>OX030951.1:14809983-15319983 GCA_943735915.1 Pherbina coryleti
CTAGTTTTAAACCGACTCTGAACGGCTAATGTGCATGTTGCTTTCTGAGGGTTGCCATTCTCTGCAGAGAGGAGATGTACGATCAGAAAATGGATTCAAAATTGATAAAATATTCTACATCTAATGGAAGATTTGGACCATGTACTTTCTCGGTTAATGCATACAGCCACTGCAGCCACACAAAAATTAAGAAAGATATTTAATTTAAAAACTTTTTACTTGTCGAAACTTTTCAACATTTTTAGCTTGCTCCACACCAGGCCTTTTAAAGACTGATTTCAATAATTCTAAAAAAATGTTTCTTTAGATGTCATTGAATTTAACTCCAGGTATATGTCGTTTAAGGAAAAAACAAGAAATCCCTACAAAAGAATGACCTGCAGACCGAATACCTGTTTTGTTTGCAGCTAAACCAACTCATCAACTACTCAAGATTCGGCAAAACCAATGCGGAATTATAAGTGTCTTTTACAACAAAATCGTCTACTTTAATTTTTTGTGAATTGTAAAATTTCAAAAATTGACTAAGCTGATTTTTTAAAAATTTGCTATTTTGTTCAATATTTTTTGATATTTCACCCTATCCTCTAGGTTCACCATTTTCTTCTAGGTCTTTTAGCTGGCATCAAACATAGGTGTCGTAAAAAACCCCTTTTTTATTTTCACAATTTCTATTAACCGTTCTAAAAATATATGGAACACCAAGAATCAAAAATACAAAAATGTGGGTCTTTGGCTAAAAAACTGCTTTTTTAGATTTTCAGTTCATGAAAATACTCATATTTTTAAATCGAAAAAGTTCAAGATATGTCAATAGGCTACCAATAGGATTTATTAATATATACCAGAAATACAGATAGTATAAGTTCAGGAGGCAAATGAAATTTTTTCTAGAATCAAGGAAATAACTTAGATAATAAAACTAAATCAGTGAAAAAAGGCCCTAAAAAAACCAGTTTTCGCAGTCGAAAAACAATTTTAAGCGCTCGGTCCTAGGTCCTTTCAGTTTTTTAAAGATGTTATAAAAAGAAGACCATCCGAGTGTTGAAAAAAGCAACTCTTTTCCATTCCATAATTGAAAACCTATTTCTGGATTTGTTGAAACTTGAAACAAGGTCATGACTTTCATTTTCACATTCTCCTCAACGTGTTCTACAATAACGTATATTTTAAATTGAGTGTAATTTTTTTTTTTTTTACTAATACCTGAAGTACTAAAGCTTCGACAACTGTCATTAGCAATCATGTAGGTAAGTCATTTCAACTTAATAGCCACGTAAACAAACAAAATTGTCGAATGTGTGGGGTCTGATGATCCATGTGTGATTCCGGACCATGATTAACATCCATACTATCCCAATGTTTGGTTCGGATTTTGGCCTGAAGAAATAATTGGGCTGTATGCTTTAGCAATAAGTGAAACATATCAAAATTTTCTAATAAAACATAATTTTTATAAGATTAGTAAAAAATGATCTTCGACTGGGCCGAAGTTAAAATACCCCACGGCCGAACCAAAGTATATTCAAAGTCTTAAGCAGTCAATAAAATGTTTATTTGTAAAAAAATTATCGTCATAGTTTTAAGTCACTTTGCATGGGACGTAGGCGTGGTTTTTACTCGATTGCGTTGAATTATATACTCAGAGTGCATATGAAAGCTTATTTGCAAAATTGCAAGTCCCTATATATTTATTTTTGTGGAATTTAAAGAGATTTTACATTTTTGACAGTCACTTTGTATGGGAGGTAGTGGTGGGAGCGGTTTTCATCCGATTTGGCTCATTTTCGAAATTGATCTTTATTTTTTTAGATACCCACAAGCTTAAATATCGAATTTTCGTGATGATAGCTTGAAAATTAGATGGACAAAGCTAAATCGACTTGGATAGTGATGCTTATCAAGAATATATATGCTTTTCTAAACCTACCACGCCTCCTTTTGGGCATTACAAACGAAATGACAAAATGAATATGCACCTTTAACGTTTTTTAAACAAATGGGTATAAAAATAGCAAATAAGGAATGTATTAGTGATCCTCATGAAAGCTTTGACGAGTGTGTTAATGAATTCATACGAGGTTTACGATCTCAAAACGCATGGAAAAAAAGAACAGCTGATACACAGAGTAAAAAGTTGCGCGGCTTAAGTGGTATTCGAGGCATTTAAGAGCTTTTCTAACCCTTTCAAACTTCGTTGAAAATTCGTTTTTGACCTAAATAAGCTGAGTACGAAGTTTGAAAGCCGTATTGCTTTCATAATGATCAACAAAAATTTTTACAAAAAATTTAAAAAAAATTTTACAAATTCCAGCGTTCTAAATATAACATATTTCTTCTTACTAAAAATGTAAATAAAATCTCTTACATTCGTACTTTTACATTTAACTACCTATAGTTTTAGAAAATTTTCGGAAATATTTAAAAATATAATTTTTTAATTTACTCTTTTTTGAAGTCGCGCGTAGTCGCGTGGTCGCGCACATGAGTTGAGTCGGAATAACTTTGAAAAGCATGTTATAAAAATTAATTTTCTTATTTTTGATTTTTTCCTCTTATTCTCCACATTTCAATCTATCATTAAAAATTTATTTTAAAAAATCGGCGGGTCCCAAACTAGAAACGGAGCCACAACGTTAGAAGTTGCCCATAGCCAACTTTGGGGCTGAAAGGGTTAAGGAACACTATTATCAAGTCAATACATTATTTTTTGTGGAATTTATGAAAGTTTTGCTATTTTGAGGACCACACATTGTATGTGAAATAGGCGTGGTTTCCGTTCGATTTTGAAAATATTGATTTTTGATGTGCAAAATTTCAAGTGTAGATCAATTTTTACTGTAATTTTTAGATATTTTACCATTTTGATGACGTCACTTTTTATGGGAGGTAGGCGTTGTTTTCATCGCATTTTTACAAATTTCAAACTTAGAGTGCGTATTGAGAATCAAAACATATGTGCAAAATATTTTACCATTTTGATGACGCCACTGTATGGGAGGAGTTTTCAGCCGATTTTGCTAAATGTCAAAATTAGAGTTCTTATGTGGAACCAAATAGTAAACTTTCAAGAGTTTAAATAATTAAGATAAAAATTTCCGAAAATTGAAGAGATTTTACCATATGCACATAGTCACTTTGTATGGAAAGTAGGCGGGGCTTTCATCCGATCTGATTAACTTTTGAACTTGATCTTCCCTATTTAAAAAGAAGAATCTAGGTAATGAAATCTTATAAAAATAGCTCCAAAGTTACGGCTGTAATCGTGACGATGGGCAAGCGGACAGACGGACGGACATGGCTAAATCGAGTTAGGTTGTGATGCTGACTAAGAATATATACACGCCTCCTCCCATTACAAATGGTGTGACAAACTTAATAAACCCCTTACGCAGTATGTATGAAAATTTAACAATAAAAATATGCGGCACTTTTGCCACACCCTGTACTTAAAGCGACTTTCGATTGAAGCTTCAAAACTTTGCGTTGTGGATTTTGTCTAATATCCCGTTACTGCAGCTTTCTTATGTTAGATCTAATAAACGACATAGAGAGAATTCACTTTTTGTGATGAGTTGTTATCATACCATGACATATGGTGGATAGATGGTGCTAAATATCGCAAATAACATATTTGCCGTTATATGGTTTCGCACAAGTAAACAAAAATAAGCTTTAAAGCTTAACATTTTAAAAGGTAAAAATGAACACTTATAAAAAAATATTTAACACATCGAAAGAGCTCACCTTTCTGCTTTTCTCACCACTTGTGCAGCCAGGTATTTAAGTTTTCACAATAAATGGCTTTTTCAAGATGTTCGGCTTGTAAACTGGTGGCATACGCGAGTCCCAGAAAAATATATAATAAATGGAGAGAAAGAAGCCCAAGCTGCACAGGCCGCACAAATAGATGACAATCACAAAATAACGCATGAAACGATCCTTGAATGTGGGCGCAGCGAAAAGAATTTCATCGCGATCCGCAAACGAAGTTGAACGTGAGGATGAAGTTCTAGTACGCGTTATGGGAGGGGATTCCGTTTTGACATTAGGCTCTTCATCAATATCATCGTTTAGTTCACATTCGAGGATGTCAAAAAGTTTTGGTAGCTTTGTTTCCATTTTGAAAGCGTTGAAAAAAAAAACTTGAAGGTTTGAAAGTGAACACTCAAGAATATAAACAATAAAGCCCGAATTTTATATGACAAAAAATCACTACCATCCACAGAAGTTGTCCATGCAAAAATCACAATCAGAATCATGTCAGTAAATGCTGAATTTTATATGACAACACTTGGAATTGGCCAATGAGAGTGGTTTTAATTGAGTCATTGGAATTTAGCCACGCGAAAAATGCGATTATTGGACGTTGTGATGGCGTTGTCAACATTTCTATGATGAGTGACTTTGATGTGGATATAAAATGCAGCGAAAGCACGAATTAATCCTCAATTGAATGTGTGAAGTGAAAAGTGAAACAAAATAGTAATGATTACTAATGATCAGCCAATGGAATAGCTTTAAGTGTGCCAGCCACTGTTTTGAGTTTTTTTTTTTTTACTGTAGAAATTTGATAAAAATAGATTTGTTGTTTATAAAATCAATGCAGCGGAGTCTATAAAATCCGATTACTCACCAATTGTAAAATAGTCAAGGAATTTCTTTGGATTTTTTTTTGTTTTTTCATTTTAAAATTTTTGTTTTCGTTGTCGTGCCGTTGTTAACCAACATGATGGGTGTGTTTGAATTCCGGTAACGGTGGCATTCTTGAGTCCCAAATAAATAAATAGTACATGGCCAAAGTCATGCCCATGCCGCTTACTCCGGCCATATACAATCCTAGTGTAAGCAAACGAAATGTTTTTGTTTCAAAGAAACTATCTGGCTTGGGCAGAGGAAGTTCCTCTTCTTGGCCTGATGGTGAAGACGTTGCGGACATTTTCCCAATAGTATCCACAAAATATTTTTTGCTTCAACTATCTAAGAAAACGTTAAAAGACAGTGTTTTGTGGCGAGACTAACGTTAACAATTCGTACCGAAACGTTACTGAAATGCTTGAAGAAATTGCAAAAAAATTAGACCTGGTTTTGTGGTTTTCCAATTTAAGTCTAACATGTTCGGGTGGTTTTTTGTAATTACCTCACCTATGGTAACTGGGCGGCTGGTGTGAGGGTGTCCGTTGGTTCGCATGGAAAAACGATGTTCTAATTTGTTATGCATGTACAGATATGCATGAGTGGATGTGTATAAATAAACAACATAAGTTACATTTTTCGATTTGTTTTCTTTTCTTCCAAGTGTCTTTGAGGTACTGAGAAATTTGCATCAGACTTTATTGAATTCAGGCTAGTTTTCGATGATAGCAAAAGTCCCATGCCCATGTGTGGTAAATGTCTGTCGTCGCGAAATGGTTGTTTAATAGTGACATTAGTTTTCAATTATTTTGCTCACCTCAGTGTGACCTTAGTTACAATCTTAAATGTAATGTTTTTCAAAAGTGGATTTTAGTCACATCATATATTTAGAGAAAATGCAATGCTATATGGACAGTTAATTAAAAGTTTTTCTTTGAAAGTATAAGAGAAGATGTATTTAGGAATTCATACCCAATCAATAGTCGATCCAAATGATCTGATTAGTTGATGTTAATTCGAGGTAGCACACAGCATCACCTTCTTTGTCGTCAAGCCCGGCTATGACACCATTCTTGGGGCTTCATCTTTTTTCCACCAAAACCGTTTTCGAACAATATTTTCCTATGTGATTCACTTTTCATCTCTTGTTACCATACGTCTCAAAAAGGGGTCCATTTCGTTTCGTTTCAACAGCGAATTGCAGATGGAAATTCGGTCCTTTACATTTTTTTCAATTAGTTCATAAGGCACCCAAACATCGAACTTCTTTTTGAGACCAATTTTATGCAAATGGCTTAAAACTGTTTTGTGATCGAGGTTCAGTGCCTTAGCGATGCCGTGACTGCACACGTGACGGTTTTCTTGAACCTTTTCCATAATTTCAACGACTTTTTCGGTGTAAAGTCGACCAGAGTGAGGAGCACCTTTTACTTCAAAGTTACCAGAGCAAACAGTGCATTCACCATAAATAGCAAAAATCTTTTCACAATAATTTGTTCTTATATTTTTCTTATTATTTTCACAATAATAAGAAATTTCACTTCAAAATTTCCCAAACGAAAGATTTTTTTTTCTGAAATTTCTCTCATCTTTGCTCATCTTAACACGACTCATAAATCTCAATAAAATTTTCACAAATAATCAGCTGATTTGTCTCTTGTTAAGTAAAAACAAAAAAGAAAGAGTTGCCAGATGCACTTAATCGTTTCAAAGTTTTTACACTTTAAAGTCAAGCGCACAAAAAACTCCGAATACTTTTTCTCCAACCCAAAACTTCATAGTCTCATATATCGCTGAGTGGAGGAAAAGTTAAAATAATATCAATCCCAAAAGCGGGCAATAAGTTTCGACCAATCGCCATTTTGCCATACATGTCCAGGAGTTTTGACTTTTTAATGGGTAAGCAAATGAATAAATATTGAAAATCGACTTCTTTGTGAAATACAATCAATCTTTAGGCCAAAAATAACCTGTATAATCGCTTTGTTAGATGTATCTCAAGAGGTTCGGGTTAGTTTTGATAACAATAAAAACTCCAGTAACTCCTTGTAGTACTGGATCACTTAAAAACTCGCGGATCATCGAATACTTTGTAAATATTAGACCATCACAAATCTCTCAAATAGCTCACAAGCCGTGTATGTTGGAGGAGTGCCGCAAGTACATTTACTATTTTTTAGTCTACAAAGAAATACCCAAAGTACTTCAAGACGAGTACTAACGTATCCAGATGACGTACAATTGCTCATTATTTGTTCGCCTAATGATATTAAAAGCTGCACGGATCTCGAGCGTGTGTATAATTGGGCGAAGTTGAATGCCTCAACGCCTCTAAATTGAAATGCTGGATTGCAAGTAGAAAGTCCAGCAATAGATTTGCTCAACCAAACATAATGTTCGATTTGAACATTGAAACTGTTCCCATAGCGATAATCCTGGGTACAAAGTTTAATGTTTTTTCACCTGGGCTATTCAACACTTCCGTTATTAAAACATATGGAATGCTGCGTACTCTCTGGTCAAACTTAGATCGTTTGTTTGGAAGACTCCAGACTCGAGATAGATATTATTACTCTATCAGAGGTCATATAGCGATTAGTAACTGCATCAGGACCCGTGATATTTTTTCGTGAATTTTTTTTCGCCGAAAAGAAACAAAATAGCGACCGATTTTGTAACCTCGAAAATCGAATTTTTTTCAAATGGCCGCCATTTTGTTTTTTTTTCGGCGGAAAAAAATTATCCTAGTTCAGGCGATAGCCACTTAAACAAGGATTAATTTGGTTTTTTGTTATTTTTTCCTCAGATGTTCTAGACTGGTGATATCTTGCATATCATCAATTTTTTGGCATTTTTTAAAAAAATCAAATAACGTCAAAAACCGCTTCAAAAGTTCTCAAAAAAATTTTTTGTATTCTTTGAATGTTGATTAATATAAATGCAAAATTTGAAAACGATATCTTTTTTCCTTCTAAAGGGTCCGCCATCTAACGTTTTTTTTCAACTTGTGCTTATTTCGTGAATGGTAACACTTAGCACATATCTGTTTTGACAGATAATTAGTTTTATCCTTCCGCTGAACGAATATGGTTGTGTATTCGCTTGAACAACGCTGGGAAATATTGCGACATTACTTTGAAAATCATGGTAATGTTGCAGAATGTGTGCGAAAATTGCGTTCGGATTTTGGAAGAACAGAAGCACCGTCAGCTCCGTATGTTCGTTATCTTCTGAAAAAGTGAAAGAAACTGGCATCCTCATCGATAAACCAAAGCGTGAAAAGCCAAAAACAGTGCGTACAACCGATAATATTGCTGCTGTGGCAGAAAGTGTGCGTGAAGCGGCATCAACATCAATTCACCGTCGTTGTCAACAATTGAACATTTCGGAGACATAAAATAAATAAAAATAAATAACTGGCCATTTCAGCCCTTGAAAGGACTTTGACCTAGCTTCTTATGATCACTTGTGTCGTGCGTGTTATTAAGTTTGTACACAATTGACCGAGAAAGGGACCTACATGTTTAACGCCGACTCCGAACGGCGATGAACGTAATGTTCTTATTCTCAAGAAGCTTTACATGGCATTTGATTACTCTCTGAGGTTTGCCATTGTCTGCAGAGAGGTGGCGGCCGTACAGAAAAATTATTTTAATTCAAATAATTTTCTGTCGGTGCTGGGGTTCGAACCTGGGTTTCCAGGTTCTTTGACATAGCGGCCACGCACTTTAACCAACTACGCCACGGACGCCAACCGTGACGTTTCGGAGACATCATTGAGACGAATTTTGCATAAAGACCTTGGTATGACGCCATACAAAGTTCAATTAGTTCAGGAGTTGAAGCCAACTGACCATCCAATGCGTTTTCGCTTCGCTGAGTGGGCCTGCGATGGACTTACAGAAGATGCCGATTTTGCCAAAAAAATCATCTTTTCAGATGAAGCTCATTTTGATCTTGGCGGGTATGTAAACAAGAAAAATTGTCGCATTTGGGGCACAGAAAACCCGCACGCATACATTGAAAAGCCGATGCACCCAAAATGAGTCACTGTTTGGTGCGGATTTTGGTCCAGAGGCATAATTGGGCCATTTTTCTTCGAAAATGAGCAAGGAGTGGCCGTTACAGTCAATGGCCATCGTTATCGGGCCATGTTGAACGAATTTTTGTTGACAAAAATTGAAGAGGAGGATATTGGCAACATTTGGTTTCAACAGGATGGCGCTACGTGCCACACACTCGATGTTTTGCGCCCTGTTTTTGAAAATCGCATTATCAGCCGCAGAGCTGATGTCGTTTGGCCACCTCGGAGCTGCAATTTGACACCGTTGGACTATTATTTGTGGGGTGCCCTCAAAGATAAGTGTTACGCCGACAAGCCAGAGACAATTGACGCTTTAAAGGACAATATTCGAGAAGCCATTGGTGAAATACAGCTGCGCACAATTGATAATGTGCCTAAAAATTGGACCGATCCTGTAGGCTACTGCAGCGCCAGCCGAGGCAGCCATTTGAATGAAATTATTTTCCATTATTAACCGGAAGGATTGTATATTCAAATAAAAAAAGAAATTTGAGAAAATATTCAGTAGTTTTTTTTATAGCATTTTCAAAAAAAAAAAAGTTATTTGGCGGACCCTTTATGAAAAACAAAATTCCCGAAAAAATTTATTTTTTTAAATTTGTAACCTATATGCCCCCTTAAAAACATATTTTACTTTATTATGTTAGGGCTATACTTACCAAATTCTCAATAGGCCTGTACTTTTTGAACTGGTATACCATTGATTGAAATCGGGAACTTCAAGTGTATATCTGGCATACGTGAATCGAAGAACACTAAGTAATAAAGTGCTATAACCATGCCCATTCCACTTATACCACCGAGATAGAGAAAAACTGATATCCAACGAAATAGTTTTGAATCGAAAAATGTTTCCTTCTCTTTTGGAATAACGTTCTCCTCCGTAGAGTCGCTAGTGTCCGCTTGGCTTGCAGCCATCTTTTAAGCTTTTTATGATACGAATGACTGTCAGAAAAATTGAACAGTGGCTTTAAAGCAAAACTACAAATTATTGCAGACTTAATTAGGATGGACAGATGGCAGAGATTGATTGATAAATGAAAGGACAAGCTGGCTTAGAGTATATGCATAATTGCAATGGCAATATAAATATTTACAGGGTGATTTGTTATTTTTTAGATATATTATAAAGAAAATAAAAAAATGTTTAGAATTTTCTTTAAGAAATTTACAGAATGTAAATTAAAAACTTATTTTTCAGCAGGCATTAAGAAAAATGGCGATTCTGTGCAGCACATTCACACCTTCGAGGAGGCTATTACACTCACCGAAATAGGCAAGTTTCACTACCTACTATTGCTGATTTGTGGCCTGTGTTTTTTGGCTGTGATGGTGGAAATCATGGGTGTTAGTCTGCTATTGCCGCTAATGCAATGTGATCTCGAGTCGACGGTATCGGAGCAAGGCATTCTTGCCTCGGCTGGCTTTATGGGTGTGGTATTGAGTTCGCATGCCGTTGGCTTTCTGGCAGACACCTGGGGACGTGTGCGCACTCTGCGCTATGCGTTGACCTTTAGTTTTTTGGCCACGATCATTTCAGCTTTTTCGGTGAACATCTGGATGATGATCGTGTTTCGTTTTCTGAATGGATTTTTCATATCCGGTTGTCAGGCGTGTGTCTTCAGCTTGTGTGGTGAATTTCATGGTGATCGAACGCGTGTACGTTACGTGACAATGATGTCGATCTTTCTGTCACTCTCTATGCTCTATATGCCCGGTAAAAAAACAGATGCTCTCTCAAGTGAATCTTTAAAAAATAATATTTTTTAAATCTAGTTGCAGCCCTCTTCATTCTACCGCTACGCATTGAGACGGTAGTTATGGGCATGAATTTCTCATCGTGGCGTATTTTGTTACTCGTCAATTCCATGCTTTCGGTCCTGGCTTGGGCAGGTCTTCAAACGCTGCCCGAAACACCAAAATATGTGTTGGTACAGGGGAATCCCGAAGGTGCTTTGGATATATTGCGTTACATATTTACGAAGAACACCGGAAGACCGGCTGAGGAGTATCCGGTAAAGAGTATCGAGCTTCAATCGGTTGGCGCCAGTTTGAACGATATACGCGGTGTTAAGGATGCATTAAAAATGATCTGGAGTCAGACAGTACCGCTATTTGCACGTGAACGTTATCTGCATACTATCAATATTTGTTTAGTCATGTTTGTGGTCTACTTCATATCGCAGGGAACCTTCATGTGGTAGATTGAATAATTAGAAAAAAACATAAGCTCTTACCGATAGCTTTCTCCAATACTTACCCTAGGTTTCCCACAATACTTAATGAATTGGTTGTCAGAGTGGATGATGGTCTAAAGGTCTGTGAAGTCATCGACACCATTCAGCCGGGCAATGAACAGGCAAGCAATGTCTGCTCAGGTGAACTGGATCTATTTGTGTATTATATGATGATGGTTGGTGGTGCTGCTTTTACCGTTATCTATTTAGTTTTTACTTTTACTATTGATATTATTGGCAAAAAGAATCTGTTGGGTAAGTTTTGTGATCCAATATAATATTAACTTAATAATCGCTCTTTTCACAGTATGCTGGATGTCTATCTGCATTGCTTGTTGTGTCACTATTCACTGGACTTCGCAACTAATTCCCACATTCGCTCAATTCTTCCTGATCATGGCTGTCGCCAACTGTGGAGGCATCGTTGCTACAATTTCGGTCGAGTTCTTTCCAACAAATATTAATGCAATGGGCATGTGTTTCATGATGATGATTGGCCGTTTGGGCGCCGTTGTGGGCAGCAATATAATTGGTTTAATGATATTTAACTATTGCGACAATGTCTTCTGGGCATTCACTGCAGTACTATGCGCCATAGGTCTACTTAGCTTTTTACTACCCGAACGAAAAAAAGTCAAGAAACCAAAAGTAACTTTACCGACCAGCCAAATAAATTAAGCTATAGTGTCCTGTAAAATTTGTTCTTGCCCTAGGGCTGATAATTATTTATATGGTATAGTCTGTAAGAAAGATACAGTTAGAATAAAAATGAAAGATATCATTTAAGAATTAAGGTGTTTTAACAAGAAGCAAAAAAACAGCGATGAAAACAGGAAAAAAAAACCAGCAAAGAAAGATATGTGGATGTTGTATGAGGAACTCATTTTTGAAAAAAAAAGAAGCAAATTTTGTAAAAATGAAATTGGTCCCACTGAATATTCTATCAAAGACCAATTTAATATGTGATGATTTTTAAGGTCCCATTCTTGAAAAATGTGAGACTTTCCAGTTGTTTTAACAAATATACTTAAATTCTCCCTATTATCCCTCCCATGGGTATTTTGTCGATCTCTTTAGGGACTATCCGTGATGATTTCTCTGCCAAGGGATATTTTTTAAATTGAAGGAAGAATATGCATTCGGTCCAAATGGGCTGGTAGTTTTCTTCATACTCTTGGTGGATTCTTGGAAGTGCTTCGAATCCACTCTCTCAAAAATGTCCTCGCTCTCACAAGTAAAACAGAAGTGCTCTCTAGCTTCAAAAAAGTGCTTCGCGAGTTTTCGCTCTCATACAAACAGAATTATTTACACAAGCAGTACAGAAGCCGCCTAGAGGCTGACTGAGTTTCGACAAGGTGCTCTCAGCGAGTATAAAAAAATGAACAAACGAAATAAAATGTTTCGAAATATTTCAGTTTCTTGCATTTTTATTAATTTTATTCAAAAATAATTTATGTTAAGACTAGAACTTTCGATTTTTTTCAAGCTTTGTACGAGTACCCGAGAATAAGCCCGGGTACCTCGAAAGCCCTGGTAGGTTTAAAATTTTAAAAATTTTCATTTTGATTTCAACTTTTTTTAAATAAGCTTTACGTTTTTACATCGCGAAAAGTGTCGGCAGATCTTTTGGCCGCCTAGATCTTTCGACTAGGCGGCCTCGGTAGTCGAGTAGGTAGCGTGCTCGACTGCTACCCCAGGGGTCCCGGGTTCGATTCCCGGCCAGGCCATGGTCCTACGCTTTAAAACCTTTCGCATTAGCAATTTTCTATCCTCTTTTCTAATTAACTGAAATTGAAAATTCATCAATATTTACGACTTGAAGTTGTAGTTGATGGTAGAGAAGTTTGTGGATGAGATTGCCTTATAACTTGAATTGACTGAGGTAAAGGCATAACACTTGCCTCTGATTCAAATTCACATGTTTCTTTGGCTTTCCACCACGCTTAGAACATTCTACACGTGTTTCACCTGATTGATCTATCCTTCCCACTAATCTATCACCCCATTTCGAACCAAGGCAGACTTGACTGAATAGGTATTCCACCTGAAATCCTGGGTTCAAATCTAAAAAAAAAAAAAAAAAAAAAAAGGGTTTTCCATTAAGGACTTGACAACATTTTATTTTTTAAATAAAACGCAAACCATTTGAGATATTTCAAAGGCTTTATAATTGACTTGAAGTACAATTAAAAAATTTATGAATGGATTTCGACTTCGTTCATATGGCCACCGCGGGCACGTATACAGCGGTCGATTCGTTGGACCCAATTTTCGATGACTCGGCCACACATTTCGGCCGAAACGGCCGCTATTTCACGTTCAGTGTTGGCTCTAAGCTCTTCCAACGTCATCGGCTTGTTGGCATAGACCAATGACTTAACGTAGCCCCAAAAAAAATAGTCTAGAGTCGTTAAATCGCACAAACGAGGCGGCCAATCGACTGGCGTATTTCTTGAGATAACACGCTCATTTAACTTACTTTTCAATAAATCCATTGTAACGTATGCTGTGTGGCTTGTGGCACCGTCCTGTTGGAACCACATGTCGTTCAAGTCCATATCTTCCAATTCGGGCCAAAAATAATCGGTAATAATGTCGCGATAACGATGGCCATTCACAATAACGTTGCCATCGTAATCCTCGACGAAAAAATATCGTCCAATGACGCCGCACATTGGTTGAAGAGTGGCCGAAATTAATTTTTTTCATGTTCGTCGATTTGGATAATTTTTTGGTATTTTGTTGTCAGATATCTGAATATTCCTTAATATTAGGCTGATATATTCATTATTTGTTTGGACAGACATGCTCGAAGTTCATATATGTTCGCTTGTTTAAAATGGCATGCAAATTTACTGTATATTCAATCTTTTGGTACAGTCACAGTAATCTTATCATTTGACTTTGTTGTATATTTTCGTAAGTGACAATTGTCATAGATGACGTTTGCATTAAAAAAAGTTGGAAAAAGTGCCATATAAAAAATTTCGTAGAACGAAATATAAATAACATCACAATTTCTATGTTCATCAACTTCAGTGTACTGCATCTTTTTAGCCCTGTGGAGCCCTGTTTAACGAAAGATGTCAAGTTACAGCTTGAAGTCTCAGCTAAAAGTAAAAAAAAATTCAGCTGCTCCTACTTGCTCCTTTCAAAAAAAAAAACAGTAAAAACTATAAAGTGATAAAGTAACAAAACATGAATTTTGGTTCATGCTTGTTGTTGTTGCCATAGGCTGAGACATAAAAGAAGAGCTAATACATAGATTTAAAATTATTTTGGCCACAATAAATTGTAATGCAGCGATCGACACTAGCAAATTTCATATATATTGCATAGATACCGCCAAGTTTTTTGTTGATCTTTATGGCTGGTACTACATGCCTGTAACTGTGCATAAGGTTCTGGTGCATGGTAGCAAAATTATAGCAGAAGCTATTCTGCCAATAGGTATGTCTCTATCTAAAGGCCCTTATTCAATGATTTCATTTTAATTTTTTACATTTTAATTGATTATTTGTATCAGGTATGCTGTCCGAGGAAGCTCAGGAATCGAGGAATGAAGACTATAGAGCCTATAGATTACATCATTCGCGAAGAATTGGACGTGTAGCCACTAATGAAGACGTAATGCATTATCTTTTATTGTCTTCAGACCCATTTATAAATACATTTCGCTCAAAGCTGCAAATCAAAAAATTGGAGTACGATAATGATGTTAAAAAATTATTAAAAGACTATGCTTGCATTACTTATTCATGTTTGTTCTATTTGTTTTTTCTATGGGAGGTGGGCGTAAAAGTGGGCGGATTAGGTATATATTTTTAGGAGCCCATTCTACAATTATAATATATATTTTTTGTGAAAATTGAGTTCATGCAGTAAAAATCAAGGGAGTTATGCCACTTTTTCAATACAAGTTGTATGGGAAGTGGGCGTAAAAGTGGGCGGATATTTTTCAAATTTCACACAAATGATTCTGAGTGAAAAATGATATGTGCCAAAAAACAATGCCGTGGGTCAAAATTTAATTTTCTCTTTGTATGGGAGGTGGGCGTAAAAGTGGGCGGAACATTTTGATTTTTCCATTTTTTCTTGATTCAAACAAAAAATGCCTATGTACCAAGTTTCATTGTCCTTCGACAACTTCTTCTATTTTTAGCCGCTCGTTCTATGAACTTCAACCAATGTGCGCCGCCGGCATGTAAAACGCACCAAACAGTTATTTTTTATAGATGAAGTGGTGATTCATGAAGCACATGTGGATTTTCACCCTACCAATAACGCATATTTTGCTTATTACCGCACCCATTGAGCCAAAAATGAGCTTCGTCACTGAATATGGTGTTGTGATGGAATTCATCATCTTGGCACATCTTTTCCAAATCCATCCATCTTCAAATGGTCCATCGGCTTCAATTCTTGAGTCAGCTTGATCTTTTATGGGTGTAAACTAAGATCCTTATACAAAATTCGCCATAAAGTGGTCTGGGCGATGCCCAATTTTTGAGAACGCCGTGGAATTTACTGTTTTGTATCGTTTGCTACGGACACCTGAACGGCAGCGATATTTTCGACACTTCGACCAACCCATTATCTCAGCGGCACGACAACATCACACAACGAATATGTAGACTCAAATTTTTGCACTTAATTTGTTATTGTCTGTCTACTAGGGCGAGAATTACGACCGAAAATTGCAGTTAACGCTCTTAAAGTTGCAATCACCGACTCCGAAATTCGGTAGTAAATTTTTATAATTTGCAGACGTTGCTCGTTCGTGTACTTTACCATGATGAAAACGTTGAGCTTACTGAATAAATTGACAGCGACAGTTTGCTGATTAGTGAAAGGGTGCGTTCAAAAATTTAATTCAAAGTTGTCAAGTCACTTTTGGAAAACCCTGTACTTGCGAGGTGTACAATAACAAAATGAAACACAAAATCGAGGCAAAAATAAGGCTATATTTGCTCCAATGCCATAACAGTACCGCTGCTATAATACTTAAATTTCACCCGAAAAGCTTGAAACTACCCGGGTAGCTCGAACTACCCAAAAGTTCCCAGGTACTGGGTTATTAGCCGGGTAGCTCAAAATATTCGAAAATACTCGAAAATACCCGGGTGCTATTACCCAGGTAATTTGAGTTACCCGAGTAGTCCGGGTATTCGAAAAGCTCGAGAATCGAAAGCTCAGTTGAGACCTCAAAAATTAGAATGATTTTGTTTTCTTTTGAAATTTTGGAGACTTTATTTCATATTAAAATATACTTCAGCTCACAAGTTCAAAGAGGTTTCTCGTGTCAGGTTTGTGTAGGAGGCATTTTTGAGGCTTATACCAGGCTATATTCTGAAGACCTCGAAACATGTCATCGCAAAAGCTTCTGAATCTTTAAAGCTTCTTCAGCTTCTTCGTGAATCAAGCAATACAAGCTCGCTTATAAAATTATGAGACTTGCGTTCACAAGAACTTCCGAAGTACTATCGGGAGAAAATAAAACTTTTGCTCACAAGATTTGAAGTCTCCGCGACTTAGCTTGCTTCTAGAAGTATTTGCGAGGTTTATACGAGGCTAATTTCCATAGACAACGAAACATTACTTACTCTTTTATTTTGGCTTATCTTGTTAATTATATCTTCAGATTTAAAGAAAAGTTTTGAACAACAACAACTCTAAAAGAAAAACCCATACAACAGGCAAGGTCAAGCGGAATACAACGGCACAATCTATTCCTCCATATTGTCTGAACTCTTATTGCATTTAGGTCACATCCGTATATGTTGTGAAAAGCGTAAAATTCTAGAAATCAAAATGAATCCATCAACTGGCACACAATAAAATGTAATCGCGAGTCGTTCAACAATTCTGATGAAATGGATTAAATAAGCAGGCAAACATTTATTGTTGTTGCTATAGCTGGCTGCCGCCTTACTGAGCCGAGCTGAACTGAACTGAACTAAGCCTGAGCCTGTTGTATGCTGTCTGGTTGTCTGCATTTGTCTGCTGCGCTGAAGTGCATCGCAATAGCTTGCAGCATATTGCAGCTAAGCTCAAAAAACAAACATAGGCTCAGATACTACATATATACTGATAAATAGTAAACTGATTGATTGACGCATGGAATGATGCATTAAAATAGTTGACATTGGTGCACACAGTACAACACGGCACAGCAGCACAACAGCACAACACAGCACAGTCAATCATAATAATCACTTTTTACCGGATTTTTTATAGTATTTATTTATTTAAGACTTAAGACAAGTTCTGGTAAGGAGCAAACGTTGTTGTTGTAGTTGTTGTTGTTGCAGCTGCTGAATTGGTAGCTGCTGTTTATTAAATATGAAAAAAATGTAACAACAATCTGACCAATCAATAGTTGCTCAGATTACGGAGAATGGTAAATGTTTTGGGGTAGCGTCAGCAACAACAAAAACAACAACAATAACAACAGCGATACGACCAAGAAATTCATTAATGCGTAACACACACGTTGCAACTGTTGTCACTGCTTGAACGACAGCATAAAAGGTACGCGACGCGTTCTTGTCGCGTCGTAGCGTTTTTTATTGAAATACCGAGTCGCGTCGCGCCGCTTGCCGTCTGTCGATCATCAGCGGTCATTGCACGCAAAGCAGTTAAGCGTCTTTAGCGTGAATTCCAACTGCCCAGAATGGAATGAGCAGCAGCCTAGCTGCATCCTAATCAGTGTCTTGTGACAAACTCGTAGGATATGCAGCAAACTCCACTCAACGATGACATAGAAGATTCTGCGCTCACTCTACGCTGTGTGGTGAAGAGAGAAAAAGCAGGTAATCGAATATATTTACAGTGACTCCAAAAACTAAATGCTCACCGAAATATACTATTAATTGCACCTTAAGAAAAAAAAAAAAAAAAAAATATGAGGGCTAGAAATCCCAAATACTTAACCTGTGTGCATTAAATTTTATTCTAATGTATTTAAAAAAAAAAAAATTCAAACTATTTCTTAAATGAAAAAATGGGCCGTAAAAAAAAGTCTAGAAGAACGAAAAATAATTTTAACTTTGCTTGATTGGGGAAAATTGACTCGAGAAATTGGGAAATGTGTTGAAAGATCAAATCGCACTTCATCTTCAAAACAGGCACAACTCTAAATTTACAAATTTTTACTTTTTAATGTTAAACTATTCGTAGTGATAACCTCCATCAACTATCAAAATTTTGAACTCATCTTTTTACTCTTTATTAAAAAAAAAATCGTTTTTTCTCCTTGTTTTGTATGGATTCCTTTGAAAAACAAACTGGTTTATTGCTTCTCCTGAAAATTTTGAAATTTTCAAATATTGATCGATTTGCTACGAACAAAACTGTTAGCAACACTCACTCAAATTTAGAAAACCACAAAAGTTACCTGATTAAAAAAAAAAACGATCAATAATTAACAAAAGTTGGCTATATCAGCGTAACAGCATATATTGATCCTTTCGTTTAATTTATTCCCACACTTGTACTCATCCTTATCGTTTACTTAATATTTGTTCTAAAAATTGTCCTACTCCTTTTCAAAATCTTGATTTAATTCAAGCCTAAATTCCTGACCTTATTCATGTTCCAGACTAAATTCATTTCCTTACCCTTGTCTCACTTCTTTTCCCAATCTTCATCCTAAATATAAATATTTGTGCTGGATTTTTAAATATTTGTCCTTATCTTTGTCCCAATCTTTGTAGTAGTCCATTTCTCAATCTTGCCTGAATTCTTGCCTTGCCCTCATCTTTTTTTAATTCTTATACAAATCCTTGTCCTTATACTTGTCCTAAGCTTAATTTAAAGTCATTTGTTTTTTATTTTTGTTCATGCAACGTCGTTGCATGATTGATCTATTCCCGCGGCCTCATGATGTCATGAATTTTCGGTCTTCAAAATTTGTCATTAGGGCTAAGACTCAACCTTTTCTGTTGTGTAGTATTTTTTACGGTAGTGTATTGCAATTCCATAAAATAAGTTTAAGTTTCATTGTTTAGATAGCTCCCTCCGCATCCTGATGACATAATTTATTTTTTTTTACATTTTTGCCATAAAGTTAACACTTTAACTGCCACCATACGAAAAAAATATTGGGTCCTCCGGGCCATTTTTTTTTTTTTTTACAGATCGAGTGTATTTGAAATTTTGAAATATTTTATTGACGCACAACATATGTACCTCACGGCCTAATGTATACTTTTACCGTATGTTTACTGTGGATGACGGACAGATGCACATGGCCAAATCGACTCGGGTGATGATGCTGATCAAGAATATATAAACTTTTCTATACCTACCACGCTTCCTTATGGGCGTTACAAACGGAGTGACAAAATTAAAAACCCAGTAAAGGGGTTTTTTTTTAATCGTGGAGATATAAAAATGATGCGCTAAAGATAGGTTTAGGTATGCCAGGCCATGCGGGATTGAACTACGTTTACAGATTTGCATTTCGAGGTACTACTTTTAAACCATGAACTATAATGTGTAATCAAATACTGAGGCACATACGATGTGAGATGTGAGTAATGAGAGTTCCATTAAATTTTGTGTGCGGAATGAAATTTCTGCTGTCGAAACGTTAAAAATATGTCGGTGAGCAAGCTTTATCGAAAACAAGAGTTTATGAGTGGTACAAAATGTTTAAAGAGGGTCGAGAGCGCTTTGAAGACGAGGCACGCCAGGACGACCATCAACATCAACTGATGACACGTCAACAAAATCAAAGAATTGGTGCTTCAAAATCGTTGATTGATAGTCCAAGAGCTTACTGATCTTGTTGAAATATCGGAAGGATCAGTGAAAACCATTTTGAGTAACCATTTGGGCCTCAGAAAAGTGAAATCTCGATTGGTGTCAAAAAAGCACTCGTAATTCGTGATCATTTCGCCAAAAACTCGACCCATATCATTCTGCCACCACAGTATTCGCCTGACTTAGCACCATGTGACTTCTGGCTATTTGCTTAACTCAAGAGACCGCTACGTGGACACCGTTTTGAATCGATAGTACCTTAAGGTTAATACATAGGGTGAGCGAATAGTTTTTGCAGTCACTGTATGTATTTGTTTTCGAGTAAATATGAGACCGTAATGGAAGTCAATTTATGACCTCAAATGGACAAATCGCATCAATCGATATATTATGCTAGGCGTCTCTTTCGATCTGGCTCACCAGTCCAGAGACTCATGTTGGCTGATCGACTGGTTTCTATGTTTGTTTGTTTGTTTGTTTGTTTATTTGTTTGTTTATTTGTTTGTTTTTGAAACTTGGTTGAATGGTTTGTTGGCTGGTTGTTTGCCAGACTGATGATTGTCAATGCTTACTTTGGCTGCCTTTAAACGAAAACTTGCTAACTCATGTTTAAGACGCAAGATCAGCCAGATCATCGCAAGACTTAAGCATTTCGAACTAACTGTGTGGTAGGCAGGAATTAAGCTTATGACTGGGAACGACATAATAAGATACCTGAATAATATGAATAATAGCTATGTGGGTACTTACGCACGTACGTACACACATTAATATATATTTTTGTACAAGACTTAAGGCACTTAAAAGCTATGGTGAGGGCTGGTACAAGTTAGTTTGGATTTATAACGGTGAAATTTTTTTTTTTTGAGTAGTGATCTGACAATATGATCATATCTCGTAATATAATTGTAATAAAAGCAACTTTCTCAAATCCTGGGTAATTTTCATGGTTTTTTTTCGGACATCTGATCTTAAACAGCTTGTAGATCAAAGAGCGAAAAAATATTTAGACCAGTAGACTTTTGAAATTACCTGGCTAGACTTTTTTAGCTTTCGTTTAAGCTTAAAATTTATCATAAATTTAATATAACATCAAATAAGGAAGAACTTTGTCTGATCTAGGGCTGCTAGTCCTAAGATTGGTTGGGAATTCATATCGAGACTACTCTATTTTTCAAACCTACAAATTAATGTCAATAGTCTTAGTCGTAGTCAATGAACACAATACTTAAGCATTTATAGGAGACATCTTTTGGGGAATTGGCGTAGTCTAAGAAAAAAGTCTCATAGCTTTCTTGAGAAGAACCATTAGGAATACTTAAGTATCAGGGGTATAATACTTTTTCAGGTCAATATCCAATGTAAAAAGATATTCACCAGAGACCATCTGGATAATGTGTTGATCCAGAAAAGTTGTATTAATTCTGGAGTTGTTATGGAACTTCACTGTACAGGAGGTAGTTGATTTCTCAGTGTAAATGCGTGATATTACTTCCGACGTATAAGCCTTTGAACCGGGTTAAAGCCATGTAAACTGTGGCCGGCGAGGTATTAAAACTAAGTCTGAAAATCTCCTCCTAAACTATGGAAAACTCTATATTTTACTGCCTTGGATACAGTGAGGTTTTATGTCTGACCATTGGAAAACAATGTTCCATTTGGGGACACCTTTGGAGTCCTGTCTCATTAACACAAGCTCAAGAAAAACAAATTGCGAGAGCTTAACCCCTCAATTCAATCCAATTAACAAGAAGAGAGCTTGCATTAGAGTCACAAGACCCATTAGAATAAAAAGGGAGAAAAAATACATAAAAAAATGCAAACCTAAGATATTCTAACCCCAATTATTCCAATACAAAAAGTTTAGCAAACGGTAGATTGTACCCGATAAAAGCAGACTTTTACAAAATATAGGAGAATATATGATACTCTTGGAGAATTTACTGTAAGATGAATGAGAGTCTACCTTTGAGCCAAAGTCAAGAAAAATCTGAGCATTTATTGATATTAAAGGGACTTTTGATGACACGTTATTTGTCTCTTAATAACACTATGGACTTAAGTCGTACTTAAATCTAGAATCAATCACAATGTTTGAGCTTAGCAGAGCTAGTAATACCATTATAGCCTCTAGACCTAGTTTTTTTTTTTTGTGGAAATTGGCTGTCTCCAGCCATACCACAGTGGTTTTGTAGATGATTTGGTAATATTAAATATGGGTTGTCATTAACCGATAATATTGTCTAGAATGCAAAATTACACTCGAATGTATTTTGTTTTTTTGACGAAACCAACGCTCATGAGACCAAACAACTGATCATGTGGCCACGGTACCACTTGAGACACGAAAAACGCCCAATTCGCAAAAACGAACACAAACATTTCTTTTTGCCAAATGTGTTCCGTGAAAAAAGGAAAACAAAGAATTACCGATGAATTATTCTTGATCAAGAAAATGCGAGCACCCACACATAGCTCAAATAAATGCGTTTTTGAGTATTCAAAACATCGAATTAATGGGTTATTCGCCTTACAGTCCTGATTTGACACACAATGACTTCTTTTTGTTCTCGCACATCAAAATTAAACTGCATGGCTAACGATTTTCGACGTCAGAAATAGCCGTTGATGCGTTTTTGAGGTGTTTCAAGTGGAATGTGATAAATGTTATGACAGGTTAGTATAACCTAACCGAGAATAATAGGAGGAGAAGATGGGACAAGGGTAGAAGAAGTGTATGTACAAAGTTGACCCTGGTTTACAGAAATGTTATTTGATGGGGCAAAACATGAAAACGAAGAAATACGGGCGTGGTTTCATGGAACCAAATTAAAACAAAAAAACCTTTCAATGAGTTACACTTCAACTACATTCCCAGTAAAAATATACGTCATTTTGATATCTGATATGTATACAAGATTATCTACGCAGAAAAGCTATGGTGCAGATATACAACTATTTCACATAAAATTAGTCTATTTTTGGTAAATTAATCAGCTTCAAGATCATTTTTTAAAGCCTGTAACAAAATCCCTACAGTTCAGCAGTCAAATCTCTCACTTTTTCAAATACAGCCTTCTTTGATCTAAAATTGACCATCTGGTGAACTGATCTCACAAAAAACAACCATTATTTAATAAAATCTTTTTCATTTACTCTCTTCAAGGGTGAATCCACTCAATAATCTTATTGAATTTGCGTTGTAATGATTTGTTAAAAGCTGCCAAATAATTGAAGATTAATGAAGAGATCACGTTCAGGTTATCGTAGCCATGATCGTAATTCGACAACCGAGTCGACGTCATTTCTACTCTTTCTCGCCGGCTTTGTTTGTTCGCCGAACATTTAAATGATACTAAATAATTTTTTATAATTTGACATACAATTTTGAACAAGTCATGCGGAGCGCGTTCTTTGCTCAAGCGAACGCTTCGAACAGGTGCGATCACTGACCTACAAATTCAATAAAATTTTATAAAAAAAAAAAACGCACACAAAATAAAAGAAATTTGTTAAGATCAAATTCAACAACATTTATCATGCCAACAAATTGTAATGATACGCGAAAAGATTTAACAATGAAATCTCTGTGCATGAGAATATTTTTTTTCTTCTTTCGTTCTTTTTTTTTTTATTTTTTTTTTTGCTGTTTATCTGCGTCTCTACCGAATTCTTCAGCTGGCTACTTGTCTTGCTTCGAGAATGTCGTGCGCATTTATTGGTTGGCTCAGCTGCGATACTTTCTCAAAATTTTGTCTCGCATTGTTTATTATTTGGATGCTGTTAACTCTGATTTTAAATTAATGAAAAGTCATAAAAAGTAATAAAAAGTGTACCGTTTAACTGTTTAGACTTTTGACTAGTTTTCAATGAAGAATTGAGAACAATAGCAAAAAATTTCAATTAATAAAACTTAGAAAGCGATTTTGAAATGAGTGCAATTTTCACTTTTTAACAAGGCTATGACAAGGTCAGGTGGGCAAATCGATAGTTTAGTAGTTTCACAATTGATCAATGACTTGTTTTGAAAATTAAAAAAAAAAAAAAAAAAAAAAATAAGTTGTGCATAAAAGTCATAAATCTTAAAAGAAGTGTGAAGATCTTTAAATTAGTATTGTTTTGAGAGTGAACGAAAACAGTCAGTATTTGAATTGCTTGAAAGGATAATATAGATCAAAGAATAAAATTACAATCAAGATGGAGAACCGATTTAATGATCGCTCTTCAAATTTGAAACAAAATTATAAAAAGAAATTACAGAACACTTTGAGATAAAGGCTTATATCTCTAATACCATTGGAGTTATAAATTTTTGTCATATTGTAATCTTATGACCTTATGTGACATAAGTTTTTTTAAAGAGTTTAAAATCATAACATTCACGGGATTTCCGAATTGACTGTGCATCAAACTTTGAAGAGGCATCAATGTGCATCAAAATTTAGAGGAGGTAAAAGTTTGTGGCACTATCAGGAGCCGTAAATACAGTTGATTTAAATATTTTCGATTTAACAAGATAAGCCTAAGAAAGCACTTTTGCGCAAGAGAGTTACTAAGGTTTGGCATTTTAACCAGTTAAGGTGTAATAATAATGGTTGGCTTCCACCATGGGGATTTATATCAGTTTCGAAAAGGAAGTTGACTGTATTCTGCACAGCTGTATGTATTGGCGTGACAAAGTAATGGTTTGTTTTGCTTTTGCTTTCATTTTGCTTTTAATTTTATTTTTGCTTTTGCTTTTCTGTGGTGTATTCACATTCACCTTAGCGCCATGCAACACATATATTATGGTTCCAGTATAGAATGGCGATTCCCTGACGAGTCTCGAGACGTTATAATTTTTTTTTTTCTTATTTTAATCATATGCTCATAAACCACTCTTTCATTCATAAAATGCATAGACACTGTGTAATAATTCCATGCAACGTTTTTTAATTTTTGTTGCATTTTCACTTCATTAAGAGGTTGCCAACATGGCGTTATGGCGTTAAAATTTTGACGTAACAACGTTACGTCTTACAACGCAGGTTTCTAGAAATGTTGAAAAATGAATTTTTTAAAAATGCATCGGCGTTGCATGGAATTGTTCCACGCTATACAAAAGTGCTATAACAAAATTAATGGTACGACAGTAAAGTTTAATTCTTTGACTTTATGACAAAATAAAATAAAAAAATAAGATGATTTTTTAAAGGTTAGTTCTTAGCCCTCATGACAAAAGTAGACAAAAAATTTTGTCATGAGGGCTCGGTGAGAGCCTCTACAAGATCGAAAATGCAACAGACTCGGTGAAATCAGGGTGGGTCAGATACAAGTTTTTTTTTTTTTTAATGCAATAAAATGCACAAAATTCAATTTTTTTCATGTATTATGGCTTTATTAGTAAAAACAAACATTAATTATGCAACACAACGTCGTTCAAGTGGCTTCCTCGGCTGGCTTCGCAGTAGCACAGTATGCCAATACAATTTTCCAAGACCTTTGGACCTTTTTAACCGATTTGGGAATTTGGTGCGCAAAAGATTGATTGTGGCATGGGCTGTGTGGCATGGCCCGCCCTCCGGCATGAACCAGAGGTCGTTCATGCCGAAACTAAATTATAAATTAAAATAAATTATGATGTCGTAAGTTTGCGTAGGTACCAGCGTAAGCAACAAAAAAGCAATATTGTTACATGGAATTATAACGCGCTGAGTAGAAATGCTACATAAAGTTTTATTTTATACAGCAAAAAATGGTTCCTTGTACTCATAAAAGAAAATTAAAAAAAAAAAAAATTGGAACCATAACAACACGGAGCCAACCAGATCTATGCAGTAAAAATATAACAACAATGAAAAAACGTTGCATGGAATTATAACTCCGTGACTATTGGCACTATGGTTAATTTTATGAAAAGATAGTTAAGCTGAGGTTTTCGGTCACATGATATTAAAAAAAAAAACAAAATTAATGACTTCATGAGGCCTTTCAAGGTACTCACTAAAGTAACCTTAACACACACAATGTAAAAGCAAAGGAAAAACAAAATTGAAAAATGTGAAGTAAAATTAAAATAAGGACTCGATAAGGATATCGATAAGGAGTAGGACAAAGATAAGAAAATAGATGAGGACAAGGATTTGGACAAAGATAAGGACCGAAAATAAGATAACGAGTAGGAAAAAGATTTGATTAAAGATTATAGCATGGATTTGGACAGGGTATACGATAAGAATTCAGACAAGTATTGTGAAAAGAACTAGTATTTGGGCACACTAAGGACAAAATATAGGATAAAGATTGGGAAAAGAAGTGTGAATTAGGATTAGGAAAGGAATTCGAACAAGGAGTGGGCCAGGAATTTCGGCATGGATTACAACAAAAGTTTGGACAAGAAGTAAACAATTTTTAAGACAAGTATTAGGTAAATATAAGACAACTTTTAGAAAAGTTTAAGGCTAGTAGGGTAGACTGGGTACGGTTGAAATATTTCAGGGTTTATCGTACATTGCATTGGGATTAGTTAAGAGAGCGATGGAGGAAATATATTAAATAAAATAGCAAATATCTGTCTACCAATGGGCAATGTTATTTCAGATCACTATTTTGTATTTTATGTATTAAATCAAATTTTTAAAAAAAATGTGATTTGTTTCAACCGTCCCCATGTCAAGGTCGATTGAAACAGTGCCTGGGGTCACTGATTGAAAAAGTTGAAACACATGCAAATAATACAAAATATACTAAATGAACATGTTTTATTCATCGTTTAATAACATTCTTCTACTCATAGTGGCACAGTTGAACATTACAAATATTTTTTTATTAATATTCAAGTCGTTCACGATACTTATAATCTGAAATTATTTTTAATCAGCCTTCAAAGGTTTATATTAAGTACAACTTAAATTATATAATAATGAGATGTTGGTGACGACAATTTTTTGTGTACTAGTTGCTATATTTCTCAAAATTCAACAGCATTAATTATAAACTAGATTTTAACACTCCAAATAACATTGTTTCAACTGTGCCCAACCACCCTTCTTGGTATAAAACGGTTTACTGTAAGTATGATAATAAATTTGAATAAAAACTAATCATACAGCCATACAAACTAATCATATTCTACGAACTTCAATTAAAACGATACAAAACTCTCAATACTCTTACTTCAATAAAACCATAATAATTGCAATAATTTAAGTACAAAAATACTTACTTTTCCGTCAAAGAACACAATGGGGCCTCCTATACTCAATCACAGAGAGCGAAGAGCGACGCAACACAAAAATTCATGTTTCGACTTGTCGTCCGCTTCTCTCTCCACTTGTACCCTTCACCTCATCACGAACGGTGTATAGATATTAGCTTTGTTTCAGCCGTCCTCCGTTTCAACCCTATCCAGTCTATTCTATAACAAAAAAAAAGAGGATAAGTTTGGCATCAAAGGATATAGTAGGGACAAGAATAAGGAAATGGATAAAGACACACTACCTCTTCAAAGCTTAAGGCCAAGATGCAGCCAACTTGTTTTAGCAAAGAATTCACTATTTAAAAAAATATTTCAGTTCATTGGCTGGTAGTGAGTTAAACTATCATCCCTACATCATCATCTTCTGGGAACTTGTAGCAACACGAGAGCTAAGATTTTGAGATAGTATGGGAATGCGTAATGTTCATGGGCACTGCTATTTTAAAAAGTTAAGTTATGATGTTTTCGCTTAACCCTTACAAGTCTAACTTGTTTGTTTGGTTATATGTATGTAAAGGGTGATTTTTTTGAGGTTATGATTTTCATGCATTAGTATTTGACAGATCACGTGGGATTTCAGACATGGTGTCAAAGAGAAAGATGCTCAGTATGCTTTGACATTTCATCATGAATAGACTTACTAACGAGCAACGCTTGCAAATCATTGAATTTTATTACCAAAATCAGTGTTCGGTTCGAAATGTGTTTCGCGCTTTACGTCCGATTTATGGTCTACATAATCGACCAAGTGAGCAAACAATTAATGCGATTGTGACCAAGTTTCGCACTCAGTTTACTTTATTGGACATTAAACCAACCACACGAATGCGTACAGTGCGTACAGAAGAGAATATTGCGTCTGTTTCTGAGAGTGTTGCTGAAGACCGTGAAATGTCGATTCGTCGCCGTTCGCAGCAATTGGGTTTGTGTTATTCGACCACATGGAAGGTTTTACGCAAAGATCTTGGTGTAAAACCGTATAAAATACAGCTCGTGCAAGAACTGAAGCCGAACGATCTGCCACAACGTCGAATTTTCAGTGAATGGGCCCTAGAAAAGTTGGCAGAAAATCCGCTTTTTTATCGACAAATTTTGTTCAGCGATGAGGCTCATTTCTGGTTGAATGGCTACGTAAATAAGCAAAATTGCCGCATTTGGAGTGAAGAGCAACCAGAAGCCGTTCAAGAACTGGCCATGCATCCCGAAAAATGCACTGTTTGGTGTGGTTTGTACGCTGGTGGAATCATTGGACCGTATTTTTTCAAAGATGCTGTTGGACGCAACGTTACGGTGAATGGTGATCGCTATCGTTCGATGCTAACAAACTTTTTGTTGCCAAAAATGGAAGAACTGAACTTGGTTGACATGTGGTTTCAACAAGATGGCGCTACATGCCACACATCTCGCGATTCTACGGCCATTTTGAGGGAAAACTTCGGAGAACAATTAATCTCAAGAAATGGACCGGTAAGTTGGCCACCAAGATCATGCGATTTGACGCCTTTAGACTATTTTTTGTGGGGCTACGTCAAGTCTAAAGTCTACAGAAATAAGCCAGCAACTATTCCAGCTTTGGAAGACAACATTTCCGAAGAAATTCGGGCTATTCCGGGCGAAATGTTCGAAAAAGTTGCCCAAAATTGGACTTTCCGAATGGACCACCTAAGACGCAGCCGCGGTCAACATTTAAATGAAATTATCTTCAAAAAGTAAATGTCATGGACCAATCTAACGTTTCAAATAAAGAACCGATGAGATTTTGCAAATTTTATGCGTTTTTTTTAAAAAAAAAGTTATCAGGCACTTAAAAAATCACTCTTTATATAGTATAAATGTTTTATAATAATGTTAATAATGTAGGTACATATGTATAATGTATTCTGTAATAATGTCATATGTAGTAATGTAAATGACTTTTTTAACAAGTCCACATAACGTCTTTAACGTCTCTCTTAACGAACGAGCTATGTTGCAATAGCTCAGGTGTTTATTGAATTTTTTTAAAATCTTCCCGAAAACATCAACTGACAGCAATTAAAATAAAACTAGCTATAAGCAACAGTATGTACAGATAACAGTTAACCACTTGCGGAAATTTAACATCTAACAAAACAGGTGATTAAAAACATTAATTTAAAATCTGATAAAATTTTGACTAATCAGTTTAACAAATAACTCTTAAAAATACTTTATTTAGAAGTGTTAACGTAATAAAAGTATGAAGATAGCTTGAAAATGATATGACTAGATATTGTTCCCAAGTATACAAAAAAATTGAAAGATTTCAATACTATTCAAGCCCACGCTCGCTGTAGCTACAGCAGCATATCTTAAAAATATTATCAAAAGCAAGACAAACGGTTCTTTTTTTTTTTTTTTGAGTGAAATTCTTTATTGAATGAAAAAGAAAGCAATGGCTCATGGCTTCAAAAACAACATGCATAAAATTTATGCTAATAAAATCATAAAAAATATCTTTATTGTAGAAACTATAATAACGCAAAAACAAAAAAAAAAAATACACACCAAGTTTAAAATTCACTTTAATTGAAAACGAAAATTAAACGTTATATTAATGTTTATAGAAATTAGAAAAGCAAAAAATTGTAAAAAAGCAAAATAATTGCCTTGGAATCAGTTTAAATGTTTAAAGAACGTAACGTGGTACTCGTAGATACAGTAACTGAATAATCAGCTTGACTTAATTAACACATTAGATGCGTGTTGAGATCATACAAAACAACAACAACAACAACCACAAAAATAATAACATCAACAAGAATCGTAACAACAACAACAACAACATCATGAAGCATGTACTGCATGTTTTAAGAGCCAGCTAGAGTTAAAGACCAGAGCAATAACAATATTAATGTTGGCAACAATTTAGGTGAGGGATTGGCTGTTACTGTTACTGCAACGCATAAAAAAGGCATAAATCTACAGAGAGAGATAGAGAGAGAGAGAAAAAAAACAAAAACAAAAATAAAAATTATAAAGCCAAAGAAGAAATAAAAGAATTGAGAAGAATGTGTGAGGTTTATAAAAGAAAAGAAATGCTTAAACAATATCGAGAAATAGATGCTTAAATAGCACAAAATGCTATTCTACTCATGCCATAAAGAGTATCAAATAAAAACGTTGAAAAGTAGCAACAAAAAAAAAAAAACCAAAACACGTCAGATCTAAATCTAAAAAGCAGTAACAAATCGGCAAAATACAGTGAACAATTTCACAAATTTTGTGACGAACACTCCATTCGTTACAACGAAAAGCTCCCAAAACTATGCAATATATAATAAAATTAACTGTTTTTTATATATTTTTACTTACAAATGTAAACATTTTTATTATTTTTAAAAACAACACTTGGATTCTCGAAGAAATTGATTTTTCGAATATTTTACTCTATGCTCAATTGCGAATTCGTTCAATCAACACTTAGATCGACCACCGTTCGACCACACTACGTAGAAATGGTGAAGAAAAAAACTCAGCTTTGAACACAACATCGTCGTATGAAGAGCCTCATTTGTGGTTCTTTGCAAATCTCATTCCAATTCCAGTCAACAACAAGTGATAATTTTTCGCGTTAAGACCAAAGCCACAGTGACAACTACAACAACAGCAGTTGTAAGAAAAGTAGTACTATACAGCTTGTTGAAAGAAAGATAGAAAAAACAAAAAGCACAAAATAGTTGTATCTGAAGACGATGCCAAATTCAAAAAATCTCGGCTAATTCGCACTGTGAGTGAAGTGAGCTAAATACAAATGAGCCTAGTTGGTTAGTTGGCTAGTTGGTATGTTAGCCATGTTTAAGAAAGGCTATTTTGAGGTTTGTTTCTAGTTCTCTCTTACCTCTCCCCCCCTACTCATTACTTCTTTTAACCACTGTTGGTGCTAGATACCTGGATTGCTAGATACCTGGTGAAAAACGACGAAACAAATAAAAGATGCACCGCTAGGCATACATCGTAAATGTGTACGTACCATACATTGTAGCTTAAGAAATAAAGATACGAAATAATCACTAACTAAATCGAGTTAACAGCGCATTTGCCGACTTCACACTTGGTCACACTGAGGTAAGAATGTCCTCGGAGTTCATATTTGAGTTAATTGAAGTTTATTTTTTTGTGACATATGCAAAAAACCGAAAAGAAAAATCTGACATTAACAAATGTCAGTTAAACTCCGTGAGGAGTAACGATGTAACAGATATCATCTTTAAGAATAGTATTCGTATATTTTCGTGAGTTCACACACAAAAATACATTTTCATAATTGAGTAACCAAATAAAAAATCAAGTCTTTCCATAATTCATACACAAAGCGTACTGTCCAAGCACCTGGAGACAGAAATGAAAAAATGAAAATCTTCTTTATAGATTTACTATTACATTAAGTATTAAGTATTTAGTACATTTTTTATTTTTTTTTATTCAGTATTAAGTATTTAGTACTTAGTATTTAGTATTTAGTATTTAGTATTTAGTATTTAGTATTTAGTATTTAGTATTTAGTATTTAGTATTTAGTATTTAGTATTTAGTATTTAGTATTTAGTATTTAGTATTTAGTATTTAGTATTTAGTATTTAGTATTTAGTATTTAGTATTTAGTGTTTAGTATTTAGTATTTAGTATTTAGTATTTAGTATTTAGTATTTAGTATTTAGTATTTAGTATTCAGTATTCAGTATTTAGTATTTAGTATTTAAAATTTAGTATTTAGTATTTAGTATTTAGTATTTAGTATTTAGTATTTAGTATTTAGTATTTAGTATTTAGTATTTAGTATTTAGTATTTAGTATTTAGTATTTAGTATTTAGTATTTAGTATTTAGTATTTAGTATTTAGTATTTAGTATTTAGTATTTAATATTTAGTATTTAGTATTTAGTATTTAGTATTTAGTATTTAGTATTTAGTATTTAGTATTTAGTATTTAATATTTAGTATTTAGTATTAAGTATTTAGTATTTAGTATTTAGTATTTAGTATTTAGTATTTAGTATTTAGTATTTATTATTTAGTATTTAGTATTTAGTATTTAGTATTTAGTACTTAGTATTTAGTATTTAGTATTAAGTATTTAGTATTTAGTATTTAGTATTTAGTATTTAGTATTTAGTATTTAGTATTTAGTATTTAGTATTTAGTATTTAGAATTTAGTATTTAGTATTTAGTATTTAGTATTTAGTATTTAGTATTTAGTATTTAGTATTTAGTATTTAGTATTTAGTATTTAGTATTTAGTATTTTGTATTTTGTATTTTGTATTTTGTAAAGTAATTAGTATTTAGTATTTAGTATTTAATATTTAGTATTTAGTATTTAGTATTTAATATTTAGTATTTAGTATTTAGTATTTAGTAAGTAACATGTAACAAGTAACAAGTAACAAGTAACAAGTAACAAGTAACAAGTAACAAGTAACAAGTAACAAGTAACAAGTAACAAGTAACAAGTAACAAGTAACAAGTAACAAGTAACAAGTAACAAGTAACAAGTAAAAAGTAACAAGTAACAAGTAACAAGTAACAAGTAACAAGTAACAAGTAACAAGTAACAAGTAACAAGTAACAAGTAACAATTAACAAGTAACAAGTAACAAGTAACAAGTAACAAGTAACAAGTAACAAGTAACAAGTAACAAGTAACAAGTAACAAGTAACAAGTAACAAGTAACAAGTAACAAGTAACAAGTAACAAGTAACAAGTAACAAGTAACAAGTAACAAGTAACAAGTAACAAGTAACAAGTAACAAGTAACAAGTAACAAGTAACAAGTAACAAGTAACAAGTAACAAGTAACAATTAACAAGTAACAAGTAACAAGTAACAAGTAACAAGTAACAAGTAACAAATAACAAGTAACAAGTTACAAGTAACAAGTAACAAGTAACAAGTAACAAGTAACAAGTAACAAGTAACAAGTAACAAGTAACAAGTAACAAGTAACAAGTAACAAGTAACAAGTAACAAGTAACAAGTAACAAGTAACAAGTAACAAGTATTAAGTAACAAGTAACAAGTAACAAGTAAAAAGTAACAAGTAAAAAGTAACAAGTAACAAGTAACAAGTAACAAGTAACAAGTAACAAGTAACAAGTAACAAGTAACAAGTAACAAGTAACAAGTAACAAGTAACAAGTAACAAGTAACAAGTAACAAGTAACAAGTAACAAGTAACAAGTAACAAGTAACAAGTAACAAGTAACAAGTAACAAGTAACAAGTAACAAGTAACAAGTAACAAGTAACAAGTAACAAGTAACAAGTAACAAGTAACAAGTAACAAGTAACAAGTAACAAGTAACAAGTAACAAGTAACAAGTAACAAGTAACAAGTAACAAGTAACAAGTAACAAGTAACAAGTAACAAGTAACAAGTAACAAGTAACAAGTAACAAGTAACAAGTAACAAGTAACAAGTAACAAGTAACAAGTAACAAGTAACAAGTAACAAGTAACAAGTAACAAGTAACAAGTAACAAGTAACAAGTAACAAGTAACAAGTAACAAGTAACAAGTAACAAGTAACAAGTAACAAGTAACAAGTAACAAGTAACAAGTAACAAGTAACAAGTAACAAGTAACAAGTAACAAGTAACAAGTAACAAGTAACAAGTAACAAGTAACAAGTAACAAGTAACAAGTAACAAGTAACAAGTAACAAGTAACAAGTAACAAGTAACAAGTAACAAGTAACAAGTAACAAGTAACAAGTAACAAGTAACAAGTAACAAGTAACAAGTAACAAGTAACAAGTAACAAGTAACAAGTAACAAGTAACAAGTAACAAGTAACAAGTAACAAGTAACAAGTAACAAGTAACAAGTAAAAAGTAACAAGTAACAAGCAACAGCTTTAATATTAAATGCTCGAAATGAAGAATACCGCGATTGCATATTTTCACTTTAGTTCAATAAAATAGAACTTTACGAAAATAATTCACTATCGATAACTACACAATCTCAAAAAATATGATAAACGTCAAATGGTGTGCAGTTTTAAAACAACGTTGCCGGATGGATCAAAGGTTATCAGTGTTAGCGAACAGTTAAGCAAATCCTGTTGCAAAATCTTGTCTGAGAATAAGTTTTAATTTGCGTAACGAATTCTCCAAATATTTTAGACAATCAAAAAATCTAAGCCTGTAAAAAGAGCGCATCGCTTACACTCAACTAAGCCTGTTTCTTTAGACTTTAAAGCTAGCCAACAATTCTTGGCCTGAAGTCGCACAAAAAAACATCTCAATTCCGACGCACTTGAAGCAATAGAACTGTTGCTGCTGCTGTTCTGCTTACTTGGATGCAAAATTGTTTGCTACAACGACAATAACTACAACAACTAGCAACAACTGCAACCTCCACTATAATAACAACACAATGAAAACTTGCAACTTCGTTTGTTATTGTAATGAATGTTGTCTGACAGAGTGTTTGAAAATACATTAAAATGTTTATTTATATTGCAGAAAATGTATTTAAATTGCTTTTGGCATGAACAACAAATTGCTAAAGATTTGAATGCTTGGCTGGCTGGCTGTAGGATGTAGGCTATATGTTGAAGATTGTCGGGGGAAAATATTTTCAGCCGGAAATGCTGGTGAGAACAGTTGAATTGTGTAAAAATTAATTAAAATTGCTCAAGGCATAAATCTGACATTGATCGGCTAGATGATGGAGCTTAAAGTTATGAGAAAATATTTTGGTAAGAAAATAAATGAAATGTCCTAAATCTCGTATTTTATATAATGCTCATATCTTCGCAGCAGCATGTTTTTGATGCCACTTGACATTTCGAAGGAATTTATAAAAAATAAATGATGAAAACGACCTGGAAACATAAATAGACCTCATGTATTGAACCTCATTTATTCATGTATTCTTCAAAGGATCTAATTATGAGCTCGTAAGTACCGAATTTACGTAAGCATAGGTACTTACCACCGTCTATATAGACACCTATATTCCTATATAGATTATACATATATAAATTGGGACACACAGACAGTTGAGAGACATGCAAATGGTCTGGATTAAGATTAATTAAATTTCCAACTGTCTGATTGCTTATTTCTAGATTTTTCATAGGTGATTTAAAAAGCTGATTTATAAACATCATCAACATATCATTTAACATATAAAGAGATACCTAAAAAAGTAATGATATCTTTGAAGTGGAACATTCTGCAGTGAAGTGAAATTGAAAATATCAAAAGCCCAGTAAAAATCTTTTGTTTTGCCCTTCCGTTTTCGAAGTTAAAAGTACGGTTGTGGGTTGTATATTAATAACACAATGGTCACAAAACTACGAAAAGAAAGCCTTTCAAATCTTTTCGAAATTTTTAAAGAGGGACACGTAACGATTTGCAAACGGTCTGATCTTGGAGGGTAGTTGTCATCACCAAATCCTGAAATATCACATCCCGGAAAGTTCTATTGTCATAGAACCAATATGTGCTGTTTTGTGTGACTTATGGCACAGTCTTTGTGAAACTACATATTGTCCAGATTTATTAATTTCTATTTCAGGTCCAAAAAAAAAAATTAGTTACTTAAAGAGACACCAGACATAAATGCACTCTCTTGAAGTCCGCGGTTATTCTCTCTCCGATTGTACACGTATCCGTCTAGTGATAAATGCGTCTCATCTTACTTGACCTCAGGAGAATCATTATTTCCGTTGTAAGTTTTTAGTTCGATTGCAATTTCTGGTTGTGAAACTCTCTATATTGTCATATATTGTAGCCTTGATCAGGAAAATATCACTATTGATTAAATATCGGATGTTGGAAATAACTCATAGCGTTTCCTGCATGGAAAAATATCATTTATTTGAAATGAAATCTGTTAAGCCAAGTATGGTGCATTACGGCCCCTCTTTTTTCCACCTTTCATTCAGGAGACGATTACCATGACGAAAGAATGTCTCGTTTTTAGATGCAATCCACGATTCAACCCATTTTTTAAAGCAATCCTCTTTAGAAGAGAGATTCTGCCCAGAATGGTCGTCAGGCAGGTAGTCAGGCATCGATGGAAACAAGAGGTAATCAGAAGGAGTAATATCCAGACAATGTGGCGGATGGAGAAGGACTGCCCATTTGAGCGATGCCCTAGTATGTTTTAACAAATGTCTTACGAAGTATTTTAGCCGTTTTCTCTACAATAACAGGCTTAAGCGCATTATTTGTAGTCGGATACAATCAGCGATGCTTTTATTCGATTAAAGCAACTTGTCGTTGATCATCCTCTTCAGATCCCACCAAATATAGAAGAGGAGCTTAGATCCATAGATATTTGGCTTCACCGCTGATGTTGATGGTTGACTTGGCTTAACCTATGACCTTCCGCGCTTGGGTTTGTCGTAATAGATTCACGCTTTATCGCCCGGACAATTCTATGCAAAAGTTCCTTAAATTTCTCCCGTCAAATTGGGAACTATCATGAAGCTTCATAGATGAAATAACGTCTTTCAACGTTCTTCGGCTTAAATGCGTGCGTGGCCTGATTTTCTTTTTTGCTTTTGGATCATTCCCTTGGCTTTAAGATTTTTTCCTATCGTTCGTTAAGACAACTCCCAAAGATTCAGATAATTGTTGAAATGTTTGAAATTAGCATGTATTGAGCAATGCCTCCAATTCTTCAACTGTAAACTTTTTCGGCTGTTCGGTTCTTGTTCTCCAACTCGGAAACACCACTTTAAAACAACTCCGAAACTTTTTCCAGCTAGAGTATGGACACTATAAACTCCCACTGAAATACGCCGACTTTCAGCAGGATATTTTTTCATGTGAGTAAAACTCACCGCAAATACAATTATCCGGCGCAATATAAAGTATCCATTGTCCGACGACTTTGGACAAATTACAAAGTGTAAAGTGTTCTTTTATACTTCAACCAAATGACATACACTAAAAAAGAGGTCTGATGACTGTTGCTTTCTGGGGAATATTTAGCTAAAGAAAGCAATGAAAGAATGTATTATAAAGGCCAATTCTTGTAAAAAGCTACGAACTATTTCCAGCTCCCAATAGTTAATAAATGTGACGGTTACTTAATACAATAAAATTGAATGCATCTTTTACTAAAACACATACAAAATTTGCCCGTTCTTATGTCCTGACTCTAGTTTTATCAGAACGGGGTGTTATTTAATATATTTCTTAAGTTTTATCTACCTTGCTCTGCCACAGGGTGGTATTTCTCCCTATCTGCAACCAACTATGGCAAGATAGTTCGATTTTCCTCTCTACATTCCTTGGAACATCGACAGGATATGGAAGGTAGTATGATTTTCTTCTCTGCATTCAATGGATCTTCAATGGATGGACTGGTTACTTACCTACTAAGTTGATGTTTACAACCGTTTGTTGTTTTTGGCCTCATCTAAGAAATTGAAAATTGAAAGAAATTGATTCCTGTTGGAAATTTATAGCATCGTTAAATTCCAACGGAGATTGGAACGACCTGTTCTACGCTGAGCGTCGCCGGGTACCGAATCGAATAATTACTTTTCTGGAGCTTAGATTTCATCCATTTGTATCTACTCAACATAACCTAGCTAGTAAAACCGTTCGATTTTTATGCACTTGACTATGCCGACATTGTCGCCATACAGCTCATACAGCTTGTGATTCTATCGTACTCGCCATCGTTTCTCTCCATTGATACAGATTTAACCATAGATCTTACCAAGGATTTTTCTTTCGAAGGTTCCCAAAGAGTTTTCGTTGGAACTGTTCAATCTCCAAATTTTGTGCTGCACAAGAAAACTCTGGGTTTTATTCGTCGCGAGAGGGCTCTCCTCAATTGCCTATAATAATTGCCTATAAGCAATAATTACTCTGCGATTAATCTTAATTCTGATCTTCTCCAAAGCTTATGTAGCATACCAGGTAGACGAAATCCTCAACAATATCGAATGAGGCATTGTCAACAGTGACATGGTTTCCAAGATATTAAGACTGTTTGTTTGTTAAGATGAGGTTCTTCGTTTTATCAACGTTCACTGCAAGACCCATTTGACTCGACTCTTTTCCTAGTCTGGTTCAATACTTCTAGTATACTCTTGAAATCTAGAAGTAATGTTTAGGTGGTGACTTGTTAAGTTATCTGTTGAGTTTCTCTTAACACTGTCTCAACAATTTGAAGTTTTTAAGGCTGGTCCAACAAAAATGATCTAATGTTCCTTATTGCACGAAAAGATGATCTTGCCGCCAGAAATTCAATCTCAATGACTGTAGCTGAGTCCTGTAGGAGAAACGAGATCGCGTTTGTCAGTTTAGTGAGGTAACATTAGGTCTCCTTGTAACGCAATTCTGGTCTAGTTGGAAAGTTAATTGTAAATATCCTTATGAAATAAAGTAAAGGGATATCGTTTTTTGTATTGACAATTATGACGGTCACGCGCTGAGAACCATACAGTTAATTTGTGGAAGCTTGTAGGAACTACTCGTATAACCTTAATTCTTTTATAGAATAATGATGAGAAGATGACTTTTTTGTAATCAAATTTGAACCAAGGCAGATGAAAGGCCCCATTATTGCAAAATAGTTTATTGGCTATTTTCGACATGGGTAAACTCACAACCACCCAAAGAAAGCAGGGAAATAGAAAAAAAACTTCAAGGAGAATTTTGGAAATGAAAGAAATAGTTTTTTTTAGAGGGAAAATATTGGAAATTTGTCAATTTGTTTTTGTTCTGTCTTCGTCCCCATTATGAAGACCACATCATGGAGACTAATCTCATACGATGGTCATATTAGACAAAAAAATAGAAACTTTGTGAGGTCTCTTAGTTTAAGATATTGGACAACCTAGTAGTTCCTTTACAAAAAAACTGCTACAAACTGCTACGTTCTTGCTATTTATCTTCAGTAACCATCGACTACTGGGTTCCATGCATTCATTGCTTACATCGAATGATCCAAACTTCTTGAATAGGCGTTATTTTGTAATTTATTTAATACCTTCTAATGTCAAACTATTACGATAATGTTTCCAGAGACAAACATAAAATTTACCCTGACATACAATGGTGCGTCCATTAAGAAAAAGCTAAACCATTAAGCAACTGAATAATTACAAGAATTATAAGGCTGTCAAATAGTTAGGTAGCGGAAGAACTGCTGACTCTTAAATGCAGATGCTCCCTAAGTCATTTTTTAACCAGCGAATGATGGCAAACGTTCTTGTGGTCTGGTGTTGTTGTTGCTGGTTTTGTTGTGGTTTTTGCTTTTACTGGCATGACTACTTGACTTAAGAATTCAAACAGCATGCCAAAACGACAGAGTCTTGGTCTCTTTCTCTCTCTTTCTCGATCTGACAATGGGTCTGCCATGTGATCGATTCCAAGAAACAAGAATCGACATCGTCATCGCGATTGCAATCCTCAACGGTCATTCGACAGCGGTCTTTAGCTCTGTGCTGGGTTTCGAACAGTTGCAGCAACATGACTGAGAGAGAAGCTGTTTAGCTTCTTTTTTGGGCGCTGATAACGCGCTCACTGCACGATCACTAAACGATCGCGCACTGCAAAGCGTCACTCTTTGGGAAAAATGAGGGTAAAAATCGGTTAAGTAAATGAAAGAAATGCAAAATGCAAACAACCAACAACAACAGCAACACGAAGAACAAGCGCACAATTGCATTGCGAACCACTTTCCAAAGGCCGACCGATAGAGAAGACCAGATCGCATTAATACCAACTCAGACCAAGCCAAGTCAACGAATAAGCAACCAGCAGCAAGCAAGCTAGTCAGTCAGTCAGCCAGACGATTTAGCAGACTTTGTTTAGCAGCTAAGAAAAACTTGTAATAAGCACAAGTAAGTAAATAAAAACTAACTTCAAAACATTAACCGACAGCTAGTCGAACGAATGACCAAACTTTCGGTCATAAAGACAGACTTTATGGCGTAAAGTGAGTGAGACAAACAAACTTGGCGTCGCAACGTCAAACTAAACAGCAACAAATAAACTAGATGATGACGACGATGATGATGATGAAGATGACGATAATGATGATGACGACGATGATGATGATGATGATGATGATAATAATGTTGATGATGATGTTGTTGCTGTTGATGATGGCAGTTTCTTAGGTGGTGCATCAAGCAGAAAATACCTCGGCGCGAATATAGCGGTTCTCAGTTATTTACAATAGAAGCAACAAAAAATTTAAAACGGATTTTAAGCTCCTTAGCCTGAGTTGAGTTAAGCTCGCGTTGAGCGTGTCTCTTTGTTAGCGCAAGAGAGAACGAGTAAAAGAAGCTTTAGGGTGCTCAGAGCCACTGCAGTTGTTGTGAAATGTGACTCAAGTTGTGGCTTAGACATGTATGCATGCATTTAAGTTCAAGTTCAAGAGCTACGTTCGGAAAAAAAAAACCTTTGCCTACCGTGCTAGTTTTAATTTCTCTCGCTCATATGAGTTCTTGTATTTCTCTGAAGGTTTTGAGTGAAGTATTTTCGAGTTGATGTTGTAATACCTTCCTACTCGTAGCCTCTAATTTACGGTTTGATTGATTTGATTGAGTAGATTTTTCAAGAATTCTTGAAGGAAATAAACAATAATTATGCAAGAATTCGTGAAATTCGTTCACATTGAAAGGGGAGTATGGTGGAAAGGAGAGAAAAATGTTCAAAAGGGACGGTACGACCTAAATTCTTTCACTACCATGATGCAATCTTTTACGACTGTGATGAAATTCTGCAATGTCTGAAGCTTGACAAGGAATTTAGTATTTGAATTGTAATCAGTTAATGTATTTGTGGGAAAATATAATTTGAATGGATTTATTTGGAGTTTGGAGTGTCTAGAAATTGCTCATAAAACAGTTGTTTAATTCAATTAGAATGAGCTGAGTCCTTTTCAGAAGACAACTTATTTTAAATTTTTAATTTTTTTAAAGAGGTATTTTTAAATTTTAAATGTAAGGATATTAAAACCCTTACTTTCGAAATTTGTTCGTTATCTTTTTATACAGCATGGTCCAAATAGAGCTATCTTTTATAAATAAAATAAAATGAACAAAACATTCTGAAAACTATGGCTTTATTAGAAAAAACATACATTTCCGTTATTTGTGGTACGATATTTCACTCATGTGGCTGCCTCAGATAGCTTCGCAGTAGTGCATACTTTTAAGCCAATTTTCTTGGGACCTTGTTGGCGGTCTCCGAGTATATCGTACGAATGGTTCAGACGATATTCACTTAAAGGGTCTGGATCGTTTCTGGATTATCCGCATAGCATCGACTTTATCGGCAACCCATACAAAATATTGAAATAGGTTAAGATCGCAGCATATGGTTAAAAAATAAGACGCCTGTATTTGCATCACCCCTTAATAGTAGGAAAAAACCACCCCAGGAAAAAGAATTTTTACGCTTTTCATAAAATATATCTCCATTTCAGTCCTGGGAAAGAATTTAATTTGCTGTCTTTGGGACCTATGAGACAAATTTGTTTGTTTTTTACCCATTAGAAATATTTGTTCATGCATTTATCATGGAATGCTTTTACTCGATTTTTAAGTGAGGGTTTCACTTTCAAATCCTTTGGATTGGGTTTTAGCCTTAAGCTAATGCCATAAAATGCAAGAGAAGGCGACTTCCCATGATTTCTGCAAAAAACATACTTTTTCGGTCAAGTGTCCAAACATAGTATCTTCAACCTATAAATTGAAAACATCTTGATCACTGATCGACCTATTTTAATACATTTTCGGTTTTCTTGTGACAGAGCTACAATAAAAAATTCGGGAATATTTTGGTGGAGCTTATATGGTTGTGGCAATTCATCTATCCTGTTTTTATTGTTTTTTTACCAGATTTGAGTATTAACAGGGCAACAAGAAATACAGTCGAGAGATATTGATATAAAACCCTATGTTTTGAGAAATAAAGAAAAAATAAATCCAAAATAGAGGGAATTAGTTGTGATTAAAAAAAGAGTTGGGATTAAATTGGCCATTTCAGCCCTTGAAAGGACTTTGGCCGAGCTTCTTATGATAAAATTGTGTTGTGGGTGTTATAAAATGTTTGTTCACAAGTGATCGAGAATGGGACCTTCTAGTTTTATGCCGAATCCGAATGCATGTACTCAAGAAGGTTTTCATGGCAGTATTTACTCTCTGAGGTTTGTCATTGTCTCCAGAGAGGTAATGATCGATCAGAAAAATTATCTGATAATAAAATTAAAAGTATGACAATCTGAGGCTTGTCACACTTTTAGAAGAAATGCTAAGATTCCGAATCATATTTTTTTATATATATAAAAAGTAGGTGAATACAAGTGGGGCTCGTAGGCTGATTATTTAAAGTCTGGGAGAATTCAAATAAAGTTGAGATTAAAATTGACGTGGACAAAGTAAAATTAAGAAAGGTTCAATACAGAGATTGAACAGAGATTGAGAAATTTTTAAATTAAAAAATTGGATAAGACGTCTTGGGGCTATGATGTTGCCTTACATTAAAATTGAAGCCTATTGCATTAATTTCATTCTGATCTAAGCATTTTTACGCCTTCTCCATTTTCTCCATAAATAAGGTCGACAATGATGCTCCACAAGATAAACTTCTGAGGAAAATCCACACCAACAAAGTTATGCTGGATGTATGAAGCTCTGCTGGTGGAGACTATAAGAAATACCCCAGAATGCATCAAAATTAACCTTGAAAAACTTTAAAGATACGCAAAAAAAAGCGGGGATAAAAAACCTGTATTTACAGGAACTGTTCATAATCTCCATTCATAATCTCCAAGTACAGGAAAATTCAAGTTCTCTTAGCGATGGTCAAAGTATCCAAAGTTAAGGTAAGTCGAGGATCTTCTTACACATTACAATCTTTTTGAAGATTTCATAGTTAAGACGACTACTCAATAATAGGAAACCAAGAATAATATCAAGAATATTCTAGTATCTGCTGAGAGTGTACTCTTGACTTGATAAGCACCTAAGAGAATTTAATATTATAAGTAAAAGGATGCGTGGATTTTCTGTTGGGCGTAGCTGGTTGCATTATTATATTGGATAGTACCTATTGGATGATCTATTTTTTATTCATGCTTATGATCAACCTCGGTAGTGCAAGTGAAGCGTCCAGGGGTTCTCGAATCCCAATCTGGTCATGGCCTTTATCTGGCTTTTATCTTTTTCATCTGTATACTTGTGAAACCTAAATTTTCTGAAGCTGAGAGTGTGAATATTGCCTTTTGTTGCTTTCAAGGGCTATAGTATAATGTTAGTCAGTTCCATTTTTGTGGGGACAAATATTGTCAATATATCTATAGATACGAAAAAACTCCAAGACTCTTATAAGGCATTAAACAATAAAAAGTTGGTACTTCCTAGGATCATATCAAGCCGCGTTAAAAAATATTTATACATTTTGATCCGATACAAATCTTCAATTTTATTACAATAATTCTACAGTAAGTTCTTGAACCGACGTTTAGTGGTAAATTCACTTAATGCTCTTTTAGAAGGTAGGAATAAATGGAATAAAAGGACTTTGATATCCTCCGTAACTGGCACATAGATCAGGAACTCAAGTTCTCAAATGATCTGAAAGTACTACAACCATTACATTATTCATTCAGAGAGATTCTGAGGATTTGGATCCAAAGCTGGCAAGTTTTGAATTTAAACACCTGGGGAGGTGACAGGGATTTTGGAGTGAGTTTAAGCTTGGCAAGCCAAATGGCCCGTTAGTAAAGAGACCAGTTATAGTCTTTCTTGCTTTCTTTAAAAATTGCATTCATTTCAAAGTTGGAATGGTGTGGAAATTGAGAAAGGATTTTCAGGTTTAAGGATTGGAGAGCCTTCGGGAATAATTAACCCTATTTGATAGGCCTCAAGAACACATGAAGTGTCATTAATAGTAAAATGATAACTATATCAAAGACCGTTTTGTTCCATTTAGGTTCTTGAAAAAATCTTACGATAACGAGCACACGAGACAACGAGCAAAATTAATTAGGAAGGCTTTAATTCACAAAAACCAAAAGAAAAAACTTGACAATGAAATTTTAAACTTTAACTCATTAGGGGTGTTCTCAGTAATGTCGTTGCACGGTTGAAGAATAGGAAGTGTACAATCCGCCATAGTTTTTGGGCCATTGCACAGATTGTGCATTTCCTATTCTTGCACGGTATTTGCTAGTCATAGAGAATACCCCTATTGTTATGAAGAGATACAACCTAAGTTTTCGTATAATCGATATACATAGCCGATAAATCGATCAAGGTTAAAAAAAGAAGCTTAACATAATCGACTTACATAAAGTTGATCCACTAACTGACAGTGAATAATAGGAATGTGCGAATTGCATGCCACGACAATAACAACAACAACAACAACAACAACAACAACAACAACAACAACAACAACAACAACAACAACAACAACAACAACAACAACTGCAAATACTCAACCGGATTTGAAAAAGCATTCGGAAAAGCGCGCAAATGAGAAGAATTCCCGGACTGGCAACTTTTCTTTGCCAACAAGCTACAACAAGTTGAGAAGACTTTCAGCAGCAACAACAAAAATCAACAGCTTTTCAACTTTAATTGAGCACAAGTTGGAGCGGTTTGAGTGCTGCTGTTGTTGCTCCAACCACGGATCAACACCACAAAAGACGACGTGACGACGACGACGGTAACGGCGACGACAAAGAATTGCACTTGTCTTCTCCAGTTCGCAAGCGATCTGCTAAAGTAAAAAAATAAAAAAAAACTTTCAACTCAAATCGCGAACGAGTTCTTCGCACTCAATTTTGAACGTTGGCTCGCTGGTTGGCTGCTCTTGGCTCATAGCTTATGAAAAAAAAGCTGTTAAGCGTATAGCTGTTGGTGGTGAAAGAAAAAGAAGCAGCAGAAGCAGAAAAAGCAGAAGAAGAAGTAGTAGCTGTAGCAGCAGCAGCAGTAGCGGCGGAAGAATCTCTTCCAATACGAGGCCAAAGAAAGTATCGCGCCGAACGGTTAGCAAGTATTTTACGTTTGACGCTCGTTGAGGCTGCACGTGTGCGTTCTTTGGTCCGATCTCGCATTTATCACTAAGTGTACAAACATCTTTTTGTTTTTTTGGGCGAACGTTCATGGAAATACAAAAATAAAGTTCCAAAATAAAAAAAAAAAAAAACAAACAAAAACTTCCTTATTTGCAACGCTGCAAAAGGGAGGAAGGAGCAAGAAAAAAACAAGTGAGGTGAAGTGAATGAAGTTGATTCGCTCTTGAATGGTGCTGCAGTCAAGCTCCACTAACATTGCTCAGGCTGCACAATAACTGTAGATATTGACAGTGGTAAAAAAGAAAATCAGAACAAATATTTTTGAAAAACAAAGCATAGAAATAAATACAAAAAATCCTGGAGAAAATTTTAAAAAAAGTGTCAAAGTGTTGAGTGTTGCAAGGTGCAAAGAGTTAATACTTAAGCATATACTTTGAAAAAATATTAATTAACAATCAAGAATTAACAACAAACACAAGGATTACCAAAGGATACCACTTTGATTTGTCTAAGTATGTGTGTTTATATATGTGAGCTATAATTATGTTTAAGCCTTATAATTCAGCTTATATTTTTCGAATTGCTTCAGGTGCAAAATTATTTTTAATGAAAAAAACTCCCATGCAATTTTCTCAAAACATAACGCTTGACTATGACAGGCAGTTATCTGCCTGTCTGTCTGTCTGTTTGTTCGTTTTTATGGTTGTCTGTCAACACATTGAAAACATTGTGATATAGCACGATGTGGTAGAAAGTTAAAGTAAATGTTTAGTTAGAACCTGTCAGTTTGGATTGAGAAAATTGATATGATGAATGAAAGTACGCTACGTGAAGGAATCATATAAAAAAAAAACAACAATTGTTCACACTCTTCACGTTGTATATTGAAAAAATATTTGCCAGAAAGTAGTGAAAATTTACTTTATAGAAAAATAATTGTTACGTTCTGAGGTTATCTGTTTTTTTTGAGCTTTGAATCAAAGATTTAAGGTGTCATAACTATTCAGTCAAGTCTGGTTGTTTCGAAAATGGGTTGATTGATAAGTACGCCAAATAGGGAAATCAAGTAAAACATGCGTAGGATTGTTAAGTGTAGCGAAAAGCTATAGAAACATGTGAATTTGAATCTGAGGTGAGTGTTATACCTTTACCTCGCCCAATTCAACTTACTTAGCGAAGCTCTCCAGAAGCTTTTCAACAACTACAAGTATTAAGTCGAGAATTTTGCTGTATCTTAATTTTAGTTGATTAGAAATTATGAAAGAAATGAAGCAAAGGAAAAGCTTGGAACCATGTCCCCGTCATGATACGAACCTGCGAGCTTTCGATGGCAGGCAAGCACGCTACCACTTGCACTACCTGGGTTCGCACTTGCAGTAGATTGAATCTGAAATCGATATTTTTGAAAATGTTTAAACTTCTTTTTGGTGAATCCATCTGAGTTTAGAACCGTGTCACTTAATTTTTAAATTCAGATAAAAGGTTTGCTTACTTTGTTTTTCATAAAAATATCAACAAAAATAATTGTCAGAGGGAGAAAAAGCAATATTGAAGGCTAAAAAAGTCTATGCTATGTTTTCTATCAAAATAAATTAGAAGTCAGATTTAAACTTCTTAAGTTAACTACATCGAGAAAAAAAGCTTATGCAAAATTAACAAAAAACCTAGTATAACTTATAAGATGTCTTTGACAGTTTTCAGCCACCTAAGTTTTTGTCAAAACATCTAAGTTTTACATGTTTAACTCCCCGATATTGATTTGGATAAATCAACTAAGTATTTTGTAATTTATACATTATGGCTTTGGCAATTTATATAAGCTTAATCTGACAAGCATTATGCTCAAGTCCATACCATTTTCATAAAGTGTCAAAGTTTTCGATGGTTTACCTAAACTATTGGTTAATATATTATACACTTGGCTTGGGTGAATCAAACTTTTTTTTTTTTTGGCTGGATATCGCAGTATGTGCTTTCAAATCAATTTATAAAACAATATATTACTTTGGTGAATAAGCAAAAGCTTTTAATTTCCATACAAATTTCTTCCACCCATGTCGGCTTAGGTGAACTATTGTTTCTTTTTTTCTTTTTTTGGTGAAGTAAGTAGCAAAACAGATCTATTATTTTTCACTGCATGGTATTTAATACTCAACACTTTTCTTAAAGATATTACCTTTTTATATGTAAAGGTTGATCCATTTAGAAGTGTTTTATTCAATAATAAATAAAAAAACCAAAACTTCTACCTCATCGGGAAATAGTTGTTAACATATAAAATAACAATTTTTAACATTTATGCTAGTTTTTAAAGATTATATCTTTCGAATGTTGCCCATAACTATCCCCAACTTTCTTCCATTTTTCAATGAACATGGTTAGGATTAACATGGTCAACAAGTTCAATTTTTCAATGCCGAGTTCGAGTATTTCAAACAGTATTTGTGAGTAATGTTGGTTCCGAATTCTTCAATCATAGTTCTGCTTGCTTTTTAGCTTTGAACCAGGTATTACAGGTATTACACCTATTCCGTCAAGTCAGCCTATGCTTAAAATGGAGTAATAGATTAGTGGAAATGAAGGGGCAACCATGTGAAACATGAGTAGGTTTTTCTACGAAGGTTACTACATGTATTTCCAGAATAAATACAAAGACCGGAAAGAAGAACATTTTTCAATTTTTGCAACAGTACCACTTGAGGCAGATAAGGAAAAAAAACAAGCGTCGAAAAATTATTCTTCATCAAGACAATGCGAGGTGACGTCACACAGCCCCAATTTAAAATTTGGGATTATGTCCTCTTTTCTTGAGGACATAATTACAAAAATTGGATTTGGGATTGTGGCCAGTTTCAAAAAGGTCAGAAGCCCAAAAAAAGAGGACGTTTTATTTGGGATCCCAAATTTATTTTGAGATTGTGTCCTATTAGTTAGCGGTCGTAGTCCCAAATTTGTACATTTATTAAAAATTTAGAGGTAATTGTGGGTTAGGAGTTACATATATCATATTGGTTAACTCCTAATCAAGAATACAATAACTCCTAATATGAAAATGTTATATATAAATTATTTTATCGAGGGATGTATATAATTAAATTTAATTTTTTTTTTTTTTTTTTTTTTTTTTTTTTGTTGGGAGTTATATCATTTTCATATAAGGAATTTTTGAATTCTTGGTTACATAAGAATAACTCACAATAATCCCTAAAATTGGGAGTTATTCCGTTCTTTGCATTAGAACTTATTTCATTTTTCATTAGGAGTTATTTCATTAGGACTATTTAGGATTTGGAGTTATTTTATTTTTCAATTAGGAGATATTTCGTGTAGCCAAACTGTGTCATACTGTTCATTGTTTTAATAAATAAGTATTTATTAAAACCGTTTGAGATTATAATCTTTTAAAGGGGGATATAATCCCAAGCGGTTAGAATCCCAATTTGGTGTTGGGAATATGTCCGCAAAATAAGGGGACACATTGCACATATGTATTTAGTATTACATATACTATTTAATTTTTTTACAACTTTATAAAATTTATAACTTTTTACACGGTCATTATCCAAAAATAATTATTCTATTGTATGCGTAAAAAAAAATTCGTTCAAAAATATCATCTTTCCACTGTCAGCCAAAATCAATTTTCAAAAGCTCTCACTTGGATGTTGCTTTTTTATTTTTTCAAAAAAAAAAAAAAATGTCAGTACTTTTTTATTCACGCCGCGTGTATAAGAGTGAAGGTAGAGTGTAAAAAGTTTATAAGGAGAGTGTAGTTTCGTTGGTCCTCTGGCGGCCGTGCCGAACCCATTTATGTGCGCGGAATATTCAACGCCATATTGAGAATAGCTCGTGATTTGAATCCAAATTCGACAATTTTATCAATTGAATTAATTTTTTGGATCGGCCTTTACCCCTCTCTAGACTATGGCAAGCTTCAGAGAGTTACGAAATGGCATATATAGCTTTTTGAGAAGCTTTTAAAGGCTTATGTACTTCAAGGGCTGAAATGGCCAATTAGTTTTCATTTATTGGCGACATTGGTCGCCATAGTAGCGCTCTTGATTGCTGCCAGAGAGGCCCCCGGCTTGAATCCCGGCCAGGCCATGGTACTACGCTGTAACCTCTTTGCATTCCTTTCCTCGTTTCTAATCAGTTGTTTAGAAGCCTAATCAGACTTAAAAGTTGTAGTTGGTGATAGAGAAGTGTGTGGATGGGATTGACTTAAACTTTGAATCGACTGAGGTAAAGGCTCAGATTCTCAGATTCTCAGATTCTAATTCTGATGTTGGTTGGTTTCTTCATAATACATACTTGGCCTTGAGCTCAACAATTAGTCTCAATATATAATTGAATGAATAGGTCATATTAATATTTAACAACTAAAATTCACATGTTTCTTCGGCGTTCCACCACGCGTAGAACACCCTATACATGTAACTATTGATTGCTTTTCTTTTCCATTAATCTCACACTTAATTTCCAACCAAGGCAAACTTGACAGAATAGGTATAAAACCTGAAATACTTCGAATCTAAAAAAAAAAAATGCTGAAATCATGATTTTGAACATATATATATATTGTTGCGAGTTAAAATTATTCGAGAGCAGATTCAAATTATAAAATCTATAAACAAGAATTCCAAAGTCTTTTACATGACCAATTTTATTTACTAAAACCCGCATGCGTTCATACGAAGATGTCAATCAGTTGTTTATGGGATTATTCACTATCACTCTTTCTTTGATGACTATATTATTTTAATTTTATTCTTGAACTTTCTGTGCTCTGCTTCTTCTTAGGAATATTTAATTTTTCGATTGATATAAATATATTTCTGAAAAATCTTAAAATAGTTTCGTTTTCTATAACAAAAACCAATTTTTGGTTCAGAGAAAGTTTATGTAAGTTATGGGCTTATCACAATTTTAATTTAAATTTTCAAGGTCTTAAGACTTACTTTCTGCTCTTACTTTCTGTTTCAAACTTCAATGTGATGATTTCTTGGAATTTATAATAACTTTTTTGTTTAATTTACTCTTCTTCTACTCTGCCTCTATTCTATAGACTAGAAGGTTATTTACTTGTATATTTGACTTTTATTTCTTAGACCAAATACAGTCTATTTAAACATGTAAGTTCTCCATTTGTAGTTTTTCGAAAGCAGATACTTTTATTTAATTGTAGCTGTAGATACATAAATTTAGTTAAATGAAGGCATCTAGAGAGCCATCAATAAAATTATATGCATTCCAAAAATACTAGAAAAAATGTTATATAAGATAAAATGTTGACTGTAAAACTACAGTCACCACGATGATTTAAAAATTTTGTTTTTTTATATAAATCATCTAGAAAATACAGTCCAATAAAAGGATGTTATATTCGAAATGTAAGTAGACTGCGGAGAGATCCACCACAAGATCGAAAATGCATTAATTATGCAACGGCGTTGCATGGAATTATTACTCGTCAAATATATGCGGCAGGGTAAATGCTCTACAGCAGAATTGAAGGATTTTTACGACAAAAATAAAAAAAAATATAGTTTTACGTCGTCAGGTCGCGGAGTTTGCAGCTTATGCAACCAAAATCCAATATTGTTGCATGAAATTATAACTCGCTATAATATAAGCGTATAAGTGCTACAAAAAAATTTTATTTTATGACAGCAAGAACAAAAGTTTATTGTTGACTTCATAAAAATGAAAAAATGAAGGAGGCAGAAAAAATGCAACAATATTGAAAAAAACGTTGCATGGAATTATAGTTTCGTGACTATTGGCGCTACAAGGAATTTTATGAAACGACAGTAAAACTGAGGTTATCGATCACATGATAAAAAAAAAAATAATTGTGTCATGAGGCCTCTCAGGGAACCCCTAAAAGTAACCTTAACCTTCTAATACATGATTTTTGCGTGAGAAACGCTCACTTTTACAATTACAACTGACAATAATTACAAAAAGCGCTAAGATAGAAAAAATTTCCTTCATACAATATGTTAGCCGAAGTGCATAGAACCGATATATAATCTATGATTTGACTTCTGAATTTGGTTAAAAGGTTTTCAGTTCTAGATTTGAATACAAACGTAAGTCTGCCGAAAGGCATTTTTATGCAGTAGAGGGTTAATGCACCAAAAGCAAAAGCAAAAGCAAAATAAAAACAAAAATTTTAAATGAAATTAAAATTAAAATAAGTCAAGTATAGGGCAAAGATTTTAATAAGGACAAGGATAGGAGAAAGGATGAGGCAAGGATTTGGACAAAGACTAGAACAAGGAATGACATCAGAAGAGTATACAATGATTTGGTCAAAGATGAAGGCATGGAATTTGACAAGGTTTAGGATGAGAATTTGGTACAAGGATTGGTACAAGTATAAAGGCTTAGACACATCTAAAACAATAGTTAGGAAAAGATTGGGAAAAGGATAAGGACAAGAAAGTGAACAAGGAATCCAACAAGAATTTGTATATATTTGACACAGATTGGAAAAAGAAGTGAGACAAGTATGAGGAAAGAATTTCGAACAGGGATGAGGTCAGGAATTCAGACATGAATAAAAAGAAGAGTTTAGACGAAGTAAGACAATTATTAGAAAAATTTTAGAATTTAAAAACGTTGGATGAGTACAAGTTTGGAAACAAAGCAAAGGATAGGGACAAGAATAAGAATCAAGATACGAATCAAGAATCTGTCACGTCGAAATCTACGGGTGCACATTGGGCCAGGAATTTCAAAAAGTGGCCAAAAGTCAAATATTTTCTGTATACAAATGATCCTTACGATTGATAACGGGACACATTAAGGTACCCTGAGACGAAATATTATTAATATAAAATTAAAAATTACAATTTGGGAGGCATTTTAAGTCAAAAATGACAATATTTTTTTTATTTACATCTAAAATTTGAAATCATCAACAGTATGACTATTTCTCAAACTTCTTTAAAATTTTTAGCAGTTTTTTAAACACATTGAATACAATGTTAAAAAAATATATATATGCACATATTTTCTTTTGTTTTTAATATTTTTTTCCGCATACAAAATACAAAAAAATGGGGTTTAAAAAAAAAAATGCGGCGCCTAAAGAAGATTCCCCGAGATTCCGCTCGTAATTGAAATATTTTAAATGCTATTACTTTCTTTAAGATATTTACTTGAACAGGGATATGCACACTTTTGCACGTTTTTATTTACTTTTGAGAAATTTATAAAAAACTAAAGTCGCACAGTGTAACGAGTTCTATGGGATGGGGGACAACAATAGAAGGAATCATCGTAGGTACATACATGAAATTAAGCATGTGGCATTATTTCATAAATATATACCACCACACAAATATTTATCAATATCGGCCACGCCCTTCACCCACCTCCCATACAAAACTAAGATTAAAAGAGCAAAATCTTCAGTTGTAGAAAATGTAGAGAACAAAATTAACTTGAATTTCATTAAATAGAATAAGCACTTTGGGAATCTGTTTAGAAAGAGTTGTTTTAAAACAAACTCAAAAATAAAGAAAACCAAAACTGCATTTTTTCTCTAATAGCGTTTGAAACTTATGAAAAATTTGTTATTTTCCCATACAAATTTGCTCATTTTCGCCAAAACATGCTATAGGGAAAGCGTCATTAAATCCGTAATTTTGATTTTACGTGATAGATCTTTAGAAAAAAAAACCAAAACTAACAAAATATTTTACTTGCCCACTTGCAGAAATCATTTTGAATAACATTAATTAAATATTTAATTAAATTAAAAAAATTAAAAATAAATATTTTTTTGTCCTAACTGAAAACATATTTCATAGCTATGGTCTACATTTTTTTTATATAATAAAATATATAAATATATAAAAAACAAAAGATAAAAAAATAAACAAAAATAACAAAAAAGCAGAAAAAATAAAAAAACATGGGGATCTCCGCGCAACCTTCACGTGGTGACCCTGGAAACTATATACATGTGTCATTTCTGTAGGCTAATTGCGGGTTTTTTGTTTCTCGATTTCATAACATAAAAGTGTTATTTTGTAATACTTTGTATATTTATTTTAAGTTCACACATCACCCGCCTTCTTTTTAATACTACAGAATAAATAATAACCAAACTACAGTTTTTATATAAATAGTGCCACGCTCCATTGTTGGATCCCACTCACTTTATCTAAAATTCTCGGAAACGATTGTACACACCCCTATACCCAATTTCAATACCCTAGTCCCAACACTAACTGAGATAAGGCATTTTACTAATAGTGACACGCCTCTTTGTTAAAATCCAGTCGAATTTTTCATCATGCTTGGAAAAGAGCCCACAAAGCGCTGTATCGAATTTTAGTAACTTTGTCCCACTATTAGACAAGATACGGTATTTTATTGATATTGCCACGCCCCATTTTTGAGTCCCGCCCACTTTTTCTAACATGCTCGGAAACGATCTTACACACTTCTTTACCCAATTTCAATACCCTAGTCCCAACACTACCTGAGATACGGAATTTTATTAATAGTGACACGCCCCTTTGTTAAATCCAGTCCAATTTTTCATCATGCTCCGGAAAAGATTCCACAAAACACTGTACCGAATTTTAATAACCTAGCCCCACTATTAGACGAGATACAGTATTTTATTAATATTGCCACGCCCAATTCTTGAGTCCCGCCCACTTATTTTCCCGTACTTGAAGAAGGTCCTGAGTTAAGTATTCTGTACCAATTTTTATTCAATTCTGTCTATGCATTGCCAAGATATGAGTTTTGGCCACTTTTTCAAATTTCTGGCCCAATGTGGGGTGTATAGATTGGCACGATACAGTCAACTTATTTTTTTTTTTTTGTTTTTGTTTGGAGTCATATTTCATGGCGCCATGATTTTTTTTCACTTTGAACCAAGGGTTACAGATGTAATACTTATTCTGTCAAGTGTGTCTTTGTTCGAAATGGGATAATAGATTAGTGGGAAGAAAGGGGCAATCAAGTGAAACATGTGTAGGATTTTCTAAGCCTGATGAAAAGCCGTTAAAACGTGTGAATTAGAACCTAAGGCAACCCTGCAAACATTTTCTGAGTGCCTCAAAAAATGACTCTAAAAAGAGTATTTCTTATACGTGTTTTATGAGTACGCAATAAAAAGACTTATAAAGGAGTCTTTGATACGATTCTAAAATTATTGCTCAAAATTAAGACTCAAGAAATAGTATTTTTTATGCGTGTTTTATGAGTACGCAATAAAAAGACTCATAAAGAAGTCTTTTATATGATTGTAAAGTGATTCCTCAGAAATCAGACTCTAAAAATAGTATTTTTATGCGTATTTTATGAGTACGCAATAAAAAGACTCTAAAAGGAGTCTTTGATATGATTGTAAAATGATTGCTCAGAAATCAGACTCTAAAAATAGTATTTTTTATGCGTGTTTTATGAGTACGCAATAAAAAGACTCATAAAGAAGTCTTTTATATGATTGTAAAATGACTTAAAATTTTTCTACTATTACTTTTATTTAAAATTTGAGTCTAAAAATATATTTTAGCCTAAACGGATCATAATTACTTCTATGAGTTCTGAAAGAGTCCTCAGTATGAGTCTTTAAAGATTCCATTCCATCATTCTTAAATATGACTATCAAAAGTGTCTTAATTTTGAGTCGAAAAGACATTTATATGAGTTTTAAAAAAGTATTTATTTAAAGTCCTTATTATGAATCTTAAAAAAGTATTTTAAATGAGTCTTAAAATAGTCCTAATTTTGAGTCCAAAAAGACTCATTTATATGAGTTATAAAAGAGTCTTTATTATGAGTCTTTAAAGAGTCTTTATTATGAATCTTAAAAGAGTATTAAATATGAGTCTTAAAGGAGTCTAAATTTTGAGTCTTAAATGAGGCATAAAGCAGTCATTATTATGAATCATATTTTGAGGCCCGAAACCTACGAAAATGTACTCATAAAAGAGTCTTTTTTGAGCGCATTATGACGATAAAAGCTCATTTATATGAGTCTTAAAAGACTCTTTTATGAGTCATAATGTTTGCTGGGAAGTTATGCCTTTACATGAGTCAACTTCAAGTTATAAGGCAATCTTATTCACAAACTACTCTACCACCAAATACGACTTAAGTCATATGGTTGATTTTCAATTTCAGTTGATTAGAAATGAGAAAAGAAATACAGAAAGGTTAAAGCGTTCATGGTCTGGCCAGGATTCGAACCCGGAACCCCTGGGATAGCAGTCAAGTCCGCTACCTTCTCGATTACCGAGGCCGCCAATTTTCAGTTGAAACCTTTATAAATTTGAAAATATTCGAGCAAATTTACTACTTTCTAACAGCAAAAGAGTTTTTGAGAGTTCAACTACGAAATCTACAAGATTGTTAATAGCCCATTTTTAGCCCCCAATAGTTAAGAGACCACTCTCTAATAATTTAATTATTGTTTTGATTACCGCTCTCTAATAAGTTCTACTTTTTGAAATTAAATTATTTTTTAATATATTAATGACACGTTCGAAATAAGCCGCTGTAAATTGGCTGGCTATAATAAGCCGACTTTTTCATGTATAAATTGTATGTAGGTAGGTATGTTTGTTTGTTTGTCTGTACGAGAAATTAGCTCCTTGGTAAGCTAGCATCGAGCTTAACCAAGCCAGCCAGGTAACAATTTTATGCTTTCTAATTCTACTCAACATCTTCACGTGTGTGAGAATAATAGAAAAGAGCAAAAACTTTTCACAGCACGATGTACATATGACTGTCTGAATGACTGTCTGCCTGTTCCAATGTGTGTAAATGCTTAGTAATGTTTTATTTTGGAAAAATTTATTAAATTTATCCATTTCAATTTTTATAATAATTTCAAGTTGAGCACAAGTGGTTGGAATCCGATAGAGGCGACTATTTCGAGAGGTGCCATTTTTTTCTTAATGTTGGTTATTAATTTATTTTTGCCTGAAAAGAGCTCCCCCTTTGAAGCATATTTGCACTAGTCTGGGCAAAATTCACACTAGTTATTGCTGATGCGTTGCCTGCTGCTTGTTCTACAGTTGTTCTGGTTTCACGTTTTCACTCTGCCTCTTTGCCGCATAGCGCTTTATACTCTCTCATGCACATTTATATGTAGATTTATATGTTTTTATTTTTTGTTGTATTTTTTTTTGTTTTTAGTTAATATTTTTCACAAGTTTTTCTTGTGTTATTTCTTTGGATTAGCTGTAGAACGTGTTGCGCATGCGCACACGATCACTTGTTATTTATGTTGGTGCTCTTATGTTGCTGGTGTTATTGTTGTTGTTTTTGTTGTTTTTGTTGTTGTTGTTGTTGTTGTTGTTTTTGTAGTTGTTGTTGTTGTTGTTGTTTTTGTTGCTGTTGTTGTTGTTGTTGTTGTTGTTTTTTTTTGTTGTTGTTGTTGTTGTTGTTGCGGTTTTTATTATTATTATGGCTCTTTTGGTGTTTTTTCTTTCGAACCATCGTTGCTTGGTTCGATCCCATCTATCTACAAACACACTCAGACACATACACCGACTTTTCTCCCATTCATCAGTGGCTCGTTTGCTTTGCATTCGTGCCGCGTCTTACTTCAGGCGCGTCTTCGTGTTGTTGTTTTCCATGCCACTGATCTACTGATCTATATAATCTATAATTTTTTTCTTCGATACGCTAAGCTAATCGTTAAACAGTTGTTTTTTTTTCTTTTTTTTTTTTGTAATCTTCTAAATCTTTCCTTTCCGACTGCAATTTCGATTGAATATAAAGAAGAAAGAAAAATATTAACAACTTTTTCTCAATAGTGTTGAAATTGTGGAAAAAGTGAAAAAATAAACATAAAATCATCAGGCGATCGATAGATAGAATAAATATTTCACTCGATTGCCATAGTTTAAAATATGATCATTACATATTGGGTTCAATAAAAAAAAAAAAAGAAAAAAATATAATTTCAGTTTTGCTTACAAAAAAATATAAACAAAAAAAAAAAATCAAATAAATATTCAAGAATTTGTAATAACCACCAAATTAACATTTATAGCTTTTCAGTTTAAAATATGTTAGATATTAACTGTAACTTATACAGAGAAATGAAATTTTAAAAATAGCTGGAAAAATATATTCGAGCAAAAATATTAAAATGTAAAGTTACACAACCTATTTTGAGCCAATTAAAAAGTGAAACTCACACAAGTCAACTGAAAAGAAAATAAAACCTTGAATTAGCAAAAAAAAAAAAAAAAACCAACACACATAAATTTACATATTTTTGAAGATTTTTATCTAATTTTTTATTATATGTGAATAAGACGCCATCATAGTGAACAATATGCATGTCATATGATGATTGTCTATGAAATTTTCTTTTATTGCAAACAATAAAAGTTTGATTAAGTTTTAAACTATTTAACAAGTTCAAAGAATTCAGATTGTGTTTTAATTTGAAACAAGTTGAAAGTTTATCAATTTTGCTTGATCGGAATTTATCGCTCAGGTTGTTATGTGAACGCACCTTTCTAAAAATTGCTATATAATCACGTATAATCAACAATAAATATAATACATATATAAGAGGATTTAAACTTTTGGTGAGTAGTACACGCGAAATTTGATTTGGGTAATTTTTTGTTTTTGTTCAACTCATTGAATTCATTGTGTATTAACCTTCAAACGTATTTCATATTTTATAACGTAAGAGTTGTGCCAATTTGACACAATGCTTTATAATCAGAGATTTAAGTATTAGGTGCAAAAAAAGCTATTTTTGCGAGTGTACAAGGATTGCTACATATATTTCGGTAATTAATATAAAGACCGAATTTGTTTTCATTGAAAATACTTAAATTGATTTATGAAATATTCTCCTTTGTGATTGATACATTTGTCATAACATTTATCCCATGCCGCTTAAGACACCTCCAAAACATAGTTTTTTAAAGCACGGTTTCACCAAGCGTCGAAAATAGTTTGCCACACAATTTGTCCTGGATGTGTGAGAGCAAAAAGAAGTCATTAGGTGCCAAATTAGAACTGTACGGTGGATGACCCATTAATTCGTTGTTTTGAGTCGAACAATTTTTGTTGTACAGTCGCACAGTGGGGTATTTTATGCCAAAAGTGACGATTAATTGACAGGGGCCACTTATCGAGACAAAAATGGTACTTTGGGGGTTTTTGGGGGTCGCTGATCACGAATCTGAAGTCAAAAATCTGAAATTCAAAATGGCGGTTTCGAAATGGCGGCCATGAACAAGCTAACGTCTACAAAAAACTTTTAATGGAAGTAAAATTTTGTATAAAGGAGTTCGTGGGATCGCTGATTAAGAATATGAAGTCAAAAATTTGAAATTCAAAATGGCGGCTTCGAAATGGCGGCCATGAACAAGGTAACTTCTACAAAAAACGTTTAAAGGAGGTAAAATGTTGTATACCGGGTTTTGTGGGGTCGCTGATTAAGAATATGAAGTCAAAAATTTGAAATTCAAAATGGCGGCTTCAAAATGGCGGCCATGATTAAGCTATGTTCTGCAAAAAACGTTTAATGGAAGTAAAAATTTGTATACTGGGGTGGGGTCGCTGATCATGAATCCGAAGTCAAAAATTTAAAATCCTAAATGACGGCTTCAAAATGTAATCATTAGCTATGTACTTTTTACCGAATTACATAGTATATAGAATATAATTTTCGCTATTACTACAAATTGCACAAAACAAGCTTTGAACGACATTTTATACAAAAACAAAGGATTGCAATAACAATAGTTAATAAACATAAACAATGATGTTGATTTCACATGTACACAATTTATGTCTTACTAATATCAAAATCAGAAAATAAGTGTTAAAATCGAACAAATATAATTTAATTTAATAGCTTAACACATTCATCTGCTTCTTTTAATATATAAAAAGCCGGTGTTTGAAAGAAAAATCAACTATCTACCTTAATTGTGGAAAGGTGCACTGCATATGCCGCTTTCCATAAGTAGGGTAAAAAATAGCGTATAACAAAAAACAAAGTGAAGAAGAGTACTGGTAAACAACAAAAAAAAAAAAAAAAAACAAAAAAACAGCAAAATCTGTTTAGTATTTACATTTATTTTGTACTTTATTTCGTTTGTTTTAATTTTTCGAAATAAAATCGTAAATTCGTGACATGTAAGTTAAAGTAAAAAAATCGAAATACCGCGAAAGTGCGCAGCATTGACGCAACTTTTTTTTTTATAGAATATAGCTAGAATGTTCATAACTTACGATAATCAAAACAGTTTTCCTTAATTCCACTCAACACACAACTATATCTCTATTAACATATTGAAAAATCAAAGTTTTTAAGGTTAAATTAAAATAAATAAATTAATATATGTGACCCGGTCTACGAAAAGGGACCTTCGGTGTAAAAACAAGTTTTCGAGAAAACAGCTGTTTTTCGAAAGAGCACACATTAGTCTATCCGAATCGCCAAAAAAGTGAAAAATGATATTTTCACACCGAAGGTCCCTTTTCGTAGACCGGGTCACATATATATAAACACTATTTCATAAAAAAAATTTAATTTTGTATTGCTTAAATACCTGTACAAGAAGGTTCCATCGTAATTTTTTGTAATTTTTAAAAAATAATACACAAAAAAAAACTTTAGAAATTTCGAATAAACACGTTTGTCACTGTGCACACTCAAAGAGAAAAAAAATGATGACTTTCAAACTGCATTGCGGGTAAACGGTAGAATATTTTTCAACTATCCTTTCACTTAGTGATGCAGAATTTTATCTTCTTTCATCGGGTACCTAACATCACTATGCACCTTGAACGTTTTTTTTTTTCAATTAATCGTCACTTTTGGCATAAAATACCCCATTGTGAGTCGTTAAGTAAGGTATTAATTTAAACATATTTAAAGTTTTGACTTATTTCTGGAATTCAAGTTAAATTTTCAGCTTTGGTGTATTTACAGAGTTATAGTTCAATTTGATGACAAATATTTTTGTAGAACATTTCAACCCATTACATCCTTGATTTATGGGTTATCTTTGCCCTTTATCACAACAGGGTCAAAAAAGACCCCTATATCGAAAAGTTAGATGTTAAAATGTTCTATAAAAACGTTCCTCGTAGTATTTTACATAAATGCTTTGAAATCATCCTATACTTAACATGAAAGGGTCAGATGGTTTCCTATGCCGATTCTCTATAAGAATGTTGAAAAGGGGCAAACTTAAAACCCCGCTAAAATAAAACTCATATGTAAACTTTCAAAACGCCGATACACGTTTATTTTGAAGCGAAGCTTTTTACGCTTCTTTCTGCAATTTACTGGAGTGAAATCTGAAAAAACGACACTTTTTTCCGACACTGTTTTTCTTAGAATTGATATTGTGTTTTGCTTCCGTCTATTGCAACAAGAAAATGTTAAACTAAAAATAATTTCTTTTCTGCTGCAGGAATTGAACTCAGTCCCCTCGACTGATAGTTTAACGCTTTAACCATCGAACCAAAACCCTTCATTGGTATATATAGCTGATTCAATATTAAGAATTAACTAAAGCTATGTTGCAGTAGATCTGCAATAGCCAATACACATTCTTATAAATAGATTATTTTCTATTGGCTACATATCCTTCATCTCCTACAATAACCATTAGCCAATACACAATAACCACTATGGATTGTGTATTAGCTATACAAACAAGAGTACTAAAAAACAAAAATGTTGCTTCTACTTAATACTAGATGTCGTTATGCTAAAAGCAAATTTAATGATTTTTGTATATTTCTTCCCTACAACTGAACAGGGGGCTTTAAGGGAGGGCCGGAGAGGGTTTATATGTATGATCAATCCCCATTATTTTTGCAAAAAAATCATTTTTTCCTTGAGGACCTATCCCCTCCAACCACTCCTTACGGGTGCTCCCATACAAAAACGTAAAAGGGGTTTTGTCACACCGTTTATAATGCCCATAAGAAGGTGTGGTAGATATAGAAAATTATACATATTTTTTTTTAGTTTACTTTGTTATTTTAAAGTTTTAAATTGAAAAATTATTTTAATCGAAAAAAAGTTATTAAATTATCAAATCTATGAAATTGCGAAAATGCTTCGCTTCTCTCGTGTGTCCAGTGACGCACCTATGTTTTTTTTTTTTTATATGTCCTATCTATCAGAATTCGTTATCAGAACCTTTTGTTTTTTTTTTTTTTTTTTTGTTGAACACTGTAATAAGATAACTCACGTCGAAAATTGTAAACAGTAATCGCATGAAAATGTTCACGTGTAAATTTTATTTTGTGCTGAAATACAACTTTAAAAGCACTGTGAACAACAGAATTTTTTTTTTTTTTTTTTAACCAAGGATTTCAGGCGGAATACCTATTCAGTCAAGTCTGCCTTGGTTCGAAATGGGATGATAGATTAGTTGGAAGGAAACGTCAATCAAGTGAAACATGTGTAGGATGTTCTAAGTCGTGGAAAACCGTAGAAACACGTGAATTTGTTTCATCCCCAAACTTCTCTACCATCAACTACAACTTCAAGTCGTAAATATTGATGAATTTTTGCTACCTACTCGACTACCGAGGCCGCGCCATAGTTCTGCGCTTTAACCTTTCTTATTGCTATTCAACTCAAATTGAAAAATCATCAACACTTACAACTAAAAATTTTAGTTGGTGGTAGCAAAGTTTGTGGGTAAGATTGCCTTTTAACTTTAATTGACCGAGGTAGGGGTATAACACTTGCCACACATTGAACTTCACATGTTTCTACAAATTGCCCTCCACGCCTAGAACAACCTGCACATGTTTAATTTTTTTGCCCCTTCCTTCCTACTAATCTATTGCCCCATTTCGAACCAAGACAGGTTTGACCTGAAAACCTTGGATAGAAGCCTAAAAACAAAAAAATTTCAAGGATTATCGGATTATATGTTAGAGAAAAATTAAAGTTTTTTGAGAAAAGATGATATTGTTCATTTGATGAACATGTACAGAACTTTTTGAAATCAGCTATTTTTCAATAGTTATTAAGTGGCTATGTGTGACTTCACTGAAGAGTAAAATAGCTTAATAATTTCCAAATTTTTTTTCTTTGCCTTAATGTACAATAAATCTTGAATAATCTTGAAGATAAATGTTGTTTTCAGAAATCGGTATAACGTAAGATTTTATTGGATTAAGAGGAAGATAATTTTTGACCGCCCATTTATGAATTAATTCTAAATCTTCATTCACCATTTAACTCAAATCATCACGGAGCCCAACACGTCTAGAGAGATAAAGTTGAATATCATCAGCGTAGGCGGGCAAGTGGACATTTTTAAAATATATTGAAAATATCATTTATAAACATACTGAACAATAATGGACCAAGAACGGAACCTTGCGGTACTCCAGACTTCGTGAGCTTATATTCTGAATAAAGAAACCATACTAGCTTAGCAGCATAATTTGAAAACCCTAAAAAAAAAAAGAAGAGTTGGCTGTGTCGTGGACACACCCGTAGATTTTGACGTGACGAAGTTTCTTGTTTGTTGTTAGTGTTGGTGTTGTTTTTGTTGTTGTTGTTGTTGTTGTCGTTGTTGTTGTTGTTGTTGTTTTTGTTGTTGTTGTTGTTGTTGGTGTTGTTGGTGTTGTTGGTGTTGTTGTTGATGTTGATGTTGATGTTGATGTTGATGTTGATGTTGATGTTGATGTTGATGTTGATGTTGATGTTGATATTGATGTTGATGTTGATGTTGATGTTGATGTTGATGTTGATGTTGATGTTGATGTTGATGTTGATATTGATGTTGATGTTGATGTTGATGTTGATGTTGATGTTGATGTTGATGTTGATGTTGATGTTGATGTTGATGTTGATGTTGATGTTGATGTTGATGTTGATGTTGATGTTGATGTTGATGTTGATGTTGATGTTGATGTTGATGTTGATGTTGATGTTGATGTTGATGTTGATGTTGATGTTGATGTTGATGTTGATGTTGATGTTGATGTTGATGTTGATGTTGATGTTGATGTTGATGTTGATGTTGATGTTGATGTTGATGTTGATGTTGATGTTGATGTTGATGTTGATGTTGATGTTGATGTTGATGTTGATGTTGATGTTGATGTTGATGTTGATGTTGATGTTGATGTTGATGTTGATGTTGATGTTGATGTTGATGTTGATGTTGATGTTGATGTTGATGTTGATGTTGATGTTAATGTTGTTGCTTATGTTGATGTTGATGTCGATGTTGATGTTAATGTTGATGTTGATGTTGATGTTGATGTTGATGTTGATGTTGATGTTAATGTTGTTGCTTATGTTGATGTTGATGTCGATGTTGATGTTAATGTTGATGTTGATGTTGATGTTGATGTTGATGTTGATGTTAATGGTTATGATTATGTTGATGTTGATGGTGATGTTCATGTTAATGTTGATGTTGATGTTGATGCTGATGTTGATGGCGATGTTAATGTTGATGTTAATATTGATGTTGATGTTGATATTGATGTCGATGTTGATGTTAATGTTGATGTAGATGTTGATGTTAATGGTTATGTTTATGTTGATGTTGATGGTGATGTTGATATTGATGTTTATGTTAATATTGATGTTGATGTTGATGTTGAAGTTGAGTTGATGTTAATGTTGATGTTGATGTTGATGTTGATGTTGATGTTAATGGTTATGTTGATGTTGATATTGATGTTGATGTTAATGGTTATGTTGATGTTGGTGTTGGTGTTGGTGTTGGTGTTGGTGTTGGTGTTGGTGTTGGTATTGCTGTTGGTGTTGGTGTTGGTGTTGGTGTTGGTGTTGGTGTTGGTGTTGGTGATGGTGTTGGTGTTGGTGTTGGTGTTGGTGTTGGTATTGCTGTTGGTGTTGGTGTTGGTGTTGGTGTTGGTGTTGGTGTTGGTGTTGGTGATGGTGTTGGTGTTGGTGTTGGTGTTGGTGTTGGTGTTGGTGTTGGTGTTGGTGTTGGTGTTGGTGTTGGTGTTGGTGTTGGTGTTGGTGTTGGTGTTGGTGTTGGCGTTGGTGTTGGTGTTGGTGTTGGTGTTGGTGTTGGTGTTGGTGTTGGTGTTGGTGTTGGTGTTGGTGTTGGTGTTGGTGTTGGTGTTGGTGTTGGTATTGGTGTTGGAGTTGTTGTTGGATTTGGTGCTTTTCGTTTAGCTTTTTTTTTTGCTTCCCCATTGGTTGTGCTCTAATTTCAATTAATCCAGCAAAAGTGATGCATATGCGTCACATTAGGCGGTTCCCTGGGGTTTTTTGACACGCCGTCAAATTTTTTTTTTATTTTTGTCATATGCCCGAAGACCTCACCTTTGTTTTCGTTCCTTAAAATTTACCGTTGCACCAGTAGTCACAGAGTTAAAAATCCATGCAACGTTTTTTCATGGCTTTAGCATTTTTACAGCATTATGTGATTTCATCCCTGAAATCATGACAACAAAATTTTTTTTGTAATTTAGTTGTGAAGCGTAATAACACATCCCTGCTGTCGTTAAACAAAATTTTCTGTAGCACTTCTCCTGAGTGAGTAATAATTCCCTGCAACGATATTACATTTCTGTTACATAAGCTGCTATATTCACGACCTGACGACGTCGGAATTTTTTTTTTATTTTTGTCGTAAAGCCATGTGTAAAAACTTTATTTTCCTTTTTAAACTTTTATCGTAGGTTATATACTCATTGAGTAAAAATTCAATGCAACGCCGCTGCATGAATGTTGCGTTATCGATCTTTGAGCGGCTCTCTCAGCGTCCTTATGATGTCAGAATTTTTTTGTCTAATTTTGTTGTGAGGGCTTTTAGTAGGCCTTTATTGGCGTATCGTATTTTTAATCCTAGCGCTTATACTCAGCGAGTAATAATTCCATGTAACAAATTTTCAGTTGCGTTGCTTACGCAGCTCCCACTACGTCCCTATACCGTATTAAATTTTTTTTTTATTTTTTTAATATAGCCAAAGAATTAACCTTTACGGTCATACTAGTTTTTTAATCATAGCTCTTATACCCAGCGAATAACAATTCAATGAAACGCAGATGAATTTTTAAAAAATTCATTTTTCAACTTTTTTGGAAACTAGAGCAGTACAACGTAACTTCGTCACGTCAAAAGAAAATTTTTTGCAAAGAATACGATGATTGACTGTGTCAAAAAATGCTTTAGAAAAATCTAAGAGGCAAAGAAGAGTAATCAATTCTTCATCATACTCAGTTCGTATATCATCAATAACTTTAATCATAGCACTAGAGCAGTGGTGATCAACGCACGGTTCAAACAACAACAAAGAGAGCTTTCCGAGTGTACAGCTTTACACTGAAACAATAAGTTGTTAAAAGCTCTCACAACATTTGATGCAAGGAAATGTTGTCGAGTGTTGAATTTTCAATATAATATTTTTTTTTTTATTTTTATGTTTGTTTTTCGCTTTTTTATATAGAAAGTATCACAAAAAGGTAAAAGTAAAGAATATAATTTCCTGAAACATTAACGTTCATTCATAAATAAAACAGCGAGCGACCCTCACACCACATGAACGCTCAAAACATACTGACTTAAAATTTAAAGTACGCTCAAAACATACTGACTTGAAATTTAAAGCACATCAGAAAAAACAAACTTTTACGCAGTGTACCATGGTATAATAATACAAGGTAGCATTGACAGTTGCTTGGGAAATCATATACTGTCAAAAAAATATACTCAAAAAGAGAGCGCTCACAATCCGCCATTGAAAACACAAGCAATGTTGAAAACGTTGAAGTGAAAAAAAACAACAACCACAGCAGCTGCTGATGTATTTCCACAAAAAGCTGTTTTTGACAATTTATGTTTTCCTGTTGAAGAGAAAATAAGCAGTTGTCAATGCTACCATGTATTATTATACCATGCAGTGTACAAACACAGCGAGCCGATTGCTACTTCGTGTGCAAAAGCTCAACAACACACGATGCCCGCGGGCTATGGGAAACCATGTAGTGAGCACCACTGCACTAGAGCAACTCTGTCCTAAGCGAAAACCTGATTGTAGTGGTGAAAGGAGCTTTTTTATATTCAGATAAGGGATATCTATAGCATGCATTATTAGGAGAACTAAAAGCTCCACTTTAGGAGAAATTATTTTTTACTTTTTAGTTCTTTTAAAAACCGTACTATATTAAAAATTTTTGTTTTTTACTTAAATAATTATTTTTAATTTTGTTCATACTTTTTTTTTTATATTTAAAATTAGCTTACAATTTATATCTCTGCGCGGTTTTATGAAGTCAAGAATTTTTTTGTCTATTTATGTCATGAGGTCTATGATCCAGCCTTGTGTTATAATTTTGACCCTGAAGCCTATACCTAGTGCGTTATTCTACATAACAAATGTAGAGTTTCGGTGCTTAGGCTGCTTCCTGCGCGTTCTGGTGGCGTCTTAACCTTTAAAAGAATTAACCTTTACTGCCGATACTGCAAATACTGCAACGCCAATGATGTGTTTCTTGCCATTTAATACATTTGTATTGTTTTACAATGGCTTATGTTTACATATTAATTTATTTTGAACATTTTACTGTAGGGGATTTCAACAAAAGGTAAGTAGGTTCTGTCTGTTTACAATTAACATTATTGTTACTTCTTTAGTTAATTTTTTCCGCTTATACCTATAAGCAAAGCATAGTCAAAAAGAGCTTTTACAGCAAAGCATTGGAAAAGAAAAAAAAAAGCTTATTACATGAATAATTTTTCATTGATTTTTTTTTTAGATGTTATTTAAACTTAAATTTTAACAACTTTTTAGGGTAGATGTTAAAAAATAAAGTATGCAATAGTTTAAGTTAAGAATATAGCTTTGAATTAGTGAAAGAATTATTGAAATCGGTTCAGTAGTTCTTAAGTTTACCCCACACGAAGATACGTGATAAGCCTTTTATATAAAAGTATAGAAGTCAGGTCTTTCATGCCAATCATTTCTTTCATCTTTAATTTGAAATTCTCAACTTTAAGTTCATTAACAGGGAAACCTTTATTACAAAATTAGAGCATATTTGGGCTGATACATATTATAACCAAAAACCTCTAAGTTATCATTTTTGTACCGATTTTCAACTACAGTGTATTGATCTACACTTTTAATATTTTTTCATATACTGAGGAGTGTTTCTAGACAATATGCGAAGATTGTACCTATCAAAATTATTATAATTTATCAAATATCTTGATCCATTCCCAAAAAATATCGCTTTAAAAAGTGCGTGAACCATTTGATGCCCATTTTCGAGCTCCGAGGTTCGAACCACAGCTGACACAGAAAATTTTCTCAATTAAAATGTATTTTTCTGATCAGACGTCACCTCTCTGCAGACTTCAGAGAGTAAATAATGCCATATAAACCGGATTGAGAACATGAACATTAGCTGTACGGATCCGGAAAAAACTAATAGGTTCAGTTCTTGTTAATTTGTGTACAACCATTTTATAACACGCACAAAACAATTTGATCAAAAGTAGCTTGGTCAAACTTCTTTCAAGGGCTAAAATGGTCAATTCGTGTTTTCTTATTTCTAAACAATGAAAGAACATTAGATTAAGTTAGCCATTAGCCTACTTTATAAAGACATTTAAAGATGACAGTCTTTTAAAAAAAATTTGAAAATTTAATTTTAAGAAAAATCTTCAACTTGTTGATCGATATATTTACAAACCAGCTTGGTTCATTTATAAAGTATATAAACCGTTACTTGACATCAGAATCTGGGATAAAGTTTCAATTCCAAGCCCGGTCATGCTAATTTCATTGCGAAACTGAACAATTGTTAGAGATTTCAAAATTCTTTTATTCCTTTCGCCTTTCCCGTTAAAGGCCGTGAGTGAGTCAAATACTTGCACATCAATACCTTCAACAATGAAGCAGAATCATTCAAAATTATATTTGTTCCAAATAAAACTACAAAAGCCAATTCAACAGAATGTTAACATTCTTTAATAACATCTATTGAACATAAAATCAATCTTTTATACTTGATACATTGTCACACAACTGGTTCACAAAAAATATAAAATCGCACAAAGAACTATTAAGAAGCTGATGGGGATTGAATTATAATATTTTTATATTTATGATTGAATTATGTATTTTAATTAACCATGAATTATAAGGAGTTTAGAATATAATTTGCTCTGATTCTAAATAGCTTAATTTTGCCATCTTAATTGATTCTGAGTACAGTTAAATAAAAATAAAAATTTTGGTTCTTTAGAGTTTCGTTTATTAATTAAATATTTCAAAGTATCAGATACAGTAACTTCCTGCTTTTTAATGACTTTTTTAAGTTATTTTATTTGAACATTTGCAAAATAAGGTCAGTTCGATGACAACATTACCATAGTTTTGGAGAATAGGTTAAAAGAACAAGTGAAACAATAAGCTGATGACCCAAATGAGAGTAAAGTTGTTAAATTAATTGCGAGTAATTTTCGATATTTAGAATATAACGGTTTTTTAGATAAAGCATTAACATAATATCAAAATGTTGAGCACAGTTCCATGCGTCCTAAACTATGTCGAAATTGTACGATAGTGAAATTTATCGACAAATTGTTGACCGTATCTTTTATGACTTCGAATGCTAACACATTTGGTGACACATTTCATAAAACCACATTTGTTGTGAAAACAATAGAAACTACAAACATAATTGGCAATTTTTTTTTTTAAGTGGACAATTTTAAATACCGCAAAATATTTGAATGAAAGCTTGAAAATCTATGAATGGGAAACCAAAAAAAAAAAAAACAAATAAAAAAGTTGTATAAAACCCAAAAAAAAAAAAAAATTCCAAGCTGCAAGCCAAGCAATAATTCAAACGCAGAGAAGTAAAACAAAAATAAATAGAAACCTGTTCAAGTCACATAGAGAAAAAGATTTTGAGAAAAGAAGTTTTCGAACAAATGCTTGTGTGAAGTCATCATATGTTGGGCTATCATCAGTCACAAGCCGGTTAACGGTTAAATTAATGTGTTACAAAGCGGATAAGTCGCAAACGCATAAAACATACAAAACAGCGCGATGAAAGGTGAATCTAGAAATCTAGATGAGACATGTTTAAAAGAAGTTCATCGAAATCTACAAGCATGGAATGCTAAATGAGCTGTATATGATACACGCATGACATTCTTAGCGACGAAAACGTAACACATGTCGAATTTCAATGTTTTAAATAATAGAAAAAATATATATACTAGCCTAGTTCAAATTTAGATTGGTTCTAGAAACCAACCACATGTCCTCTCATGTTTGGGAATCTAAAAATTATGTAAAGAAAATAGCTCTGACTTTTAAGAGAAAATAACAAATTTAACCCTCGAAAGAAAATTGAATTCCATTAACCAATTAGTTAAATGTATCTTGTGTCGCGCATAGAAACCCAAATTTTAACTTAATTTAACTATGTTCATGTGCTCTGAAGAAATGCGAGAGGAACCACAAATGTGCCACTTGCTGTGTCATGGACGCACCTGTAGATTTTGACGGGACAACGTTCTTCATTTTCGTCAATATTCTTATCCTTATCCTTTCGCTTGTCCCCATCGTTATTTTCATTCATATGCTTAACCTTAAACTTTTCTATGTTCTTGTTCAACACCTTGTCCATGTCCAAATTTTTGTCTTAGTCCTTATCTAAATCCGTTTAATAATGCTTGTCCTACTTCTTTGACGTGACGAAATAGGAAGTTTCATAGTTTTTTGTTTGAATCTAATGGATCTTATCAGCCAAATAAGGTACATCCGATAAGGTTCGTTACTATTGCTAATTATGATGCGCCAAATAAGTAAAACACTTTTTTCATAGAAACTAACCTCCTAAAACCAAGTTTTGTGCAATATTTTATCATCAATTCTGAATAAGTACGAAATTAACCCTTTAACACATTTAAGTTTTGACTTATTTCTGGCATTTAGTTTGACCTTTGGTGTATTCAAAGACTTATAGTAGAATTTTACGAGAAATTTTTTTGTTAAACATTTTAACCCACTATATCCTAGTTTTATGGGAATTTTTTGCTTTTTATTAAAAAAAAGTCAAAAAAGACCCACAAATTAAGAAGTTAGGGGGTTAAAATGCTCCACAAAAATATTTCTCGTAATATTCTACATAAACCTTCAGAACACATTCTATTCTCAAAATGTAAGGATAACATGATTTCCTATGCCTATCACTAAAGAATGTTCAAAAAGGGGCAAAATTAAATCCCCCCCAAAATTAAGACTCAGACGTAAACTTTCAAAACGCCGATACACGTATATTGTTTTTTTGTTAACAATATACCCCTCTACCAGAATCTATTGTCAGAACTTTGTTACTTTGGAAAAAAATTGATTTCGTTGTTCAGTGTTATCAAAGCTTTGCTTATTTCCAAGGTATGCCATAAAATATGTAAAGTTATAAGGGAGTTGCCACACTTGTGCAACATTTGTCCAAAATTCCTGAAAAACCGTTTTTATACCTTAAACATCAAAAACGATCTTAAAAATCTAAATTTTTTTCCTCCTAATTTGCACTAAACGGCCAATTTTACGGCTGGGTCTTTTTAATTTTTAACGTAGAATACGTTATACGGGGGTGTTGATCTGGAGCACAAAATTTTGAGAAAATGTTTGTCACTTTCATTATAAGTTTTTAATACTTTATGCATGCATTGAAGAAAATTCAAGTATGGTCGTAACATATTTAATATGTCTTCTTTTGATTTGTATTTAAATAATCATATTGCTACATATACTTTTTTTGATTCTATAAGTAAATCAAAATTTAACTCCTTCAAATTTTGTATTAATTTTCATATGCTTTGTATTTTATGTATTATAACATCATTTGTAAGAGCAGTACGATTATCTGTGTGTTCATGACAGAACTAGTGTGAGAAAGAGAAGAAGTATAATGACCAAGTAGCGAACGATGTGTACATACACAACATTGATAAGCGAAGCAGAGAAACAAAATTGTGCTTACCCAGTTGGCCACGTCTTTAAGACATCCTCAATGTCTTACAGCCTTATTCATAAACACATTTTAGAGGCAGCGTAACTTTAAACGGGCTTTAAACAAGAAAACGTTATTCATAAACATTTTTCGTAGTTGTTTAAGAGCTGCGTAACTTAAACGCCGAAATTGGCGTTTAAAGGTTACGTAAATACAACCATGATTTTTGTTTGTCTTTTCTTTTAATATCAAAGACATGCTCCATATGCGCCCTTTGCAGCATTTTTTTATGCGGCGGCCATTGTAAATCCATAGGAATTCTTAATTTTTGTAGAGATTTTCTATAGTTCAGACACAAACCTTACAATCATAAGCAGAAAATGAAAAAATGTTTATGAATAACAATGTTAGCAAGGTTGCATAGAAGCTGCGTAAAGTCTTAAACAGTGCGTAACTAAACAAGCGTTTAAAGGTTGTTTAAGGAAATCTATTGAATAAGGCTGTTAATGACTAACGTATTCTACGTCTGACCTATGTCCCCGTGTTATCTAACACAGGCTTGAGGTTTTTTTAAGAAGTTATGAATTTCTGTATTTTTTATCTACATACACCTACATACGGCCTGAAAAGGCTTTAGCCCCCCCTTGGAGAATTTTTCATAAGGGAAAAATTAAAAACTAAAAAAAAAAGTTTCAGCCCCCTTGGGATACAAAACTGTAGTTTCATTCCCCCCTTTGGCGAGTCCTAGATCCGCCACTGTTGCAAAGTATTGGTCAAGTTTTGAAAATTTTATTAAGTTCGCTTATGTTATGACCGAAATTCATAATATACCGAAATTTTCATGATGAAAATTAAGTTCTCTTATTTTATGACCGAAATTCCATTGTAAACCTTTAGGTCACCTTGATCAGCAAGAGCGTTATTTCAAAATTTTTGAAAAAATTATACTTATTTTTATTGCAAGAAATAATATATTTGCTTTAATATAATATTTTCGACTGATTTCCAAAGGTCCTTATTTATTTTTTTTGTATTTTTTGAGACACTGATGACATTCACAATAAAATAAAAAAACAAAAATCGAGTTATAGTGATTGCACCAATACTGATCAGTCTATAAAATGATAACAAATTGCAGGACATGCTATGATAAACTTGATTGATGATCAATGCACGAGTAGTTTTCAGCTACATAGCGAATAAAAAAACTATGCTTCAAGTCAGTCAAATAGTTATCCACAATTCTAGCAACTTTTTAATCATGCAGCAGATTAGAATTGGATCGAAGCCAGGAGCAATAACTAGCCAGAAGAGGTCTGATCATAAAGTTGCATTCTGTAGACGTTACAAAAAAAAAGTTGCATCGGAAGTTTTATTTCTTAATTTGTTGTGTTTTTTTTTTTGCACTTCAATAGTTGAAATCAACTTTGTTGCTTTCTAACTCTACGAGTACTCTTGTGGCACCTGCGTTTGTGGCATCTAGCTGCCAGTTAGCAAAACTTGCTACTGCCCGTGCGTGTTTTGTGATCTTAACAATTGTTTTTAAAGTGCTTTTCCAAAGAAATTTTCTTAACTTCAGGTTGATTGGATTGTTTCTATTAGTATTTAATAACATTCCATTCTTTTTTTATATAACAATATAAATAAATATATTTTATTTTGTTCTATATTGAGTGTAGAACGCTTCGTTCGCCACGCTTAATCATTACAATTCCAGAACGTAGCAAATTAACTGTTCATTAATACCATAACTTAATTCTTAATATGGTCTAAACTTTGCGGCTATTTAGTGCGTTTGTGCAGCTGGAGAAGATGGAGATGGAGCTGCTGTGCTTCATGATCGCGTTTGTATTCTTCCATGTTGTCCGTGACTAACAGCAAAATCAAGGCTTGAACAAACCGTTCGTACAACTTAGGCTGTTTCTTGATCAGCATGATTCTAATTTCTTTGCCGATGTTGGTGGAACTGGTTCTACAGTCGCGGGTTAATGGAGATAATTTCTTAGGATTCCAATAAAATGGTTATGTCTGTGTCTAAAATGTGCATAAGAGTCAGTTTACTTAAGCTGTTGGTCGAGACGTTCTATAAAAATGCTGTTTTTTTTTTGTCTGTATTTTTGTTCTTATTGGTTGGCAAAAAAAAAAAAAAAATTCTCTAGTGACGATCATTAACATTTTTGATTTGATTTTATTTGTATTTGGTAACAACGGTTATGTATGTTTTCTTGGGGAAGTCATGTCCAACAGCAGCAGCAGTTATAACTGTTGTCTGTACAAAACGGGAAGCTGTTCATTGAGCAGGGATGCAACACTGAATAAAGTGTGAGTAATGTTAAAGAGGGATAAACTTTGCAAAAACTGTCGAAAGTTGATACTATTTGAGTTTTTTTTTTTTTTTTTTTACGTAGAATACGTCATTCTCGGCGGTAAGTAGGGTGGTTGATAGTGATCAGGTGTCGGTATTTATATCACTTTTTGAGCCTTTGGTGGGCCTAAAGTACTGATCGTACAATGTTGAAGTTAGCACTGTTGGTCTGCTTGATCCTCAATGCGACAAAAATTCATGTTAGAACTCTCTAACTTATATAAATTTTACACAATTACATGAAATATAAAGCCAACATTTGATGTTTTTGTTTGCTTAAACTTGCTACCTATTTATCGACAGTTTCTGGTTTTATCGACAAAACCATAAAATTTGTATGGGAGCCCCCCTAAGGAGTGGTCGGAGGGAATAGATGTCAAAGGCAAAAATGTTCCTTTTGCAAAAGTAATGGGGGTCAGTCATACATATTAACCCTTTCCGGCACTCTCTTAAAGGTCATATGCTCAGGTGTATGGAATAAATAAACAAAAACCATAAAATTTGTCTGGGTGCCGCCCTAAGGAGTGGTCGGAGAGAATAGGGGTCAAAGGCAAAAATGTTACTTTTGCAACAATAATGGGGGCCGGTAATACATATTAACCCTCTCCGGCACTCTCTTAAAGGTCATATGCTCAGGTGTATGGCATAAATATACAAAAACCATAAAATTTGTATGGGAGCCCCCCTAAGGAGTGGTCGGAGGGAATAGGTGTCAAAGTCAAAAATATTCCTTTTGCAAAAGTAATGGGGGTCGGTCATACACATTAACCCTCTCTGGCACTCTTTTAAAGGTCATATGCTCAGGTGTATGGAATAAATATTTTGCTAAATAGTTTTTAAAAAAGATGTCATCAAAAGCGAATTGAATAATTCTACGTTTTGTGTTACGACATAGTCGAAACTACGGTGTCTTTTTTGAAGTGAAAATGTTATGTTCTACCGCGCAGGTTTCCAAAAAAGTTGAAAAAATCATTTTTCCAAAATGCATCGGCGTTGTCAAAATTAAAGGACATTAAAGGTTAATTCATAGACTTCATGATAAAAATGAAAAAAAAACGACAAATTAAAGACATTATCGGGTCCTCCACAGGAAGCTGCCTACGCAACGATATTTCAAATTTGTAGCATGGAATTATAACGCACTATCAATGGTTCTTAGTCCTTATGACAGATATGGACAAATAATTCATAACTACATGAGACCGCGGTGTGAGCTGTCGAAAGATCGAAAATACATCAATCATGCAACGACGTTGCATGGAATTATTACTCGCTAAGTATATGCGACACGATAAACGTTATAAAACAGAAATCAAGCATTTATACTTGGCCTTACGACAAAAATAAAAAAATTAATTTTGACGTCGTTAGATCACTTAGATAGCAGCATATGCAACAAATATGCAATATTGTTGCATGGAACTTTTACTCGATCAGTAGAAGTGCTACAAGAAATTTTATTTTACTAAAGCAAAAAATAGGGTTTTGTCCACATAATGAAAATAAAAAACAAAATGTTTGAAGCCACGACACGATGGAGGCAACCGCATAATGCATTAAAAATGCAACAACAATAAAAAAAGTTGCATGAAATTATACCTATGTTACTAGTGGTGCTACGGTAAATTTTATGGAACGACAGTAGAACAGAGGTTTTCGGTCAAATGATAAAAATAAAAAATAAAATTAATGGTGATATGAGTCCCCTCAGGAAATCCCTCAAAATTGCCTCAATGCATCAAATGCAATAGCAAAAGCATTAATAAGAAAAAATTAATAAAAAAATTAATTGAAATTAAAATAGGCATAAGTATTAGGATAAGAATTTTAATATGGATTAGAAAAGAATAAGAGCAATAATTTGGACAAAATTAAGGACCAGGAATAAAAAAAAAGTAACAAAGAGAGGAACAAACAAAGATTAGAGCATGAAATTGGAGATAGATTGGACCAAGAATAAATAAATAAATATATAAACAAATAAATAAATAAAGGACTACTTCATAGATTGGGACAAGGATAAGCACAAAGATTTAGATACTGCTACAACAATATTAAGAACAAGATTGGGGAAAAGAAGTGGAACAAGCTTAGAAGATTCCTTAAGAAAGAATTTTGAACAAGAATTTCGGTCAGAAATTCTGGCATGGTTGAAATCGAGTGTTTTGACAAGAAGGAGGACAATTATTTCGACAATTATCGACATATAAACGATTAGAATGAGCACAAGTTTGAGAGCAAAGGAAAATATAGCAACAAGGATAAAGATACGGTGTCACGTAAAAACCTACAGGAGTACGTCCACAATATAACCAACTTCCTTTTTGTTTTATTTTGTTTGACATAAAACTTTGAAAAACCATTCTACGAAAGTAGCATGTTTCAAATTGCTTTCAAATATTCGAATCAAGACACAATAAAGTGAAGGTAGCCACCATTAATTTTTCAGAAATTTGACAATTGTGATGTGCTATTCCCGATGTGTGCTAAAAATCAATCATTGGTGTTTAACGAAGTTAATCCAAACTTCCTTCAAACCACTTCCTGGGTGTCACTTTTTTGATTCCAGATATGGGGACAGAATCGATTCTATTTTATGAATTATAATACTGAGGTATTATCGTGGCGTCCGTGGCGTAGTTGGTTAAAGTGCGTGGCCGCTATGTCAACGAACCTGGTGACCCAGGTTCGAACCCCAGCAGGGACAGAAAATTATTTGAATAAAATGATTTTTCTGTACGGACGCCACCTCTCTGCAGACAATGGCAAACCTCAGAGAGTAATCAAAATGCCATGTAAAGCTTCTTGAGAATAAGAACATTTTGTTCATCGCCGTTCGGAGTCGGCGTTAAGCCTGTAGGTCCATTTCTCGGTCAATTGTGTACAAACTTAATAACACGCACAACACAATTGATCATAAGAAGCTAGGTCAAAGTCCTTTCAAGGGCTGAAATGACCAGTTATTTATTTATTTTTTTTTTTTTAATACTGAGGTAATCTCTTATATTTAACTCTTTCATGCCTGAATTAAAATACAACAGAACAAATAGCTGTTAGTTTGCAAAACTCATAAGGCAACATTATGCAAAAAACCGCAGATCAAAAAAATGAAAATAACGGGACTTAGAAGCCTATAAGTACACTTTTGCCTATAAGCAATATTGAGCATGAGAGGGTTAATAAATGAATATTTAATACAGGCTATGTTAGAGCTATGAAACTCATAGTACTAATTTGTGGATGGCTTAATATTATCATCAACCAAATTTATTGGTGGAAATCGAGATCGATCTAAAATCTATGACAATTTATGGGCATTGCCACCCGGTTGTAGACAAGCGCAACTCTACGCCGATCACCATAGGTCGTGCTTGCGTCATTGAGCCACCACAGCCCACAGCACGATACTCCCCGAAGGGAAAGCTCACAATAGTCATCCCGGCATAAGGTTTCAAGACTTTCAAAGAAAATCCACATCAATACCACTGAAAATCAACCAAATATTCAAGAAAAATATTTATTTTTGAATTTTTTCCCTTAATTATACATAAGACCGTGCCGGAAAAAAGTATGCCGTACACCTTCTAATATGAAGCATTTTTGAAAGAAAATTTTGAAAAAGAATTTTTTCTTTTTTGGTCGGACGTAGGGGTCACGCAATGAGGGTTTTCTTCATATCTTCGGCATTTACAGTCCGATCTTAAAGAATGATATATCAATATATTTTTTTCAAAGGTTCCAACTTTTTTGATCTAAAAGCCATTGGGGTCAAGCACCACGTTCAAGTACTTACCAGTTACTACCATCCTAATGTACCAATCTAAGGTCATAAAATTAAAGCCCGCTTAAAATCATTAAAATCCTCCCAAGAAAGTATATAGATTACCTCAGTGGAATTATTTAAGAAAATTTTTAATTTTTTTGACGAATGTAGGATTTCTTCTTTTAAATTTTTTGTCATATCTTCGATACTTACAGTTCGATCTTCCAGAATGATATATCGATATTTTTGTCTCCAGCAGACAAAATTCTTTTTGTTTCAAAGGACATTGGGGTCGTTCTAGCATTAACCAGACCGTTCTAGCATTAACCAAACATCAACTTCTTCAACAAGAATTACAAAATTAAGAGTAAAATAAAAAAAGTGCCGTTGCCCAATACCTCGAAGGTCCATTTGGTACATATTAATTTTAATTTTTTTTTTTTTAATTTAACTAAAACACAAAACTTTTTTAGTGTTGAAACTTTTGCTAAAAAATCCACATAAATTATTTTATTAAGCTACTTATCACATGCACATTGAAATATCACTTATATGATGGAATCATGATGTTGACGCATTTTCAAGTGCTATTTCACACATCAGAACGAACGCAGCACACATTTTATTTATTACGTTTTTTTTTAGTTTTGTCCGAATTCCTTAACTTCTGTCTCTAACTCACCATCCAAGAAAAAATTTCGAGTCATAAATATTCTGACTCTTCTTCACACTATGCCATTCAAAACCATCATCGTAACTAGACTTTGGAATTTAAAACTGTCTATTGAATTGTCTGCAGCACACAACACGCGGCACTGCGCCTGTCCAAAACACATCAAAGTCAAGCAAGATCTTAGTCAAAAAAAAAAAAAAAAAATCTGAAGAGCTTGTCGTGTTTGTCTAGCCGCAACTTTGATGCTTTGCGCGAACATCACGTGTACAGCGCTGATGCTGACCAATTTCACCAAATTGACATGTTGGAAATGTACGTATGTCCGTTTTTATTTTTGGAGTTATTGTGGCTGTTGTCGAAGTCGCTGTTGTCATTATTGTTGTTTTCTTTGCTGCACACCTCTTATACATCCGGTTCTTAGACTAGATTTTTTTTTCTTCTCGTTTCCCGATCTTGCGGCGGTTAGATAAAAGTCTTTGGATTTTATTGTTTAACTATTTGTTCGCACTTCTTAATGTTTTGTTAAAATTGTTTATTTTATAGATTTTCTTACAAAATGTCATATTTACGTCTCTTTGCAGAATTTTGAGATAGAGAATTTGTAAAGTTTTTCGCTAGGTGGTGCTTGGGTTGTTTGCAAAAATCATCCTGTTGAAAACTTTCCCTACATTAACAAGCCATCCCGAGAAACCTTATGTATTTGCAATTCTTTAAGGTGATACAAAGAGAATCGACATCGGCATCGATAGCTATCAGTTAAAATTTTCAACTTTTTGCCGATATAATTGCGGTTGCGATAGCCGAAAAACTTGAAAATTTCTCTATTTCAAACAGAGCTTGATATTTTTCTACCCAAGAGCCTTATGCCAAGGGATTCCAACATTTTTAAATACTGGCATCAGAAATCATCTGGATCTATGCTCAAAAAAGTTGCGATCAAATATCTAGATTTGTAAACGAGCAATTTTTAAGTGTTGTAGGACAATTATTCAGTAGGATACAGAAAGGGACATTCATATACTTTTCGGCATTTCTCAAATTGAGTTTTTATTAGCAAAGAAAGTAAGTTGAGTTTAGTTGAGTTTCATCTTGGAAAATTGTACTTGGGAACTCAAGGCTTTATTTTGCGTTCAATGACGGCCTCGGTAGTCGAGTAGGTAGCGTGCTCGAATGCTACCCCATAGGTCCCGAGTTCGATTTCCGGGAAGACCATGGTCCTACGCTTTAAACCTTTTGCATTTGCAATTTTTATATCCTCACTAGCAATACCCAGGGCGCGTTGCTGCACCCGGCAAGTATATTGGAAATAATAAGTAAACTTTTATTAGTCCCTTAGTCTGACACCACGCTCATGTTTCACTGCCCCTTACAGTTTTCCAGTAGCAGAATATCACTCCCAGGTGGCAATTCCATTATGAGTTTCAATGTCCTGTGATTTTAACTTCCATAGCTATTCTGTATAAAAAAAAGGGGCCACACCGCCTTTTTCAATGCACATACCAGTTTTGCAGTAGAAAGACTTTGGCAATTTGTAACTCCATACTGAGTTTTATTGTCATGCGACTTTTAGTTCCAAAGCTATTCAATATCAAAAATTTGACTTGTGTGGTCGGAGCCAAAAACCCCTATTCTTATGCCCGTCCCAGTTCTCTTGTAGAAACACATTCTCCATTCTGAATTTCAATGTTAAGTGACTTCTACTTCCAAAGCTATTCGATACCTAAATTTGAATTGTATCGGCAGTGCCACGCCCACTTGTCAAATGGTCGATTTTTTGAGTACTATTTTGGCGCACAACTAAATAGTACGTGACCATATGAACTAAAGTACTAAATTTTAGTCTGAATAGACCCAAGCCGTCTGAAATATAAAATTTTCATTAATTTGTGGGCGGTAAAAGGAGGTGTGGCAAAAATGTTCACATACGAACCATGGTACGGCCAATAAGAACACAACAAAGAAAACCTCAAGCAAATCGGGGGCTCTGTTCTTGCGCCGCTGCTACTGTTTGGCAGCGCTGAGTCTGAGTGGAAAACAGCAACAGCATTTGTCTCATTTCCTCGTTCGTGTTTTTGTATACAGACGAAGTATCGCTTGTTTTGCGAGAGTTCTACGCCATAGACACTGAATTATATTTATTGACATATGCTTATGTTTACATATTTAATTATTTTTTGCATTTAACTGTTGGGAATTTCATTGGAAAAGAAATAGAGCCTATATTACAATTAACATTGTTGTTGCTTCATTAGCTCATTTTTTCGATCATGCTTGTAAGTAAGGCGTAATCAAAAAGAGCTTTTAAATACACAATGGAAAAGAAATAAAAAGCTTTGTACTGCTTAATGCAGCGTTTATGAATAATTTTCTATGAAGTTTTTTAAATGATATTTAATCTCAAATATTAATAACTTTTTAGGGTAGGTTTTAAAAAATAAAGTATGCAATAGCTTAAGTTAAGAATGACGCTTTGAATTAGTAAAAGAATTATTAAAATCGGTTCTGTAGTTCTTTAGTTTAGCGTACACGAAGATACGTGATAAGCCTTTTATATAATAGTATAGATGTATAATTAACTGAAATTAAAAATTAATCAATATATTTACGACTTAAAGTTGTGGTTGGTGGTAGAGAAGTTTGTGGATGAGATTGGCTTATAACTTGAATTGACTGAGGTAAAGGCATAACACTTGCCTCTGATTCAAATTCACAAGTTTCTTTGGCTTTCCACCACGCTTAGAACATCCAACACGTGTTTCACTTGATTGCCCTTTCCTTCCCACCAATCTATCACCCCATTTCGAACCAAGGCAGACTGAATAGGTATTCCACCTAAAATCCTTGGTTCAAAGTTAAAATAATTATTTTTTTATATATTTTTTATACCATTCTATAATTTGTACCAATACTTAGATTTAATGTTAAATATGTTGAATAACTAAAATACATGGATTTTTGTATAGAAATATTTGCTTTTATTTAAATTCAATTTTAATTAGTGTTTGACCGATATATTGGCATCGACATCGACATTAGTATTGGCAGGAAATTTAAGCATAGGCATCGGATTCGCTTCAAAATTATAGAATCGGTATCAGTTTGTATGGGCATGGGTTGAAATTCAAGAATCGGCATCGATGTCGGTTTTTAAAATGCAGTTCACATCGTAATCGGTACAAAAATCAAGAATCGGTCGAGCACTACACATAATGTCAGGATCCAAACCTAATAAGAAAGCAAAATGTCATCAAGAATTGATATATTTTCCCAGCAGTTATTTTGGAGTCAATTGAAAAAGGGAACTAGTTCATTTCTAGCGCAGTTCAAAGTAGGTCTGAAAAAGTACAAAAGGCGTTCAGTGTAGAACTTCACTTTGCTTTTGTTTTCAAAAATATTGCTGAAAAAAAAAAACGCGTTCTGACTATTTTTTAAAATTTGTTGCGCACAAGAATTAATAAAAAAAAAATGTTTTTAAACATTTAAAAACAAAAATTTCTGCTTTAATAAATCTTGTGGATGGAAAAGATCGTAGAAATAAAGTTTTTAGAACCTTTGAACCAATACACTAAATTTTTACACTTTTAAAATGTTCACTTTAAAACTAGTTAAAAAAGAACCACTTTCAGGCTACTGCGAAAGCAACCAATTTAAAAATGTTCCTAATGCAACTAGATCAAATATGGTGGAAAAAGGAATGTTTATGGGGACAATTGTCTTTTCATATGATATCAACCAGCAAAAAGCGTCAGTTCGTTCAATGTTAAAGAATACAGTTCAACTACAGTTGAACTAGTACTGGTCCTTTTTGGAACTAGTTCAGAACTATTTGAAATTTGGTCTACTTTTCTGCTGGGACTTTTTGCGTTTAGTTTTGAAACCACAAAATGAATAACCCTGTGTAAGGTATGGGTGTGTCCACTATTCTGAGGTTTAACGAATTCAATGCGAACGGTACTTAAGGGGAGAAATATACCCAGAGGCCGAAAAAAAGGTCATGTTTGTGAATTTTTTTAAGGAAACCTAAGGGATATTTTTAAATGAGGGTTTTAATACCTTAAAATATACACATTCAAGAGTATGCTAAGTTTTTTTTTTATTAAAAAAAATTAGTTTTAAGGTAGATACAGCATTTTTTGTAGAGCGCTCTGAAAATGCGGTGACCAAGATTGCTCCTCCTAAATTCAACTGAAACTAAAAAATTAAATATATTATTAAACTAGATACTTAAAACTCGTACTTGTCACAGCCGATTTTGAAAATATGATTTTTCACAAAATGGCTGACTTCCGAACGTAAATTAACGTTTTTCGACCAAAAATTCGTCATTATTTTGCCTATAAAAAATGAACGAAGCTACGAAAAAAAAATCCTATGACAAGTACGAGATTATTATAAATAAAAAAAGCCTGTAAAAAAATCAAAACGATCGGTTCACTGAGCTTCGAGAAATCTTGGTCACCGACTTTGAAAAATTGATTTCGAGAAAAACGCGTTTGAAAATAAGGTCCAGCACTGCGCGCTCTAGAAGGTGGTTCACTCACTAGGCTATAACTTTGTTATTTTTTGAGATATCGACTTGAAATTTTCACCACATATTCTTGAGACTTAAAGCTTTAAGAAAATGAAAAAGTTCTGGGTATATTTTCCCCCTTTCCAAGCAGACACCTCTTAATCCTTTGCTCAAGTGTCCTATTGAAAGTCAAATAAAAGTAATTTTCTTTGCAAAATAACTGTAATTTAGTCAAAATACCTTAAATTGAATATAGAGAAAGAGATAGACTTCTCTTTCTATCTTTAGAAAGAGTTAGAGATCTGTTCTATCTAGAGATAGAGAAATAGAATAATATTGTTATTGCTTCATTTCCGAAACAATGAAAAATGATCTTGCATAGCTGTCGATATCACTAAAATGGAAACTTTCCAAAAATTAATAATAATATAAAAAAAAAATAAAAAAAAATGAATCAAAAAATATTGTTTTTTTTTCAAAATGATCTAAATTATTTGCTCAGCCGCTTAACGAACTCAAACAATGGAATTTATAGAGCAGTAAAGAAGAAATGATCATTAACGCAATAAAACAAAATGAAATGAAAAACACACTCAAAAGAAAGTGAACTATATTAAAACAAAGAGAAATATATACTTTTAATATCTGACTAAATTTAATATCTGGTACTTGTTGTATTTCGATTTGCCGGCATTTGGTTTGCGTTATCATGACTGCATCATTATGATAAGTATTATTATTAAATTTTTATAATTTTATGGCTTACAACAGCAATAACAACAACAACAACTTTATATTTGTACCAAATGATGTGAGGCGTAAAGCTCGATGTTGGCGTTGAAGCATTTTTTAACTAATTTTATAAGCAAACTAGAAAAAGTTGTTTAATTCGAAAGTGGTTTCAATCAAATGTGGTCGGAATGTTTTTTTTTTTTGTGAAATGCAGCTACTTAATTTGTGTCAAATTGTAAATTGGTCAAGCTTGATGTTTGCTGTAATAACAAAACCAAACTCAAAGAGCATAAATTGCAAGCCAAAGAAAAGTGAAATCCAAGGTATTGAACACAATAAACCATCACTTTAGATTTGAAATAATTCGAGACAAGCATTTGATGACTGTATAAGTTGATGTGCTGAATCCAGCTATGTAATGTGTTCATCTTGACAAAAAAAAAAAAAAAAAGAGAAAAAAAATCGTTACTTTTAAAGGATTTATAAGCACTGAGCTTTTTTGGACTACTCGATATTCGCTAATTGAATGGCTGATGTACAGTTATGGCGATAGCTAATATGGGCAAGGCAATCTTGTTTGACATACCAATTTGTATGACGCATTAAATTAGTAATTGACAGTCAAAGATGAGGTAAAAATATTTTCAGCAAATAATTCGATTTGAGCTTTAAACTCGGCTGTTTGTTGTGTGCGATATGGGTTTCACTTTAAGCTTTACCTATACGTATTCGTACTCCAATATGATTCTGGTCACTACCTCAAAATAAAATTCCGTTACTCGAAAAAGTAATGTATCTCAGAATGAGTCGGATCAAAGAAGATTTAGAGGTTTGACCACAACAAGATTTTGTTGGTCAAAGGAAAGAAATATGGAAAGAGTGCTCTTTAAAACAAAAAAAAAAAAAAAAAAAAAATGTTTTAAGAAAAAATGACAGGGCGAGTTTTCTTTTTTTTTGTTCGGTAGTTCAGAAAATGACATTTTAAGGATTTTACAAAGACAATTCCCAAATAACCTCCCAAACCGCCCCTGGATCCGCGCCTGATCTAAGAAAACTCAAGTATAATTGTAACTGTAGGAGAATATAGATAGAAATAAATATGCACTACAACTATGCATATTCTATGTTTTGAATATTTTTGTTTTATTAGTTTCATATCGGCCGACACATGTACTTCGCAAAAACTGATCTTTTTGGCCCATATTGCTTCGTTCTCAAGCTATGCCGTACTTTCTACTTTTTTAAGGTTATAATATCGTGCCACTCTACCTGTGCGTCTTGAAATCTGGTGTTATTTTGGCCTATTTTTCTTCGTTTTCGAGATATGGTGCTTTTTCTAATTTTAAAGGCTATCATATCGTCCGACCCCTTTTTCTGTGCATCTCCAGTTAGTGTTATTTTTGGACTATCTTTCTTCGTTTTCGAGATATGGCGCTTTTTCTAAATTTTAAGGCTATCAAATCGTCCAAATCCTTTTTCTGTACGTCTCAAGTCCGAGACCCTCTTTAGGAAATCCAAATCTGTTGTTTTTTCTGGCATATCTTGCTTCGTTTTCGAGATATGGCGCTTTTTTAAATTTTTTAAGTTTAAATTATGTTATCGTTTGACCCTCTATACTTGTGAGTTCATAGTGCATTCAGTGTGCTCGCTATGATTTCCCGTTACTTTAACTTTAGTATCGTTCTATGGTTTGATATTTTCAAAACTTTCATATCAAAACTTTCAAAATACAACGACACTAACGAAGATCTTTCAAAATATGACATTAGTGCTTTATTTGACTTCGCTTCATACAAAACATTCTTGGTCGATGTAATGGCTACACTGTAATACACTGTAACTTCATCGGGTACACCATTTAAGTACTATGAATAGAATGCTTTGTACAGCTCTGTAGTGGGTACCGTCATTTTTTTTTTTTTTTTTACAAATTTGTCTTTAAAAATTTTTGAGTTTCTTCACTATTTTCTTACTATTTTCTTCACTTTTTCACTATTTTCAAAACTAAATAAAAAAAAAAAAATAAATAACTGGCCATTTCAGCCCTTGAAAGGACTTTGACCTAGCTTCTTATGATCAATTGTGTTGTGCGTGTTATTAAGTTTGTACACAATTGACCGAGAACCGGACCTACATGCTTAACGCCGACTCCGAACGGCGATGAACGGAATGTTCTCGTTCTCAAGAAGCTTTACATGGCATTTTGATTACTCTCTGAGGTATGCCATTGTCTGCAGAGAGGTGGCGGCCGTACAGAAAAATTATTTTAATTCAAATAATTTTCTGTCGCTGCTGGGGTTCGAACCTGGGTTTCCAAAGTTCGTTGTCATAGCGGCCACGCACTTTAACCAACTACGCCACGGACGCCACAAAACTATTGGGGTTTAAGCTGTTGTATAAATGGTTAGCTTGATATTACTTAAACTAGTTCCGTTTGGTTAGTTTTGCAACTAGTTTATTGTGATAACATAAACTAGTTAGGTTTCAACTATTTTTGTCACTAGTAAATTGTGACAAAATATGAACTAGTTTGTTTTGAACTAGTATAAAAACTGCTCATGATTTACAGCTGATTAGTCTTACACTGCAGGGTAGTTACGCATATCCTAAAAGTCGTTGGCCCTGATAATCGACAAACTCTTCACTTCGGAGAGATCTTCCATGTTAACCTGTTGTGAATTATAAGCATGCCAATATTAGTTGAAGTGAGAAAAATGTCCTTGATTATATGTTAATAAGAAAACACAGTTTCTAATATCAAGCAAAACATTCTAATATTAAGCAAATTCTTTACTTGAATCAAGCAAATTTTTTCTCTTCCTGTGAGCTTTTAAGTAAAACTTTATTTGCAAGGTTGTAAAAATTATCCAATTTGGTGAAGTTTTTCTTTAAATACACTAAGGAAAATAACGCATATTAGCATTATCCACGCCTGAGTATAAATTTTATTCAAATATTTACGTGGATAAAGCAAATGTTTCCCTTATAACTCGTTTTTTTCCCGTATTTGAATTTTATTTATACCACACACGTACACACATATTCCATACAAGCAAGCAGCATCGCACACGTACCCACATACTCCGACAAGCAGCAACAGCATCGCACTCTGTTCCTTCAGTTTATTTCTTGCATTTGCAGTTCTTATAGTTCTCATTTAGTTATTGTTGCAAGGGTAATATAGTATGCATGTTTGACAAAGAAATTAAATTATGTAGGGTGGAGTGACAACTTGATATTTTCTCAAGAATATCTTGTACCGGTTGTCATTTACCTACATATTTTGCTTCTATCTACATATATTTTTTATATTTATTTTTTCTCCATCTAGTTTATACTATTTTTGACATTTGGTGCCCTAATATTGCACCAACTGTCAAAAATAGTATAAAGTAGAGAACAAAAAAGTGAAGCGAGAATAAATAATGCAGGCAATTGGCATTTGATGGACGCAATATGAAGAAAATAATACTATAAAACCATTAATAACATATTCAATTTAAATATGCTGTTTTTTATATTCAATATTTTTATATACATTTTCTTTAAATGCGATAGTTTCTCAAATAGTAAATATTTGAAAGATATTTTAAAAAAATTCGTGCATAATTTTAATATATTTTTTATTAATTCTGTTTAAATATTTAAATATTTAATTTAATTAAAAAAGTATTCAAATAAATTTTAAATGTTTACGTAGTTGATTTATGCAAATGCGTTATTGGTGCAAAAATGACTCGCTTTTTGGATAAATTAAAAAAGTTTTTGGATAAATTTAATATTTTTTCCCTTAGTGCACTAAGGGAAATAATGCATATTAACATTATCCACGCCTGAGTATCAATTTTATTTAAATATTTACGTGGATAAATCAAATATTTTCCTTACAACTCGTTTTTTCCCCGTATTTGAATTTTATTTATACCACACACATATTCCATACAAGCAAGCAGCAACAGCATCGCACACGTACACACATATTCCGACAAGCAGCAACAGCATCGCACTCTGTTCTCTTGCAGTTGCAACCTTAGTTCTTATAGTTCTCATTTCGTTTTTGTTGCAAGAGTAATATAACAGAAATATTTGGTCGTACATATGAGCGATTGCTTATGCAATTATGTAGGTTGGAGTAACAACTCGACATTTTCCCACGAAATTGTCGCACCGATTGTCATTTGCCTGCATATATCGCTTTATACTTTTTCGTTTTATAGTTTTATATTATTTATGACATTTGGTGCCATAATATTGCGCCGGCTGTCAAAAATAGTATAATATCAAGGAACGAAAAAAGAAAATAAAGTAACCATGCTAATGGCATTAATGGACGCAGCTCGTGAGAAATATTTGAATATATTGTTTTTTAATTTCAATATTTTTTATATAAATTTCCTTAAGATGTGATAGTTTTATTTTCAAATAGTAAATTTTTAAAAGATATTTAAAAAATTCGTGCATAATTTTAATATATTTTTGTATTATTTCTGTTTAAATATTTTAATATTTTATTTAATTAAAAAAGTTTTTAAATGAATTTTAAATATTTACGTAGTCGATTTAAGTAAATGCGTTATTGGTGCAAAAATGACTCGCTTTTTGGATAAATTAAAAAAGTTTTTGGATAAATTTAATATTTTTTTCCCTTAGTGTAGAAAAAGTGTTCATTGATTGTCCTTGTAAAGAGGGGAAAAAACGTAATGTGATTATTTAGTTTTTTGAGTTATATTTTTGGGAATATGTAGGGTTTTCCAATAAGAGGTGTTGTTTTGGTATTCAAAGAAAAATGCCATTTTTTGAGATAAATGATCGGATGTTTATTTCATAATAAAGAGGAAGGTATGCCGTTAATAATGAAAAACAACATCAGTCAAATGGCTATCATGACCACGCTTACAGGACAATATCCTTTTCATGAAATTTTCCATAACCAAATCGCAAAGTGGCTGCCCTATGTCCTCGATAGTCTCACGAATTCCATCTTTGAGATCTTCAATCGATGCTGGGCTGTTGGCGTAGACCTTATCTTTCACGTGGCCCCAAAGGAAGAAGTCGCAAGGTGTTTTTGAAGGTCGCAGCTCAAATTTTTTCAACAATTTCTGTATTGCGGTCCGACAAGGTGCTTCCCGGCTTTAGTTTTGCGAACTGTGACTGCAAGATTTTCAACATTTTTGTTGTGAATTTTAATAATTTCAATGCGTTGTTGAAGCGTGTATTGTTCCATTTTTAGTAATGGCGTAGTTTCTACTTGTCAAATGTCAAAGAATAAAAGCTTTAAGAGTGATCGATTCACAATAGCGGGCGATTCACAATAACACCTCTTATTGGAAAACCCTGTATATTTATACATATGAGGAATACTTTTTCAAATCAGCCACCCTCACCCATTTCAATTTTCATCCAAAAAATTTTTTTAAGCACATGAGTCTTATTTTTGGTGCCGATTGAAAAAGAATCCTAAATTCAAAATTACTGTTTGAATTAATGCATGTCACAAAAAAATACAATTTTTTTTGTAAATAAAGTTCTAAAAAATTAGAAATTTTTATATAATCCTGACTATTTTACATATATGGGGATTTTTGGGCCGCTGGGGTTTATTCGGGAGTTTTTTAAGTTTCTGAACACGAATATATGGTCAAATATGATGTGGAATTACTATTTCATATATCAACTCAAAACAAAAAATTATTTTCTTGCCGAACAAAAAGTCAGCAGATCACTATCGAATTCACTATACAAGGGTTTTCAGGGTGGCCTAACACGAATCTCGAGTCAAATATGAGAGAGAATCTCTATTTCATACATAACCTAACAAGAATCAATAATCAAAGTATCAATGCCAAATTCACTATAAGTAGGTTTTTTGAATATGTAGCTGAATATGAATCTGAAGTCAAATACAAAGGTTTTTTACGTACCTGAATATTATTCTGAAGCCAAATACAAAATAGCATCTATATATATCACATAACAAAATAAAAATAATTTTTTTTTTGAGGTTATGTATGAAATAGTGATTCCACATCATTTGATTTCATATTCATGTTCAGAAACCTTAAAAACCCCCGAATAATGAATTTGAAAGTGATTCATTGATTCTTTATCCCTTAATATGACAAATCAATCTTTTTATAAAGGTTATGTACCGCAGAAGGGTGGTATTTCATTTCTGACCTCAGATTCAGTTTCAGCGATCCAAAAAACCACCATTTATGTAAAATGGTCAGGATTATATGAAAATTTTTAATTTTTTAGAGCTTTATTTAAAAAAAAATGGTAATTTTTTGTGACATACATTGCTTCAAACCGTGGCGTAGTTGGTTAAAGTGCGTGGCCGCTATGTCAACGAACTTTGGAGACCCAGGTTCGAACCCCAGCAGCGACAGAAAATTATTTGAATTAAAATAATTTTTCTGTACGGCCGCCACCTCTCTGCAGACAATGGCAAACCTCAGAGAGTAATAAAAATGCCATGTAAAGCTTCTTTCCGTTCCGTTCATCGCCGTTCGGAGTCGGAGTTAAGCATGTAGGTCCGGTTCTCGGTCAATTGTGTACAAACTTAATAACACGTACAACACAATTGATCATAAGAAGCTAGGTCAAAGTCCTTTCAAGGGCTGAAATGGCCAGTTATTCATTTTTTTATTTTTTACATTGCTTCAAACAGTAATTTTGAGGTTTGGATAATTTTTTTTTGCAAAACTCCAGACGGCATCAAAAACTAGACTTTAAGACAAATTTTTTCATGTGTACCAAAAATTTTTTGGATGAAAATTTAAATGTAAGACATTGGTTCAAGGAATAAAGAGTTCAAAATTTTTCATATTTAACTGTATGTGTGTGTGCTCTTTATGGAACTCTTTAAGCTTGCATTAGAAAATTTTCAGAAATTGAATAATTAACTATAGATACATATTCTATGTAAATTTCAACCGATACAACATTGACTTTCACTTGCATTATTTAATTTTTTCGTCTTGAAAAAACATTTTGAATATAAAGTCTATTAGAAAAATAAAAATTTTGTATTTCTTTCAAAATTTCTTTTAAGAGCGAAACAGAGAACTGAAAGGTAATGCTTTTGGACAGCTGGTAATCTTTGCCAAAGTAATTTGCTACGTATAGTTCGAGATCAGAATTAGACCATCACGTTAGGATTTTGAGGTATTAGAGGTAAAACAGTGCCAAAATAATTTGGTACGTAGAATTCGAGATCAGAATTAAACAATTTCGTAAGGATTTTAAGATATTAGAGGCTATGTACTCGAAAAATGGGTACATACTCTCAATTTTTTTATAAATAAATAAAATTTTTTACTACTTTTGAGATTATGCACAAAGCAGTCTTATCTATTCTTATGCCACCTATACCAAATATACAATCTTTATCACCTATACCACTTATTTCACCTCTACAACCATTAAACCAATTACCACCTGTTCTTATATTAACTATATTTGCTTGATTTGGCCTAAAGAAAACTGTTTTCCGTAACATGTTTGTTGTTTTTGAATGTTTTTACTTTCGTGTGAGTCTTTTCACAGCCATTAAAAAATGATTTTCTCACGTGGTTTATTAACGGTATTTCGCCATAAGTTCCCATAAACAGACACATGAACCGTTTATACGAGTACACAACAAAAGTTGTTGTGGGTTAAACTGCATTTATATCTATCATCAAAATTTGCTGTAAAATTTAAGGTCAAATCGAACATTTGGTCTCACATTTGCATTATGTTCCACCATTAAATAGTCACCAGTTATAACAGAAATCTTACATTAAATCCGGCGTAATATAACGGTTATTCATGCAAACGAACAAGCAAACGAACAACGCGGTAATATTGTCGCAGGTTAACACAAATCACCGTTATAATTTTAAGCAACGAAAGTGAATGGCTAGCTGTCTGTTACACTGCTACTTAAAATAAATTTAAATACTATTCACATAACAAAATAAGTCATAATATAATAAACACCGTTAGACATAACGAAAAGCTGAAATTATGCTCTTTTCTTTCTGACAGCTGCCAGCTGGCGGACTTTTATTAGAGAATAAAATTGAATAAATTTAGTATCTGAGTATCTGAGTAAAAAAATTATTATTGCCGGAGAGTTTATCTTAAAATTCTATAAAAATCAGTTTTGCATAGAAGTCTTTTTTTTTCTCATTTTCATTCATAAACTTTTGTTGTGTAGCGCATTTAAGTTTTGTTTTGTCTAACATTTTTATTAATTTTGCTTTCAAGTAACTTTTATGTCATTTTGCTGCTTCTGCATCTGTGCTAGTTGGCAGTTAAAAAGTCAGAAGCAACAACAACAACAATAACATAACTATTATGTCTGTCATAAATACAGTTTCTCTTTGCTGAGATCTACGCAAAGAGTTAAGTCAAAATGATTCTCTGAAGAGTAGTTTACATTTTGCCAAGAGGTTGGAATAGTGACAGAAGTTTTTAATATGGCTGGGTCACATTGTTAAAATTAATGTTTTATTTTACGAGTACAACAAAAAGTTTAAACCACACAAATTATTTGAGAAGAAAGTAACGATTAAGTAAATATATCATAGATATAACTAGCTAGATGGAAATAATTATGAAGATGCGTGATAAAATGAAAAAAATTTTTATCGTAATCGTAGATTGTTCTAACGGGGGAGATGGAGACAATGGGTGTAAGTGGGTTAAGAAGAATGAAAGAGTTAGAATTTAAAAGTATAATTTAAATGAGGTCTGCCATTTAATACAAGGTTGAATGATTTTAATGATAATTTTGAATGGAGGAAACGTTGTTGGCAACAGTGAGAGTGATCAATAGATTGAAGATGAAATCAGTTAATTTTTTTTTCACTTTCTCACCAAAAGCGCCCATAGGTAGTTGTCTTAAGTTTTAACACGTAAAGAAAACTAGTTAATACCAAAAACTAGGAATAGAATTTTTCCAGCCTACAGGTTTGTAAAATTTGATTTAAATACTTTACAGTAGTGACAGTAAAGTGCTTGGTGAAAACATCGGATAATGTGACAAAATAAACAGAATGCGTTTTTGACATAACAGCAACCACAATATGAGCACCTAAGGGCTAATAGTTGGTTAATGGTGTCAATAGCAAAATAATATAAATTAACTTTTGAGTAGGTTCGATCGTAACTGGCATCGATAGGCATTTAAATGTTGAAATATCATAAAGATCTTATTAATAAATTTATTTTCAATAAGCTGAGTAATAATAGTAAAAGCTGATTAATAATGTATAAGTCACTAAGCTAACGTGGTAATTTGAGAAGTCAGTGACTTTATTAATTTTCCGATTTGTAACTTTAAATGCAACACTGGTCTTGTCAACTACCATCTATTAATTGGCAACTGTCAAATTTTGAGCAAGCTATATCATATAGTTTGTGTTTGACAGCCATTAAAAGCAGAGAGCCTCGTGAATTCCGAAGTATTTCATGAAAGTGAATTTCGTGTGCTCATCAAGCATTATTTTTTACGTAAAAAACCATCAACGAAACCAAGGAAAGGCTTCATAAATACGATGAGAGCTCTGCACCATCAATTTAAATGGTTAATAAGGGGTCGTTCATAAATTACGTCACCGATTTTAAACTTTTTTTACCCCTCTCCCTCTCCATTACTCTTCGTAGTGCATTTAAACCCCACCCCTCCCCCATATAGTAACGTAGTATATGAAATAAAAAATGAATTGATAAAAAATATTTGAAAATATATTTAAAAAATATTATCTTGACTAGCACTTAGTATGTGTGCTATCATGATTAGATAAATTTAAGAAAAATTTTTAAAAATCAATTATTTTCATCGATAAAAACTATTCCATCTTCAATCCAAGAGTCGATGCTTTCAATCACTAGAAATCAAAAAGCTGGAAACTTTGGGGACTCTTCGAAATAGAATTCTTCAGCCGATTCCATGTCGACCCATTCACCCAAACCACCGAAAATAATATAAACGAGCAAAATAGAAGAAACAACTGCCGAAATGCAAGCAAAGAAAAATGATGCCCTCACTACACTTGTCAATTTAACGGTTAATTAACCGTCAATTTAGACGGTCAGACATGAAGTTGTAAGGATGAAAATGTTTTGAAATGATGGGGTGTATTAATTTAAATTTTTGAGATTTTTTTATTTTTGGTCACGTTTCTACATCTGAGTCCCCCTCTCCCCTCTATCGCTAGTTATTGTAGTACATTTAAACCCCCCCCCCTCCCTAAATTGTTGACGTAATTTATGAACGACCTCTAAGTGGTTTATTGAATTCGTATCAGCACAAGTTACGCTGAACGTTCGGGTCGCCCAAAAGAGGCCCCCACGCCAGTTATCATCGATAAAATCCATGAAATTATATTTGACAATCGAAAAATGAAAGTGCGTGAGGTGGCTGAAGCTGTAGGCATCTCAACTCAGCGGGTACTTTAGATTTAACATGAAAATTTGGACATGAAAAAACGATCCGCGGGATTGGTGCCGCGATTCCTCACACTCGACTATATGCGCAACCGTGGCACCACTTCAAAGGAGTGTTTGGCGATGTTCAACAGCAAAAAACTTGTAAGAAAGTGCTTTTCCACCATAACAACTCACCAGTGCACATGTCTGTAGTAACCATGACAAAAATATTCAAATTGGGCTTCGAACTGCTTCCCTATCTTCAGATTGAGCACCCTGCGACTATTTTCTATCTCCAAACTTGAAAAAAATGACTAGGTGGTAAGAGTGGAATAAAGAGGTCGTCACTGAAAGAAACGTCTATTTTGAGAACCTCTATAAAAACTATTATTTGGAGCAATAAAAAAATCAGAAAACGCTGAACTAAATGTAATGATCTTAAAGGAGAATATTTTGAGAAATAAAACGCCTTCTTGCCGAAAAATATACCTTTTATTCAAAAAGAACAACTGACTTAACAAATTGCCGTCGTTTATAAATTTTTGAGTTGGTAGAAAGCAAATATTATGAGTAGTTAAAGCGGACGATTATAGATACCTGGCAAATATCTTACACTATGCATTTCTGGGTTAAAATTGCGGAAAATTTTAATTCACATTAAAATTTTTTATTCATATAAAATTGCAAAATTAATTAATTAACTTATATTCATGCATGCAAAAATTTTATTGTATAATAAAACATTTTAAGCAATTTTGAAAGTTAAAATAAAATTTAACCCGAATCGTTTTCACTTTCTAGTTTATTGTTTAAAGTTGAATCGGTTGAAATGAGATAAATAAAATCCATCCCAGTAATATTTTCTATACTTTCTTTTGATGTTTTTATTATCTTCTAATTAACAAGGTGATTCAAAGTATCTTACAAATAAATTAAATTAAAAAACCACAATTTCCTTCGGTATGTAATGGATTTATTAAAAAGAACATAATATTCCCGTTATGTATTGAGCACGATCTCACTCACTGCAAAAAAGAAAAACATATATATATTTGTTGTTTCGATACCTTACCCGAAGGTCAGAAACGACTTACAAGATTTCGATGAAAATTGTACTCTTAGCCATTTTAATCTTCCTTGATGGACATGGGTAAAATATTATACGGCTGTACCATATTAAAATTTAAAACACGATAGAAAAAAGAAAAAGTGTTTTGTTTTAAATTTCTGTGAAAACAAAATTAAAAATATATTCAAACATGTAACCGATAAAAAAATTCTACCATATCAGCGAATATTTTTTCATTTTTAAAAATATGTATCTCCAAAATTCAAAGTAAATATTTGTTGGTTCCGAATAAGTTCTTTTATATGAACCTTTAAGCCAAGTTTGAAATGTTTCCACAAAAATTATGAGTGGAATTGTACAATGGGATGTGGCATCTCCCATATTACTCTAAGATTTCAAACTCTATTTTATGCCACTTGGAAACTCAAGTTTTCTGCAAGTAGCCCTTTCCAGAATGGTCCAGAACTCCAGAATGGTTCGGAACTAATAAGTGGTCTAGATGACTCCCTTTTAGCAAGACAGTCTGCCTTTTCGTTACTTTATCAACGTTTTTCATTTCATGTCCTGATACCAAGCAATTCTACTTTATTGTTTAATTCTAGTACATCCGGTTATTCGACACAGTCAGAAAACAGTTTTGATACAAGCTTATAAGCTTTGTAGGCCTTAAATTCCACTTGATCATTTGCTTCCCAACGAACCCATAGCTTTCCAACGGAGACTTTACTGGATATATGCCTCAACGGCATATATTTCCTCTTAGAATATGGTTGTAGTAAAGTCGATTGGAAGGACTTTAGGAACATTTACACCGTAAACCTCTGTACCTATTTCTTTGTTTTTAAGTTGACACCCATCTGTCGTTCCTTCGGACTCTTTGTTTGGTATTTACTCCTTGTACAAACTAGAGAAGTTTTGTTTTTACAACATTCTGGCCGCGATGTTTCTTTGAAGTCCGCATGTCATTCTTTGCAGGTTGTCGAAGATATTGTTGATTATTGAAGACTATTCGTTGTTGGATCTTCTGGCGATTTGGAAGTACCACGTAACCATAGGTCAAACAATAATTCTAAGCGTCATTTTCGGTTTAAGGTCTTATGGTCTATAATGATAGTGTTAACAGTCGTATAGAGTACGTGTAGCTTCGCCTACTGTGTCAAACTAGTGAGTGTGCCAAAGACGTTGCTTGTCAAAAGTTACTCCTAAGTACTTGACCTTATTTGAAAAGGCGACAACTCTTCCGTTAAGGGTGTATATTACAGGTTTGAACTCCTCTTTCTAAAAAAGGAACCGAGATTGCACCTTCAGGATTAACTTAATCTCTTTCCTGACATAATTTTTTGGTTATGAAAAAACACTCTGTATTCTATAGCAATTTCACAAACAAAAAAAAAAAACACTGAGAGCACTGACTTGGAAATATCAACCTTACTCTATTCTAACAAAGTCACAGAAGCCACATCAGTATCAATTGATACAGAAGTCACAATTGGTACAAATTCCTATTGTGAACACTTTGAAAAAGCTTTTACTGTATTAATACATAGTGATAGAAATAGTGACGAGCAGCATTTTATAAAAAACAAAACATTCTACGCCACAGAACTAATAAAAAGAACGGAATTTCTTAAGAGCAATGACCAATTTAAATAACCCGAAAGCAAATTCGTAAATTCATTTCGACTTCCGAATTCATTTCAGTTTGTTGTAATTTAATTGAGGAACTCCAACTACAAGATGAGCAAAGATCGTCCATACCATGATACAATTATACAAGGTAGGAGTGACGACTGGTTATTTTCTCATGAGTGTCTTGCACCGACTGTCATTTGCTTGTATATTTTACTTTCTATTTTCTTTTTTACTTTTTTCGTTCTCTAATTTATACTATTTTTGACAGTTGGTGCAACATGAGAACACTGCCACTCCTACCTTGTATAATTGTATCATGGTCCATACCATTTGCATTAAGATTCTTGGCAACTCTTATTTTTATGCTATGGCTCTTATCAAGAATTTGTCGGCAATACTTTTTTCCTTGAGCCAAATTTTTTTTGCCTCCATGAACTAACCATCGGTACCGCGGTCAATTCAGTATATCTCGAGGCTCATCGTTGCACAAAAATTTACCGAAATTTATTTTCAAGTGACAATTGAGGAGCAAGTTGATGTAAAGAGAGGGTGACACTTTCAAAAAGCTTTACAAAATGATGTGGTGAATTTTTAAAACTTTTTGCTTGCGACATTTCAACCTGAATGGCTGGTGTTACACGGTGAACGTTTGCCCGGCTTCCAATGAATCTTTTTTACTCTCTTCCACATTTTTCACGTTGATATGTTACACGGCAGAAAAAGAACGGCGAGCAACTTTTGACATTTCATTCGGTTCCATACTTTTTTCCTACACTGCATTCTAACAAGGATTTCTTACAACTATTTTCTTCATGCTGTTATAGTACAATAGTAGCACTTTTCTTCAAAAAATGTAGTCACCCAGCAACACTGTTTTGTCCGGTGAACGCTATATCGACACCGTACAAGAATGAATGTTACAATTACAAGGTAGGTTCATTTTAAAATTGCTGCCCAAATGTGAAATTTTGCAACAAAAAAACTGTAGGAGCTACAAACGTCAAACGAGAAAAGCACAACAACAATGAGAAAAACTTAAAATTACCAGCTGATTTCGACATCTAGCTCACTCTGCTCTGCAATATGAGCTTTCCTTGTAATTGTATCATGCAAGAATGAACATATTTTGCCCGCAAATGTTCATCCTCTCACACTCTCAACGGTTTTTGACAAGTGTCACGTTGAAAGCAGTAACAAAATCGCTTGTGGCCAACTCACACGGGATTGCTTGATTGGCAATCGATGAACTTTTCTTACTCTCTTTCACATTCTGATTGTTGGTAGCTCACACGACACGCCAATCATAATTTGACATTTCCTTGAAAATTTCATTTCGCCATCTAGCAACACTATTCAGATTGCCTATGTTCACACGTCAGTCAAATGATTGAATCAGTCAAAACTTGTTGTTACTTTCCTATGTAAAAAAAAATGAATTTTATCTCAGAACGAAACTGAACTCCAAAATTCTTCTCTCGTCAGTAAAAATTTTGATTGAGCTCTAGACCTGGATCAATCAGTCAAATGGTTGCATTATTTTAATTGTTTGTTGTTTAGTAGGAAATTATGTCAAGAAAAGTAGTTAATTAGTAGTTTTTTGGTAACATATGTAGTTTTTTGAAGAGAAACGGATGAAATCTGTAACCCTTGCAAACAAATTGAAATGCAACACAACTTTTCTATTTAAAAATTTAAAATCGGGTTTTGTTTATTGTGTTGTGTTTACTTTCTGTTCACAGCACGATACGATAGGAATCACAAAATAGTAGATAGCAGAAAAGTAACAAATGGCGTCGTCAGAGCATCAATCAAAAGATCGTGTGTGAGCAGGCGTCAGTCAAAATTTTCAGAGAGAGTAAAAGGGAGTAAAAAATCGTGATGAACTTCAGTCATTTGACTGACGTGTGAACATAGGCATTGATGATTGCCGACCATGAACCAAGAAATAAAGATCATGCAAAGAAAAGAGCCGCCATATTGTAAACAAAACAAAGCTGGTAGGTCTGACGTCATCGGTCACAATTTGTTTTGTTTACATGTAGCGATTATATGTGAAGAATTATTTCATGAAGTTTTAAAGAATTATTAGTGTTTATAATTCAGTAATTTTTTGTTTTTTATAAAAATGACGACATGCAATAATTACAACAGCAAAAAAAAATTACTTTAAATTTCGTTACTGCATGAAAATATGAAAATTTTAACACTTTTTTCGAGAATTAAACTTGTTAATTTTATAATTTTCCACTTTTATTTAAGTTTTCATATATTTTGCATGAAAAACGTACGCAATATAGCTTTTTTTGTGACCGATGACGTGGCACCAAAAAAATACTTTTTTCTCGCACTGCTGATTGCTTGATCTTGTCTTGTTGGTTCATGATTGCCGACATGTACAGCAATCTCAAAATGAACAAATTTAGATTTCTGCATTCTGTGTTCATTCGCTCTGGCTCTCAGAGTTTTTGACAGTTTCACAATGAAAGCAACAACAAAACGACTAGATTGCTTGATTGTCAATCACCGTGTGAGTTGGGGATTGCACGCCGGGCGAACGGTCACCGTGTAATAGGGAATCAACAGAGATGGAATCAAGATTACCATAATTTTTCAGTATCAATTGATTAAGACGATTATGCCAGAATAGGGCTGTTAATCAAGGTCAGCTAACATATTGTATTTTTGGGAAATATTGGAATTTGGCTTGTATATGCAATTATACATTAAATCATTGCAATATGCAAGAACATTTGTAAATTTTTTTTTTTTCAAATAATACCGAAGTAGTGAAATTACAATATTTTGACATAACTAAATCTCTCGCATATTAAAAAAAACCCTCTGGAAAGCTATAACTGTTGGTACAAAGCATACCAAAATATGTTATGATATGCTAATTATAAGCATTAACAACTTCATCTTTGCGAAAATTGAACGTTAACTAAAATGTTAAACTTGTCCAAAATTTTATATGCCTCCTTTCGATTTGCCTCTTTACGTTGCTTTGACGAATTTGAGCGCGTTCATGCTATTTAAGCTGCTTTAACTGCAACAAAAAATGTTAACATAACATAACAATTGGCCAAATTTAAGCCGCCTCAAGTGATACTTATTGATCTTTGCCACATTGCCTGTTGCTTACCGTAGATCATTGGAATATAACGGAGCAAGATGAAGAGCGAGTGAGAGAGGAGGGCCAAGCAGATGTTAACTACAACATAATTTCTTAGACCGCCTGTAGGGTACAAGCTATAAGTGCACTTTTTTTAGTGCACTTTTTTTCGATACCCTCCAAATTGCCTATCATAATATTGAGTACAACGATAATAAAGCGCGTAATGGTAACAAATTGTTGTTGTGTTGGGTCACGATTTGACCACAAAAATCGTGGGCTATTTGGGCAAAAACAAAAACAAAAAAAAAAAAACAAAAAAAATAACCAAATATTAAATACATACATCGGTGATTTTGGCGTTGTGTGTGAATGCTGAACAACGTTGAGGAAATTCATTGAGGAAATTCTGCAGCCTTTGGCGTTTACTTACATTGAAGCATGTTGGAGCGTTTAAAATTTGTGTGCATTTTAACTTTATTGGGCCCGCAAGATGTTAAGTTTTAAACGGTTTTATATACTTAGTTTTATGCTTTATGAAGGAGATCAAAGATTTTTCAAGCGCATGTTAATTATTAAATTGGCAAAGACACGCTTAAAAGGATGTTAATTGTATTATTTTACTGGAATTTAAAATTGATCTTGATATCGCTGCCGTAAGCTAAATGTATGCCATAATAACTCCGATAAAGAATAAGCTTATCTCAATTTAATAAGTAAGTCAGATAACTTTTATTGCACCACAGGCACATCTCATCGAACGGTGGGATCTACATATCAAAAGTTTAGATCACAAAATATTAAAATTCCTTAAAGCGGATCTAATATGGTCACCATTGAAGTGTCAGCTTCTGTTCAAATTTGCTTTGATTTTGTATAGACAAGTAGTCATGAATACGCAGTAAAAAATTTTCAGCTGATCCAGCACCTAATACACAGTTTACAGTATCATCAAAATGCTCTAACTCATTTGCGCCATGGCGCGGTTTGAAGTGTTGTGATAGCTTTGTCAAAAGATGTTAAATAGCGCAGTGAGTTTTTAATTGGAAACATGTTGAAAAATATGTCAAATTTGTTGAGTTTTTGAGTACTAACAAAGAAATAATAACGAGCATGAAACATTTTCGTTTTAGCGCTATTGTGTTACTTCTTAAAAAACAAAATGTGTACCAGCGCAATTACGCAGTTAATTGTTTCAACTCAATACACAAAGCAGCGCCCATGTCTTCAGGTTAGTAGATTTGACCTGGGACTATCTATTTAAATTGAAGAATTTGAAATTAAAAATGTTGATTTCAAAATTATGGACATGAAAGTACTTACATCAATAAAACAAGTTAGAATTTGCTTTAATTTTGTATCCAAGAAATTTTCATTGATATGTTGATCACGAATATGAAGTCAAAACTTTAAAGGTTATATGTGTTAGAAGTGTGATATGGGTTATATGGGTTATATTATATGTTTTCGAAATTGTTGAAATTGTATACCCAGGCGATTTTGAGTCCCTGGTTGAAAACTAAAAATAAAATATTGTTCATAATGTTAAATAGGTACGTTCAGTATGATGAATACAATGTGGTTAACAATATATAAATACAATATCCATAACTGGATGGATTCTTCTAATAGAACATTCTATTGTTTGGTAGATGTGTATATTCTAGACCGCCGACCCTTAAAATCGTCGTTGAATAGGAATATCCTTTGGTTAATATCTATCTTATTTCTATATGGAGGGTAATAAAGGTTCCTAATTTTCTCCTTCTAATAATTAAATTTCTCTTCAGAGTTGTTTTCTCTTTTCATTATATTGAAGAATTCTCCACTAGAAATAAGAAATATACCGAATTTGTTCTATAACATATTCCTTGTTATTGAATTTGTTGTTATAACATAACAACAATAACATATTCCTTAAAAAAATTTGGTGCCAAGATAATAGAGTACACTATACAATCAATTAATAACACGCACACCAAAACTTGATCATAAGAAGCTAGGTCAAAGTCTTTTCAAGGGCTGAAATGGTCAATTGGTTTTTTTTATACCCAATTTTTCAAGCTTGGAATAGAGAAAATAGCGAGGAACAAGCAAGTACTTCTTTAAAACTCTATTTGGAGCAATAAACGAACAAAAAGTTCAAATAGATGAGTCCTTCTTTTGAATTCCATTTGGAGCATTAATTGAGATTTTTTGTTGTTCCGTGCAAACACTTTTGCTTTTGCCAAATAACTGTTGGTCCAGAGGATAACGTTTAGAACTACCAATAGGCAGATCATGAAAGTGAGAATTCAAACTCAACTTGGAGCAAGATTTATTGGTTTTGTTATTTCCGATTAAAGGAACAAAATAGTTTTCCTCAATTAACGAGAATTTTTGTACCTAAAGATTCTCTTAAATCCTTACAGTAAAAATATTTTCTCACTTTTTTAAATCAAGTTCTAAGCAATTTTTATCCCATTTCTAAACGTAAATTAAATGCAAAGAAAAAATTAAAAATTTTAGTCGAAAAAAAAATTCAAATAGAAAATTGAGTTTTTCTCTGGTTTTATGATTTCTGACATCAGTGATCGAAAAAGTTCGAGGACTAAAATATACGTAACATTCACAACAAAAAACTTAAGAAAGCATAGAACAAAAATATGGTCTATGAGAAAACCATATTAAGACTTCAATGTGAACTGTCCTTATGGGCAGCTTATGTAGAAATTCTGTGTAGAATCCTAACATTTAACAAGAGTTTGGTAGAGGTAAAGTGTCTATCCCACACAATGTTAATAAAAATTAAATTTAAAAGTTTGAAGGAAGTTCAAAATTTCCAATGCACTATCATTAAAGATACCATAAAATGGACATAGCGCGCAGTAAAATTCCCGAACTCAACCACAATCAACGAAATTACTACGTTTTTCGAAATAAATTTGCACAATTTGCTTGGGTTGTTGTGGAGTCACTGTCTAATCATAATAAAATGGTAAAAAAAAATTGGAACCCAAATATTAATAGAATTTTCAGATCTAACTAGATTATGACAGTTTAATCCTTATCGAAGAAAGGAACCTCTAAAAAAATCACCCTTCATACAATTAAAATATTAACGCCCAACTGACTATATTTGTAAAATTTGGTAAATGATAAAGAAACAATGGTTTGCACTGAAAAATACGGAATATTAATATTATTTTGACTCACAACCCCTCTGAGGGCTCGAAACCAAAATTGAAAACTGGTGAATTTTAGATATTTTGCCAAACATCAGAATTATTCTTTGCCTTTTGCTCAAGAAGTACCAACTCTTAAGGTCTGAGTTGAATAATCCATTCATTAAAAATGGGGCAAAATGAATTCTAATCAACAAATTAAATTAAATTAAATTAAATCCCAAGATTAAAGATTTCATACAATTTTTTTTATCATTTGATACGGTGCGCATGAAGCAACTTTTATTCCACCTGAAATGTCGACGCAATCATAGTATCCAGATGTTTGAAGAACCATCTATAGATGCAGTTCATTTAAGGGGGTATGTTTTTTATAGTAAAAAAAACGATTTTTTATCAGGTTATCCAGCAACTGAGTGCAACTATTTACGGAGGTGAACTACAGGGTTAATTATTTTAATTTCACGATTTTGATTCACATTATTGTTTTTAGCAGAAAAACGAACTCAAAAAAACTTATTTTGATAGCTCATTGCAAAGGCAATGAAATCACTTTTCTAACGGTATATCAACAAACTACACTGACTTAACCGTTCCCGAGCTGTGCTCGTGTGAAGATGAAATCAATCGGTTAAAACTACTAAATTTCAACTTTGAGTGCAAATTTCTTAGAATTTTGCATAATAAACAAATTTTTGTCTTTATGCATTTTGTAATTTATTCAATTCCATTTTCAATAACACCAAAAAAATTAAAAAAAATTTTAAAAAATTAAACTTACTAGAACTCATAGAATTTTATTCTTTTCTTCATGCTCAGATTGAGTCGACATTTACAGATCGATTCTGTGCGTTAGCGATAGCAGAAATATTGTTACCGAAACTCGTTACCGGTCTTAGAAATTGGTATTCTGTGCACTCGGTAACGCTTTCAACAGTCGTAAACTCACCTTATTGAAATGAGCTCGCTTTTTTGTGTGGTGAAATATGAACAATGGAAAGTGAGAAGTAAATACATAGATATAATTGCATTATGTAAACTTTTTATATATTTGTTTTTCTTGGCAGGAAATATGCAAGCACTACGCAGGCGTAGCTGCGGTGTTATCTATATTTAATTTACATATTAATTTTATGTAAATTAATAAATATTACACAGTGAATTCCTATAAATTTTTATCATTGAAAAGTGCTGAAGAAGCAGCAACAGTGAATTTGACATCCTTTTTTATTTTAATTTGCTCCGATTTTGATTTGAGGATTTTGAAATAAAACTAATTACTCAAAATACGAGCAATTTTTTGTAATGCAAGCTAAAAAATCTTTTCCGTTTTGCTTGTTACCACCCAAAGAGATGGTAACAATATTCACCGGTAACGCTTGGTCGCAGAATACCAACAGAGTGTTCAAGTTACTAAAAGGTGAATTTCTACGGTAACAAGATTAATGTTACCGCGACAGAATTGGTCTGTTAAGGTTGAATAAAAGTTGCTTCCTGCGCACCGTGTTGACTATTTTAACAACACTTACCGATTGACTAAAAATACACTCATTCTAAGTTTTGACAAATGTTAAATATAAAAAAACCATTTTGTACATTTTTAACCATTATGAACATTGATGAAAGCCATTTGATTAGAAATTACTATTTTATTTACTTCTTATAAATTTCAGCTTTTCAATATTTGAGATTTTTAAATTTTTTTTTTAATAAAATACACTTTTCGACTATTTCACCCCATTGTGCGTCATCGGTTGTAAATTAATTCGTTAAACACTGAACAGAACTCCTACGGCGCTTCTTATACAGCATTTTCTATGCTCTATTCTGCTTCTAATCCGCACGCCTACGCCTACGCAATGCCCCCACGGCTGCAAAAGATCTCCAGCGCCCCAGGATTGCTTGTTGCGATGTTACGGTTTTATGTTCATCTTATTGCCATGGTTGCCACAGATTTGCACGATCGTTTGAATTGTCTGACTGGAATGTGCCGCAGCACATGTTTAAGTTATAAACTGTAATTTTTTTTTCATCTCTCTCTATCTGTTTAAAATTGCAGCAATTTATAATGCATAGAATAGAATTTATAATGCAATAGCTGATGCAGTGGGCTCTGATTTATGTACGGGATCAATATTGAGGTTGCTCGTTTCAAATTGGCTGCTGATTGATTGGAACGATATATTAAGATATTAGAAACATGATCGAATGAATGCAATCTAAGCAACAATGTTGGTTATGAGGTTGATTGGTGGCAGCACGAACAGCCATAAAATTTCCAACAAAACTGTAATTGTTTATTTGACCTTCTAAAGATCATTGCCATTGACCTTTATAATGTCTATGCCTCTTCACCTTAAGTTAATCATACTTCATTAACAGTTAAGCTGCACACTAGTGCGCTGCGTGCCAAATTATTTAACCATATTGCATTTTGTTTAAATTGGCCACATCGACATGCTACTCTTTTTTTATTATCTACGAATTGCTATCATGTGAAAGTGGCTCATTAAAGCAAATGCCTCGACAATGTTGCTGCCTATCTTCATTTAATGAGTTGCCATTTTTATTCAAATTTACTGTACAAAATAAAAACAAAAACAAAAACAAAGATAATGAAAATTTATTGTTTGTTTTTTTTTCCATTATCATTAACACTCACACAAATACATGTATGAATATGTAAATTAATTTGCCAACTTTTCTCTTGCTTTTTTACAGATTCTGCAACAAAGATACAGCTCCGGGATGTGGAGCCCACAGAAAGGTCCTACACGATTGTGGGACCTTAGCTTAAGTCACATACTTATTTTACATATAATGGTGAGTTGAAGCAACGAATATTCTGTACAGATTATTACAGAGTTGTATACAGTGGCTTTTTTATTTATTGTCTTTAAATGCCGTTAAGTAATTAATTGCCTCCATTAATGGAGTTGCAAAAACTCTGAGAATTAACAAAATTAACATTAAAATAAACATTACTAGTGGCGTCCGTGGCGTAGTTGGTTTGTGCGTGGCCGCTATGTCAAAGAACCTGGAGACCCAGGTTCGAATCCCAGCAGCGACAGAAAATTATTTGAATTAAAATAATTTTTCTGTACGGCCGCCACCTCTCTGCAGACAATGGCAAACCTCAGAGAGTAATAAAAATGCCATGTAAAGCTTCTTGAGAATAAGAACATTCCGTTCATCGCCGTTCGGAGTCGGCGTTAAGCATGTAGGTCCATTTCTCGGTCAATTGTGTACAAACTTAATAACACGCACAACACAATTGATCATAAGAAGCTAGGTCAAAGTCCTTTCAAGGGCTGAAATGGCCAGTTATTTATTTTATTTTTTTACATTTAAAATTTTAAATATGACACTTGACTTATGACATTTTACATTGAAAGTAAACATATGAGATTTAACATCTAATATCATTGAAACTTCCTCTTATGACTTGACTTTGACTCCTCCTTTGATTTGATTATGATTTTGATTTTGATTTTGATTTTGATTTTGATTTTGATTTTGATTTTGATTTTGATTTTGATTTTGATTTTGATTTTGATTTTGATTTTGATTTTGATTTTCGTTTTGATTTTGGTTTATAGTATTTAGAAGTAGAAGTAGAAGTGGAAGTAGAAGTGGAAGTAGAAGTAGAAGTAGAAGTAGAAGTAGAAGTTGAAGTAGAAGTAGAAGTAGAAGTAGAAGTAGAAGTAGAAGTAGAAGTAGAAGTAGAAGTAGAAGTAGAAGTAGAAGTAGAAGTAGAAGTAGAAGTAGAAGTAGAAGTAGAAGTAGAAGTAGAAGTAGAAGTAGAAGTAGAAGTAGAAGTAGAAGTAGAAGTAGAAGTAGAAGAAGAAGTAGAAGTAGAAGTAGAAGTAGAAGTAGAAGTAGAAGTAGAAGTAGAAGTAGAAGTAGAAGTAGAAGTAGAAGTAGAAGTAGAAGTAGAAGTAGAAGTAGAAGTAGAAGTAGAAGTAGAAGTAGAAGTAGAAGTAGAAGTAGAAGTAGAAGTAGAAGTAGAAGTAGAAGTAGAAGTAGAAGGCAAAATAAAAAAGTAATAAGATTTAAAATAATCGAAAAATTTTGCACTTTAACAGTACCTTTCGATTATTCCACTCTTTATTTTTGAGAGAAACCGAAGAGAGAGCTTGGGTTGTTCTTCAAGAATGATAGAAACAAGATTACGCGTTCCGCAAATGAGAGAGAGAGAGCATGACGTCACAAGCGTTATTGTCAGAATTTGTAATAATTTTACTTTGGGTCCCAAGCAGGGCTACCAGCTAGGGGGGAATTCCTCCATTAGGGGGGAATTTAGACCCGAGGGGGGAGTGTGGGAATTAGTTAATATTTGGGGGGGAATTGATAAAACAAACGTTTTGCTTAATTCATTCACTGCAAGCATTTTTTTTAACTCATTCAAGCATCATTTGAATCAAACTCAACAAATAATTTTAAAGATCAATCACTTCAAAACCCAATAACTCGACTTTATTTCAAGTTCTTAGAATACGTTTTGGCTTATTTTTCATTTCTAAATTTAGAAATGCAGAGCGAAAGTCTCAAAATTCACTGTATTCAAAGATTGTACTCCTGTTTAAAGGTTTTTCTGGTAATTTTTTGAAAACAGAGTGCTATCTTAACCAGGAGATAGATTATGTAGTGGATTGTGAGTATGATTATGTAGATTAAGAGTGAAGACAATTACTTGTGCCTTAATGATTATTATTTTGGTGGAAAAGTCGAAAATACATTATGTAACACAAAATTTGGATTCGATGAAATTAATGTTTTTAAGAGGCGGTGTATTGATCTATATATTGAGTCGCTAGTTCAAATTAAAGATTTTGTTATAGTCATCAACAAATTTTAAAGCAATGTAAGTTATTGGACGCAAAAGAAATTAAGACTCAAAAATCAATTGTACCTTTGGCTACTCTTCTACCTCATGTTATAGCTAATGAAGAACTTAAAGCTATTGAGAAGGAATATCGCTCCTTAAGAGCAATCGAATTTGAAAATGATAATACAAATGATTTTTGGTCTTACATTGCGAGCTTAAAAAATAAATTTTAATTAAACTAGTTTAACACATTTTTACTTTTTTTTCTACGGCTTCAGTGGAAGTCAAAAGAGGTATACTTCATACAAAAGCATTTCTTAAAGATGTAAATTTCGTAGTTACCGATAAACATTTAAAAAAGTTTAATCAGCTTATGTACCATCACAAAAAGTGAATAATTTAATATATTTAAAAAACATAAAAAAAACAAAAAAAAAAAAACAGTATGTTTTACAATATTTTAAAAGACTTGAATTTTTCAAAAACCTTAAATTTTTAGTTTATAGAATGCATGCCATATATGAAAAAGTCAACAATGTATACATAATATATATTAGAAATTTATTGAAATGCTTTGAAAAAATAAAAAATTATCAAATACTAGTGTTTCTTTTGTTATGTTATGTTATGTTATGTTGTCTTTATGTTGAATTTTATCGTCGGAATTAGGGAATTGGGTTTAAACGAGTTGGCAGCCCTGGTCCCAAGCTTAAATATTTTTTTTCTTATTTTTATAATATGTATATGAACCACCTTAACCTATTGGTGCAATAAAATTTTGTAGACCTCGAATGGTTTAGGAGATAAAAATCTTGTAAGTTTAAAATATTTTTATACAGAAAAGTAGTAAAAGTACAGAAATTTTACTTGACTCTTCCGAAGGAATTTATTTTCGATTTCGTCAATTTGCGATCGCACATTTGCATACGTTTTTGCCAAGCAGAAGTCATGTGTGACGTCATGCACTCAGTTGAGAAAGAGAGCATTAGATAACGGGATTAATGCTCTCAAGTGCTGTACTGGAAGCACCCTGTACTGCACATTTACCCGCATATCCAAAAACAATCAACCAATTCATCACTCTCCTTTCTTTCCTTCTTCATTCTCAAAATATTCTAATTCTTAAAATTTCTCCATTAAATATGTTTAGATCGGTCCTGTCTAGATCGGCTCTCATCACATGAAAATCCAAATTGGAATCAGCGAAAATAGTAAAACCCATTCACCTAGCCGGCATTGGCTGGCCATCCTTATTTCTCTTAGAACTGTTTCTGTCAATACGACAACATTTTGACTTTTTTTTAATGCCAATTCCTTAGCACCTGCAAGTGGAGAGATGAAAACTTTTACTATTTTCGCTATTCATCACAGCGTATCCCTGACTAGTCACTAGTAGTATCTAAGCAGACCAGACCAGATTCGACTAGACCAGGTCAGACCAGTTCAGCCATGCGTGCAGCAATGCAGCCCAATTCGCAAGCAACATTAGACCGTTTTTCCCCAAGTGCAACCTCACTTCAGCCCGCATTCATGTTGGCTGCTCACTTCTACTACGGCTCCTTGACTGTATGATGATTAATATTTATGTTTAAATTGATTGCTGTGCATGTGCCAGCGTTTTAGCAGCTCAGGCTGTTGTTGCCGCTGTTGCTGTTGCTGTTGCTATTGCTTTTTGCTGCTGCAGTAATTACCGCATGACAAATAATATGGTGAAATGCATATAAATTACTGACTTCTGCTGCATGTACCGCTAGGCCGCTTTAATTGTGGCAATAGAGCTTTTTGTGCTAGCAGCACGAGGATAGCAAATCTCACTCTCTATCTCTCTAGGCACAGACGCATGCGCAGCCGTTGTCGGTTTCGATTATGCGGCTGTTGCAGCAAATTTGAATATATGTAAGTGGTAGTTGTTGCACTACGTTGAATGACCTTGATATGTCCATCGTGAAAAACTCGTTTTGAAGAAAATTTTAAACATTATTTTTGTAAAACTAAATAATTTTTGTAAAAATAAATAGAAAAATAGATCAGCATATTCTTAAAAGGGGTTACAAAAATTTGCGAAGGTGTCGCTAATATTTTCGTTTATGAATTGTTTTCCCCAAAAACACTTATTTTGCAAGAAATTTCAAGTTCTCACATTGGAAATCTGAGGCCGTTAAACACGTTATCAACAAAAAGGAAAAGTACAGCAAAATCTAACGTATGTAGATTGCAAAAAATGCAAAAACTGAACATGCCAAGCGTTGTTGTTGGGCTTGTTTGTTTTAAATTCCGCCATAGCAATACTATCACTTCTCATTTTTCTAGTTCTTCGTCTTGTTCCTTTACTCTTCACAACTAGTAGCCGCTACATTTTATCACACCTGCACTCTGTAGGAATTACCAGAAAATCCTGTCATATTGCCAAGTTTTTTATTTTTTTAAGAAATCTATCTTCTTTGACATGGTAATAATTTGAAGAGTTTCTAGCGTAGCGTCTGTAAAACTTTTCTCGATGTTAGTGCTGGTTTGCATTGTTTGTATGAATGTGTTCGAATAGTAAAGCATTTTATGGATCCAACAGGTGCCAGCATGTCTAGCGTGCTCCAGCTTGGCTTGTTCTAGGTTGCTCGACAACAATACTGTCTGGCCTTTAATTTAAATAAGTTCTACATTTTAGCTCGTTTGGAAAACATGTTTTTCCCAGAACATACACATGTATACATACATATGCTCAAATGTTGTAGATAAAAAGAGAAATATGCATAAAGTTTTTCATAATTATTTCCTCCACTTGTTGTCTTAGAACGAGATATTAGCGTAAATAATTTTATTAGACTTGGTACCATAAGATATTGACAGGTTGTGTGCAATACTCTTGTGCTATAGTATTTAATTATTATTTTACTGTTAATGATGAACATATTTAGCGTTTTTTGTTGAACATTTTTTTTAATTTTTCCATTTCAAAAATTTTATAAATATTTTTAAGAAAATTTTACATTTTCACAAATCTAAAGTTGAATAAGTTCTATTACTACCTACCTCTGATAAGCAAACTATGAAATTTTGGGTATATAGGTAACATAGGTCTTGTTCACATAAAATCTCATCCCAACAAAAATTTTCAGGACATTATGACTCTTCAAAGAGTAAATATAAATGAGCTTTTGTCGTCATTATGCGCTCAAAAAAGACTCTTTTATGAGTACATTTTCGTAGGTTTCGGGCCTCAAAATATGATTAATAATAATGACTGCTTTATGCCTCATTTAATACTCAAAATTTAGACTCTTTTAAGACTCATATTTAATACTTTTTTAAGACTCATAATAAAGACTCTTTTAGAACTCATATATATTAGTGTTTTTGGACTCAAAATTAAGACTCATTTAAGACTCATATTTAATACTCTTTTAAGACTCATAATAAAGACTCTTTAAAGATTAATAATAAAGACTCTTTTATAACTCATATAAATGAGTCTTTTTAGACTCAAAATTAAGACTATTTTAAGACTCATTTTAAGTACTTTTTTTAGATTCATAATAAAGACTTTAAATAAATACTTTTTTAGAACTCATATAAATGTCTTTTGGACTCAAAATTAAGATACTTTTGATAGTCATATTTAAGAATCATGGAATGGAATTTTTAAAGACTCATACTGAGGACTCTTTCAAAACTCAAAGAAGTAATTATGATCCGTTTAGGCTGAAATATATTTTTAGATTCAAATTTATTTATAATATTTGATAGTTGAAAAATAAAAAAAAAATGACAACAATATCTTTTTTTTAAACATTTTAAATAAAAAGTAATAGTAGAAAAATATTAAGTCATTTTACAATCATATAAAAGACTTCTTTATGAGTCTTTTTATTGCGTACTCATAAAACACGCATAAAAAATACTCTTTTTAGAGTCTGATTTCTGAGCAATCATTTTACAATCATATCAAAGACTCCTTTTAGAGTCTTTTTATTGCGTACTCATTAAACACGCATAAAAAATACCCTTTTTAGAGTCTTATTTGTGAGCAATCATTTTACAATCATATAAAAGACTTCTTTGTGAGTCTTTTATTGCGTACTCATAAAACACGCATAAAAAATACTATTTTTAGAGTCTTATTTTTGAGCAATCATTTTAGAATCATATCAAAGACTTCTTTACGAGTCTTTTTATTGCGAACTCTTAAAACACGCATAAAAAATACCCTTTTTAGTGTCTTATTTCTGAGCAATCATTTTACAATCATATAAAAGACTTCTTTATGAGTCTTTTTATTGTGTACTCATAAAACACGCATAAAAAATACTATTTTTTTAGTCTTATTTTTGAGAAATCATTTTAGAATCATATCAAAGACTCCTTTATGAGTCTTTTTATTGCGTACTCATAAAACACGCATAAGAAATACTCTTTTTAGAGTCATTGTTTTGAGGCACTCAGAAAATGTTTGCAGGGTTGATTTTATAACGCATTTACATACATAGATATCGAGTGGGTAAAAGTAGTCGGCGTTTTTAAGTAAAAATATGCAATTTTTTTTTATTTTAAAGGCATTTTATTATTGCCCACGCTTTTCAACAACCTTTCACCATTTTCCGGCTAGAACCATGATTCCTTTTTTGTAGAATTGAGAGATTTTATCTTTGAAAAGCTGACGAAGGTACTTTTCGCAGTCTTCTTTTAAGGCCAATTTTTTTACAGCAAGAGAGTGTTTGAGAGATAGGAACAAATGATAATCTGACGGTGCAATATCAGGACTGTATGCAGGGGAGCACAGTGGTTGAGCCATTCAAAAAATGTAAAAAAATAAAAGTAGTTGTCGGGCATCTAAACCGTTAAAATAAGATGTTCATGTTACTTAAAGATATTATTTTAAAATTATTTTAAATTTAAATAAAAAAAAAAATGTTTCAAAATAACGCAGCCCGTTTTGCTATTATTTAAAAAAATTTGAATGAACCTTTTGCATTCTCCAACAAATTAATAATTATTGCATAAGCGATGATAGTAACTTTTAGAATATACTTGAGTATACTTTTAGGGATGATGAAATACCTGTTATCAATCTTCATATCCGTAGTTCATGCTGTAGGTTTTTATGCGAACACATGGTAATCTTTCAAAAAATTTTAATTTTTTTTATAATTTTTTGTAGTTAAAATAAAATAAAAGTATAAATTCGTTTGTGTGCTTGAAATGGTCAATAACACAGTGCAATAGCCACGCACTGTAAGTATGTTACACTTTTGAAAGAAGTGTTGAGCTTAACAAGCCATGCCTGAAAGTATACTAAGGAAAATTGCTAAAGTACTAAGCCTTGAGACTGAGCAACTCGATTTTTGTACACAAAACGCATTTAGTTTTTCATTCGTAAAAACTGTTTTGGAAGGTTTTCCAGCTAATCTTTTTTTTAAGTTTTAGTATAAATCCAATAATGATGTTAATCTAAACGAGCGCACACCGGTCGACACCGGAAGTGCCAAAAATTCTCTGCCAAAAATGACATTCAACTGTTTGTAGAGTTTGAAATTAAAAAAAAAATACAATGATTTCTAAGTCTAACTATGCAAGTTTCTTATTCCATATTATTTCTTTAAGAATAAAAAACCAAACCACATTTTTTTTTCAGTGGTGCACATGTTATTTAATTTGAAATATACCTCTTCTTACCAAGAATTTATTGAACGCTTTATTATACAATAACTTTGGTGGTTTCTGTACAAAAATCCTATAGAGATTACACCAAGACCTTTTGGAAACATGCTTTTAAGATAATTCTTAAGAAATAAAAAATATATCGGCCATATGAAGTCATAAATTTTCATATTTTTTTCCACTTTTAAACCATTGTGGGGCGTCACTTGGGGCAGGCGGAGTAGACCCATGAATGTAGTACCAAAATCAAAAATTTTTGATGTTTTTCTAATCTATTTTTACTTTCACGAAGTATTCTTTCATATCGTATCAAAATTCATAGAAATACTATCGTACTCTTTTTTCAATTTGTTGCTATATATATTTCGGGAATAACTATAAAAACTGCCTTTTTTATTGAAAATAAATTTATTGTTTTTCGAAATATTCTTCTGTACAATTAGTACATTTTAGGCATGTGTTCGAAACACATGTCTTAACATTTTTCCCATTTCGCTTGAGAAATTGCCAAAACATGGTTTTTTAACACATCAACGGCTTCTTCTAGCGTCCAAAATCGTTGTCAATGCAGTTCGATCTTGATGTGCGAGAACAAAAAAAGGCATTGTGTACCAAATCGAGACTGTATTGCGGATGACCCATTAATTTGATCTTTTGAGTGCTCAAAAACGCCTCAAGCTCGCATTGTCTTGATGAAGAATAGATTACCATTCCAAATAGACCGTTCCACGTGTCACAAATGGTACCGTGGCCACATGACCAGATTTTTTGAAGAAATAGGCAAACATTTGCTTCGCTGTGTTTTGAGCTCGAACAACTTTTGTTTGATTTGGTTCATTTTGAAAGGAGTATAGTCGATTGCTGTTTACTTTCAGGCTCATACGCATAGATCCATGATTAGTCACCAATCACGATTTTATATAATTCTTTTGAAGAACCGCGATTGTATTTCTTGAGTGTTTCATTGCGCCAATCGACACGAGCCTTTTTTGAGCAACCATCAAATTATGTAGAATGCAATCCGTGAACAAATATTTTTCAAAAATATTTGTCCATGTTCATGCTGGTAAAAGTAATGCTCAGGGATGCCTCAATCTCACGGTATATCACATGACGATCTACCATTATCAATTCGCGTACAACATCAATGTTCTGTGGCATAACAACAGATTTTGGACGTCCTTCACGAAATTTGTTAGGGAGCGAAGTACGGCATCACTTGAATTCTGTGTACAAGTTATGTATAACACTGATTTTTTTTATGGCACATGATCGCCAAAAGTTGAATTAAGTTTATCGATACACTCTTGTTGAGATAATTAACGCCAAAAATTGTTAAAAATAATCGCACAAAAATGTTCACATGTTAATTTAATTTTTTTTGTTGAAATACAATTTAAACCACTGTAAACAAAACAATGAGTGCACGGACACCAACACGTTGTGAGTACTTATAAGTTGAAAAGGGTCTAAATTTTCAATGGAAATGTCAGTTTGACTGGAATAACATTAGAGTTGCCAGATTCCGAAAAAAAAACACATGTGCGTCATTGGACACACGAGAGAAGCGAAGCGTTTTTGCAATTTCATAGATACGATAATTTTATGGATTCTTTTTCGATTAAAATATTTTTTAAATTTAAAACTTATCAACATACTTGGCCTAAAGCTCAAATTTGTTTTCAATATAAAATAATGAAAGGTCATATTCAAATATTAAGATTAAATATAAAACTTTAAAATAATAAAGTTAACTAAAAAACACACGTTTGCGTTCACACCGGTAAATTTTATGACATTTCATTATTATTTTTTCTGTCACTTAGAAAACGCACTTGTCAACGCACTGTTGTTCAACTTTTAATTTTTCCTTCGCGCTATGCAAAAACAAATTTTTGAACTTAATTTTTGAGTTGCTTAATTTTTCAGCAGGTTAGCTGCTCTGAAGTTGCGAGCCAAACATTCAACAAGTTTGAAGCAACATTGTTGCTTAGAACGTAGAGCAACATATTTAATAAGCACGAAAACTTGCTTGACTTACAGGTTGCTTATTTTTAAGCATATACGACCTCTGGTAGTAAGTAGAAACAACATTCAATACACAATCCTTAGTGGGTGTTGTGTATTGGCTAATAGTAATTGTAGGATATATGGTACATGCCAATACACATTCCTTTAAATAGATTATTGTGATCGACTGCAACATAGGTTTAGTCAATACTTAATATTGTATCAGCAATGTTTTATAGCGAAGTCTTATGGCTTGGTAGTTAGGGAGCGGTGCTATCAGTCGGCAGGAAATGAGTTCAATTCCTGCATTGGGCAACAAATTATTTTTATTTTAACATTTTCTTGTTGCAATGGACGCAAGCAAAATCATCAATCCTAAGAAAAAAGGTGTCGGAAAAAAGTGTTGTTTTTTGGGATTTCACTCCAGCATATCACAGAACGAGGCGTGAAAAGCTTCGCTTCAAAAAAAACAAAAATAGTTTCAAGAAAAACGCATTTGACAAAAAACATGTTCCGGCACTTAAGGGGAGAAATACATGTAAATGCTTGAAAATCAGCAATTTTTCGTGAATTATTTTGAGGCTGATAAAATAATTAAATCATTTTACACTTTTGGCATAATTTAATGACATTTGTCCGGTAATAAAAACAATTTTTTTTTTAATACAAAATGGCGGCGGTACAGTCCCTCCACGAAGGTCGTTTTTGGCCGAAGTTGTCATCGGCTGTCATCGCCCAGCTTTTTCCATTGGTCTGAAATCAGAAAACAAAAAATATTTCGATTATTGATGAGTTTAGGCATATGTTAGAGTAAACCTATAAAATTGAGAAAAAGGACGAAAAAAAAGATTTGGTACACTTTTTAATAAAACATTCGTATTTTCGCATGTTCGACAGTGATTGCCTTCTTAAAATTAAAATTAAAATTTATTCATGCAAAATGTGTAATATTTTAGGATCATTGTGTGTAATATATGAATGAATATTTTAGTGTAATAAAACCCCTCAAAATTTCAGCTCGATCGGTTAATTATTTTTTGAGCTACAGTAGCAGCCGTTTTTGAAAAAGTAGTTTCGAGAAAATCGCATTTAAAGTTTTAGGACGATAAAACTATAAGTTTTTGCGACTTACCGATAAATCATCAATTCCAGACGCATTCAACAGCCCTTCAGCTTCCTCGAAAAGCTGATAATTTTCCAGTTGTTGCTGTTTCCTGGCAGTACATTTACAGTAAAATGTACTGCCAGGATTTTACATGTATTTTTCCCCTTAACGAATCACGTTCACTTAATCGTTCATAACATTAGACAGAATTGAAATTTTTATTTCAAACATTGAGAACACATTTTTAAATGGATTTACTTGCAATTTATGAAATAAAAAATATAAATAAACTTTTTAAGCCCATACAACCCCTTAAGCACTTTTGCGACCTGATACAAAAATGCTAGGATGCAAAGCTATTTTTTAGGAGCGCCTCTTTTATTAGAAATCGTATTTTCTTATGCGCGTAACCATATGTCGAAAGGTGCTGAGTTGAATATAAAAATAAAACTTGAAAATTTTTAAAATTTATGAATCTTTAATTCAGTTCTAAAAAATATAAATTTAAGTTTTGGTAAAATACGGGCAGTCGCACTTGATGTTACGAACTCTCACATTTAAAATGTATTTAACTCATGTTTTAGCCGCTGTTATTAATTCAGCACTAAAACCACTGCACATTGTGTATTTAATTTATTCAAAGCCTGAATAATGCAGTTAACCATTTTTATTCATGAGTGCACTTTACACATCTGTGAACTTTAGCCTCCTTTTGATGTTATGTGAGGCACAGTTTTCTTTTTTATTTTTCTAACATTTTTTTTTTTTTTCAAAAACAAATAACTGTTAGTTTTGTTTTTGTTTTAATAACTGTTTTTCAAAAACATTTAAACATTAAAGCTGAGCGCAAAAAATGACGGCTAGAAAGCGGAAGTTCTTAACGTCTGTATTAATAGATCAGTGGATTAAACTATATTTAATTGTGTTGCTTGAGGCTCTTATGCCAACAGATGGCAACAATTAAGTTGCATTGTGTTAAATAATGACAAAATTGCACATATTACAGCGGTTAATTGTGTCATGATGGCGTGTCATCTAGATTCTTTTAGCACTTCATAAGCGGCAAAGAAGAGTTTACAAAAGAAACAATGAGCAGAATTGTTCTATTGTTTTCATAATTTTCTGCTTCTAGTTTTTCTGCAAACATATTGAGCTTTGCTCTGCGTTTGTGCTACTTTGAAATGCAACTCATATAAAAAAAAAGAAATGTGAAGTAGCATTAAAGTGGAGCATTGACAAGTGAAGTGAGCTTTATAATTTGTCCATGCTATACAAATGTATGACTGTTTATTGTTACTTTTAATGGTTAGTTATTTTTGTTTAATTTTTCTTTGTTTAAATGTAGCTAACTAAGAGCTAAGAGTCACAACTCCTGACTCTGGCATGTCTGTATCCTTTAAAATGAGGCCATATTATTTGAAAATAAATATTGAATGGGAGAATAGTCTTAATGTAGCCCGTATGCTCTCATTGAGCCTTGGTCTGTTATTGTGCAACTCATACAGAAATCAGGTTTGAATGAGTTATCAAGAGCTTTTTGCTGATTAAAGAGAAAAAAGTTTTATTGACAAAAGTTTTTCTAAAATTATTAATTGTTTCATCCAGTTTCAAGCCCGCAGTCAAGGGGGGCTCTTAGGTAAAAAAACCCCCATAGGCTCGAAAAAATATAAAAATAATATACGAATACGATCATTTTCATATTCTATTCCATAGAAGCATATTCTTATATTCTTTTGAAGCAAAGGTTTTTATATTCTATTGAAATAAATCAAATGACTTAATGAGGGACAAAAAACTTAAAAATGTGTTAAAACAAACTTACAAATTTTACTATTTGAAGCAAAAGTCAAATTTTCCAAAATTAAAGCAAAAAATTGGCACAAAAATTATTTTATTCCAATTAGAATCAATTAACCCGATGCGAAAACATCGGTATTTCACTTTCTCAGTAATACACATAAATAGCAAAATCATAAACCGTAGACGTATTTTACGAAATTGTAAAAAGTTTGGACTGAAAATTTGGAAAAGTAACTAAAAGAATTACAATACATCATGAACGGGTCGTTCTATGCTCGAAGTTCCCCATACAAAACTGGGCATTAATTCGTAGGAAAAAGTGCCCGATTATTTCATTTCGGGTGATTATGTCCATTTTTTCGGGTGTTTGTGCAAAAAATTTCGGGTCTTTTTTCAAATATTTTAAAAGGAAGAAGACCCGAATAATTAATTAGCTTGGAATTTAGGCCCGAAAAAGAATAGTGCAATTTTGCCAAATTAAAATATGAAAAAACGCTTGCATTTTTGTTTATTCCCAAAAAGATAAGAAATTTCAAAATCCTTATGATAAAACGGTTTGCCCTTGTACAGAAGGTAAAAAAACAAAAATCCCTTTAAAAGCATATCATTTAATATGATTTAACAAGATCCCTTTAAGGAATAACATCAAAAACATATAAAATGAAAGAAATCTTTGATATTTTCACAAAGGAACATTCATTTACTACTCAAATCTTTTCTTTTCTATTTTGATAATTTTACATTGAATTTGGATCACGAAAATTACGCCCGAAAAATTTTGAAACATAGCCCGAAAAACTGCTGAAAATTTCGTTCGTAATTAATTTTCATTTCTGTTTTCTTTTGGGCTTCATTTCCAAACCATTCGGCCGTAATTTTCTTCTTTCGCGTTCAATTGCCATTTCAAATTCGAGCATTTTTTCCAAAATTCGATGCTATGGAAAATTTTGCCATTTTTTTTTTTCGGGCGTCAGTTTATAAATTCCGGGAGCCCTCGAGTATATGTCCGTGAGTATCAGGTCACGTCGCTAGCAACTTATGCAACAAAAATGCAATATTATTGCATGGAATTATTACTCGCTGAGTATAAGCGCAACGAAAAATTTTATTTTACTACAGCAAAAAGTGGTGTTTTGATCTCAAAAGGAAAAAAAAGTGTTCGAGCCACGACACCAGGAGGAAAAATTTAACGCAAAATGCAGTAAAAATGCAACAAACATGAAAAAACGTTGCATGCAATTATAACTACGTCACAACTGGCGTTATGGTATATTTTACGGAATGGCAGTTAAGCTAAGGTTTTCGGTCACATGATAAAAATAAGAAAAAAAAAATTAATGGTGTAATGAAGCCTCTCAAGGAACCCCTTAAAGTAACCTTAATGCACAAAATGCAATAGTAAAAGCAAAAATAAAAATAAAAAAATAACTAAAATTAAAATAGATACAAGCATTAGGATAAGGGTTTGGATAAGGATTAGGACAAGAATTAAAAAAAGGATGAGGACAAGGATTTGAACAAAGATTAGGACCACAAATAAGATTAGGAGTAGGAAAAAGGTTAGGCAAAGGTTGGGCCATGGAATTAGACAGTGATTAGGCTATGACTTCAGACAAGGATTGGAAAAAGGAATAAGATTAGGAGTGGGACAATGATAAATGATAACAACAAAGATCTAGCCAAAGATCTATCATAGTGTGTCCATGATACAGCCCATTTCTGAAGACCACTTACAAGGTGAAGTTATTTTTGAAAACAGCACAATTTATAGACTCAGTTTATTAGTTAAGTTAAGCATTGTTTTAAAAATATTAATTTTATGTATGTACATTAACTTTTTAGGGTATGTTCATTAAAATGCTTTTATTCAAGTCGATATGATTGTCCAGATATCCGAATGTTCTGTCTTTTGCAGTTTTTGTTTTTAAAAATGGTATATTTTAGTAAAGAATTATACTAAGGTATTGAAATTTAGTACAGGAGTAGGTACGACTTTTTTAAAGTATCATGCAAAAATTGGGCGGGATTTGGCAAAGGGGCGTGCAACTAATTATAAAAAATTGACACTAGACTTATAAGATTCAGTACAGTGATGATCTATAAAAAATTGTATAAAAAAACCAAATGCTGCAAAAGGTAACAAGGTAACAATACTCACCATCTTGTTTTATTTTTTTAAAAAGGAAAAACGATTTCGAATATATATTTAAAAAAGCTTTGAAAAACTTTTCACAAAAAACCTATTTAAGAAAAAGTTAGTGTCAAAATGTTTGCTTTAAAACTAAAAAATTTCCCTTTTCTATTTGTTTTGGTGTACATTATATTTTATTGCGATAAAAAAAAATCTCAAAAAATTACACACTACAAAGAAACTGTTCGTATTTGCTTATATTTTTTTGATATCAAAACCTTCACCCCCAAGGAAAATCCTGACTACGGCCCTGTGCAGCTACAAAGCTCATAGCATTAAATGAGCCGCAGTTATTTTAAAGCGATTATTAGTCAACTTAATAATTCTGCAGTTGCTTGCCCCACTTGGTTTTGTTCTACACTAACGTCATTATTACAGTTTTGTTACTTACAGTTATCTTTTAAATGTTACAATAAAATCGAAGAATAATAATTGATTAAACCTACACATTTATATAAATAACAAATAATTTTCATTTTCCTTTATTTCTCTTTAATTACAGTTTAGTTTAGTTATAGCTGGTAATGAAATATGGCCAATGGAACGGCCTGATGGTATGCCAAACATAGTCTCATTAGAAGTAATGTGTGGAAAGGATCACATGGACGTTCACTTAACATTCTCACATCCGTTCGAGGGTATCGTTAGTTCGAAAGGTCAGTCTGAATGAGTTATCTCTTGCTATTCACAGCAGAAAAAAAATTAATCAAAAATTAAAACTTCTCAATTTCTTGCCAAACAGGCCAACACAGTGACCCGCGTTGCGTATATGTGCCGCCTTCAACGGGTAAAACATTTTTCTCCTTCAGAATATCATATTCACGCTGTGGCACGAAACCGGATCTGCATGGACAGTTTTATGAAAATACGGTAAGTTGTGGGTTGGTTGAGCCTCACCATGGTGGTGAGTCTGATGAATAATGATGCGCTGAGTAGTAGTCGTTGGCGCCGATGTTAAAGGTTACAAGCAATGCTAAAAATGTGAAAAATTTGATTTACTGTTGGTAAAATGTTTGCCATTTGAGTGAGCTTTGGTTTTTCTTTTCTTTTCTTTGAAAGGAACATAAATTTTATTAATTTACGAGTCTTAATTGGTTTTGGGCCAGTTGTTATTTTAGCTCTAAGCAAGAGTTGTATCCTTTGTCTTTACAATTGGAGTTAAAGATAAATAGAATTTAGAGATGAAGTGAATTTTTTTGAGCATTTTGTATTCAAGTGGATATATTTAGATTCCATAGCATTGAAATTTTAAATTAAATAGGTCTCAACGGATAATTTGTCTCTCATGGTCGAATAAATAAGGAAAATATTCATGGCTGAAACGATAGAGGTTGACAAACGAAACGATTGGCTCATCATGCTGTCGCATCAAGAATGATAGAAAAACAGATTGCGCAGATCGTAAAAATAATTTTCAACGATCTGCTCATCTACGTCACGATAGACTTACGATATGAGCTTACGATATGGCTCTCTGTGAAGTCTTGTTCAGAATGTGAACAAATATGAAACAATGGCAAAAGATTCAAGAAACAAACTTGGTCTAGCGTGACGTCATGATCGTAAAAAAACCTCTTGTTCGTAGCTAGAAATGTCAAAATGAAAAGTAAACAACATAACGGACATGCGCAATGCGTAATCTATTTTTCTATCATTCTTGCTGTCGCATTATACAAACATGGTTCTATTATTGAAATAAGCCTGCAAGTAGACTACTGTCTTTTTTGTGAAGCATCCCACCAATCTGGCTACCTGATCATAGACCCTTATCTCTTCCTTTTTTCGTTGTAACTGGTATAGGGCTAGGACATAGCCTAAAGTTTGAGTTTCGTTTGTATCATTTCAAACTCATCCAAATATTTCGAGATCACAACAATTTTAATGCTGCCATTGACGGATATAAGAACCTTTGCTCCTTCGAGATTTTTTTGCCTATTTTTGCCTATTATTTTTTTGCCAATATTCCAAAGTCCCAGAACGGATACCTTTGAAGCAGAAGCACGAATTTCTTTCGCGACCTCCTTGATATTCTACTCAAGGATCCTTTCCTCAAAATAAATGCCCATAATTTTTTTGGAACAACGTTTTGGTTTTTAGTGTAAATTCAAAATATGGCTCCAGTTAGCAGTTTTTAAAACATTTTCAGGTCCAGAGTGATACATGAGAGTACTTTCTGCATCTTATTTTCATTTCTTTCTTTCTAAGGCTTGTATTGCCAAGGTCTACTACTACCTCATTCATGACTCTATGGACGAATGGAACCCGTATAGGTATTCAATTAGACCATTTTCCTAGACCTATTTTGAATATCGCACTCTGATGTTAACTCTGAATCTGACATTCTGAGTCAAACTCTGATTGTGACTCTGACTCTGACTCTGAATCTAACTCCAACTATCCACCTCTGATTCTGACGTTGACACTGACTTTAACTCTGGATATGACTCTGACTTTAACTCTTACTATGTGACTGATTCTGACTGCAACTCTGACTTTGACTCTTAATCTGAACTCTAACTCTAACTATAACTCTAACTCTAACTCTAACTCTAACTCTAACTCTAACTCTAACTCTAACTCTAACTCTAACTCTAACTCTAACTCTAACTCTAACTCTAACTCTAACTCTAACTCTAACTATAACTCTAACTCTAACTCTAACTCTAACTCTAACTCTAACTCTAACTCTAACTCTAACTCTAACTCTAACTCTAACTCTAACTCTAACTCTAACTCTAACTCTAACTCTAACTCTAACTCTAACTCTAACTCTAACTCTAACTCTAACTCTAACTCTAACTCTAACTCTAACTCTAACTCTAACTCTAACTCTAACTCTAACTCTAACTCTAACTCTAACTCTAACTCTAACTCTAACTCTAACTCTAACTCTAACTCTAACTCTAACTCTAACTCTAACTCTAACTCTAACTCTAACTCTAACTCTAACTCTAACTCTAACTCTAACTCTAACTCTAACTCTAACTCTAACTCTAACTCTAACTCTAACTCTAACTCTAACTCTAACTCTAAATCTAACTCTAACTCTAACTCTAACTCTAACTCTAACTCTAACTCTAACTCTAACTCTAACTCTAACTCTAACTCTAACTCTAACTCTAACTCTAACTCTAACTCTAACTCTAACTCTAACTCTAACTCTAACTCTAACTCTAACTCTAACTCTAACTCTAACTCTAACTCTAACTCTAACTCTAACTCTAACTCTAACTCTAATTCGAAAGTTGACTCTGACTTTAACTCTGACTCTGACTCTCACTCTAACTATGTGACTGATTCTGACTCCGACTCCTACTCCTACTCTGACTCTGACTCTGACTCTGACTCTGACTCTGACTCTGACTCTGACTCAGAGTCAGAGTCCATCGACACCACGACTCTGTATCGATAAAAAGTCTTCGCGTGTGAAGTAAGCCTAATCGATTCGTATCCATAACGGACCTAAGGGCATCACCGTTGTTTGGTTTCAACAGATTTGAGCCATACGTTAAAACTCCCGCATTGTTCACAAGAATATCGTTACTAACTAAATTTGACGCGATCGAAGAAAAATTATCGAGTACTTCTTCCTCCTTTGTTATATCACAACGCAATGGATGAAAGCATGCTGGCTGATCTTGCGACAGTTGGGTTTGCATCTCGGCTACCATAACTTCTTGTCATCTTGTCAAGCCGACAACAATCATATCCCTTGTGAGTAGGTATTGACAACACGCTGCTCTAATTTCCGAGCTGGCGACGGTCACAAGAGCTACTTTATTCTGCTATCTGTTCATATTAGGGATGTTACGGAGGTGAGTTTAACGGAATCAGTATCGGAACTGGAGTAAATTTAAATTTGATTTTTCGAAGGCGGAGTCGGAACCGGAGCCGAAGTCGTAGTCAGAATCGGAGTAAAAGAAAGATGTGTTAGTTTCCCCGAAATAGGAAAACGGAAAAAACGAAAATAAGCAAACGTTAACGTTGAAGCACTGTGCTGCCAGAGTGTTTACAAATAATCAAAATTATTTTACGGAGAACTGCGCTCGTGTATACTTATCGTGTATACTATATTCAAATCGTATCGAAAAGATCGAATCGCTGCGTTTCGACCTTCGTTATAACTCCGATTCAAAATGATTTTGAATGAACCCCAAACTTGCCATCTTTTTGGGGTTGACAGATCATTCCAGTGGAATCTTTTGGCAATAGAACCATAATTTTGGCCAATAAATTCACAAAATTAGTTTTATAGATAGTCTCAGTAAAAACCATTATTAAAAGTAATATTAAAATTTGTCCACGAAGCCCATAAATCCTCCAATTACCCATTCAAATCTAAAGATAGACCCGGTTGAGCTCATTTAAGAAAAAATCTCGATTTTTTTCCTTAGATGTTTTCAAAACCCATAAGAATTTTGTCAATACTAGACAATTTTATTCCAGTGAGACACGGTGCAATTTAATGCAAAATACGCGATGCCGTGGCGTCCGTGGCGTAGTTGGTTAATGTGCGTGCCGCTATGTCAACGAACCTGGAGACCCAGGTCCCAACCCCAGCAGCGACAGAAAATTATTTGAATTAAAATAATTTTTCTGTACGGCCGCCACCTCTCTGCAGACAATGGCGAACCTCAGAGAGTATTCAAAATGCCATGTAAAGCTTCTTGAGAACAAGAACATTCCGTTCATCGCCGTTCGGAGTCGGCGTAAAACATGTTGGTCCGGTTCTCGGTCAATTGTGTACAAACTTAATAACACGCACAACACAATTGATCATAAGAAGCTAGGTCAAGGGCTGAAATGGCCAGTTATTTATTTATTTTTTTTTTTGCGCGATGCCGTAATAAATTCGAGAAATCTGGTCGCATATTCTTGAGTGTATAGACATAATTTCCGACTTCACCCATATATTAATCTTTACATATTCATCGGATAATACATTTCTGATAACTTGGCCCACTTCTTGAGTTGGGTCTTGGGACTTCTGGAGACCCAGGTCCCAACCCCAGCAGCGACAGAAAATTATTTGAATTAAAATAATTTTTCTGTACGGCCGCCACCTCTCTGCAGACAATGGCGAACCTCAGAGAGTATTCAAAATGCCATGTAAAGCTTCTTGAGAACAAGAACATTCCGTTCATCGCCGTTCGGAGTCGGCGTAAAACATGTTGGTCCGGTTCTCGGTCAATTGTGTACAAACTTAATAACACGCACAACACAATTGATCATAAGAAGCTAGGTCAAGGGCTGAAATGGCCAGTTATTTATTTATTTTTTTTTTTGCGCGATGCCGTAATAAATTCGAGAAATCTGGTCGCATATTCTTGAGTGTATAGACATAATTTCCGACTTCACCCATATATTAATCTTTACATATTCATCGGATAATACATTTCTGATAACTTGGCAAAGTTTATTTAATAATTCTGAAGCAAAAATCAATCGATACCCGAGGCACAAGAAAATTGTTTTTATTCGCACTCAAAGAATGTCAGGAGGAGGGTTAAGCTGATTATTACAATCTTCATAAACATTTCGTCCTAAGAATAAACAATGCAGACGTTAAATCATTTTAAACGATCATTTAATACCTATAATCATGCTTAAGTTAACCCTTTTTGCCACACAAAGCTTGCCAACGCATATTTAAAATTATCACATAAAGTTATCACAGCAGAACATCACAAATGATCGCACTTCACAGGTGAAATGAAAAGAGAAAAACAAAAAATAAAACAAATTAAATATATATCACAGCCAGGCAATCAGACAAAAAAGTGATGCCAAGTCAGACATTAACAGTCAGTATAAATATTTAACGGCTTCTCCCTCATTCCGCAAGAGACTTGAGCTCAAGCACAATCTCAAGAAGAAGAGGAAGCAGAAAAACACCTTTCTAGATTAGCGCAGAGTGATAAATGTTAAAATAATATTTGTTTTCACTCGTTCATAATTTCTCATGGCTGGCTGGTGTTTTGTTGAATTGCAGTTTTTTTTTTGTGTTTTAATAATTGTTGTTGTTTTCCCACAGGTGGTCGTGCAGTATGACAAGGATCTGCTCGAGGTCTGGGATGAGGCGAAACGTCTACGCTGTGAATGGTTTAACGATTATGAGAAAACAGCATCGAAACCGCCGATGGTAATTGCGGATTTGGATGTAATACAACTGGACTTCAGAGGTATGCGATGCGGCCGTTTTTGTTAGTGATGGCTATTGGAGTTGGTGGAGTTTTTTTTATTTTGTTTTTTGGCAATTTATGTGTATTTAAGGACTTTTTTTTTTTTCGTTTATACTAATTTCAACAGATTGCAAGATAGTGTAAAATGACCCTAAATTAGCCACATTCGGCTTTTTGATTTGCGAGTGAAGTGGTGATAAAATAAGTCATGATAATCATGAAAAATAATTAAACATTAAAATCGGGGAAATTGTATAGATGAATAATTTTTAAGAACTGTGTGTCTTGTCTTCTAGTTGAAGAAGTTTTCGCGCTCCTGTAAAAGTCTGAGCATGCTCTTCATCTATGCTATAGCATAGTTATGCTATCTATGCTATAGCATATTTTTTTTTTCTTAACTTAACGCCTCTTAATTATTCAATTAAACCAAACTAGTTGAAACGGCCAGTGCTGCTATTTAAAGCTGAAATTTTAAATTATCATCATCGCATTTTTCATCTTTGCGTCTTGGACTTAATTTATGCGCGTTTTGCTCGCTTGCAATCTTGTAATTAATGGTTCGACAATAATTGCCAACAATTATATATTTGTTGCGTTTACAACTTTGAGTATTTAAGGCAACTCCACCTCTTCGACTAACACTAACCCGCCAACTGCTGCGTCTCACTCTGTCACTCACTCACTCACATTGTTTCTCTTCCTAATAGGTGATAATGTCGACTGCTGGATGGAGATACAACATGGCAAAGGCCCCTGGGCGCCGCCTGTCAGTGGCATCGTGCCGCTAGGATCAACGCTGACGCTTGTGGTTGCCATCAACGACTATCGCGGTAAGTTGCATTAGCTACAAACAACACTTTGCCAATTGATGATATATGGATGGCGTATGAACCGCTTGACGCCGCCTAGACGATCATTAAATGTTTGAGCATATTTTTTAATGGCTGTAATAAATGTTTTTATTTGATGCACGACACTACGGCAGTAGCAGGTCCACCGTTGTAAAACAAAAATTATTTTTACCATGAAGGCTAGTGTGGTCAGGCATTAAAATAACCATTTTTTAGTACTTTACAAGTGACAAGATCGACTTGTTTAAGGCTTTTAGTATATTAAAGAGTTTTTAAGATTTTTAGCTAGCGTTTATTGGTGGTTTTTACAGTTTTTATAGCGTGTTTTATGTGAATAAATTAATGAAAATATCTTCAAATACTCATAAGATTTCACAAGTCACAGCTCATAAAAGAAAACATAAAAAGCAATATAGATAATAAGAAAATATGAAATACTTATGTAGGGATAAATTAGAAAAAATAAAAGTGATAAATAATTTGCTACCGACATAAATAATGGTCAACGACATGTATATTAAAAACAAAATGACTCATCAAGTAAATGTCCGGAAACTTGCATTATATAATTCTTATTTTATGGTATTTTTAGTAGGTCACCAGAAAATAACATTTCTAAAAAGGTTCTACGTATACGGAGAGAAAAACAATCAAGCATTCTATGCTTGAATCAAGCAAATAAGCTATTAGTTTACACTCAAGCGTAAATATCTCAATTCAAGCATTATTTTGCTAGAATTGAGCAAATTTAAAACACACATGATATTGAAAAACAAAATACTTAATTCAAGAAACATTTGCTTAAAACTCAAGAATATTTGTTCTACATTCAAGACTAATATTTGCTTGAATTAAGAAAAATTTGCTTGATTCAAGTAACAATTTGCTGAAAACTAGAATAATTTGCTTGATTTGAGAAATTTATTTTCCTTGAATTGAGAACAATTTGCTTGATTTAAGTAAAGAATTTGCTGAAAACGACACGCATAGAAATTTTTCGTTCACCGGAACTGAAAAATTAGCCAACTACACTTCGTTTCCAAATTGTATTTGCTACAAACGAATATTCAGTTGTGAACTTAAAAATATATCTTATATATGGGTAAATTTCAAAAAATATGGATATGGCAGATAAACTTTTTAATTTTTTCAACTTTAGTATCGTTCGATTTTAAGCAGAGACACTGTTATGAAAATTAATGTAGAATCCAAAATCGCTGTTACGCTCCTTAAAAAATTCTGTTAAATTACTTTTTTTTCAAGTTTTTGCAGAAGTGCAAATAATTTTTGTCTTGAGTGTTGTATCATAAAAATCTACCAAAAATATGCTTAAATTTAAATAAATTAAAGAACTAAATTTTTTCTTAAATGGTAAGTATATTGTTGAGCTGTTTGATTTATGTTTTGGTTAAATATTTTATTACTTTTTTAAAAATTACACAATATTCTCTCAAAAATCACAACTTCCTCAAGTAAGGGTTACTATGTTTCATAATTTTGGCATATGAAATTATATAATTTTACTAGAAATATAATTGCAATAAAGCTCATTTGTAAGTCAACCTTCTTCTTGGATAAATTTTCAAAATGAGTTAATTAAGCAAGAAATTTTCATAAAAAGTTCAACACAACACTCAAGACAATAAGCAACACTCTGGACACAATGAAACCAAAATTAATAACATAACAATAAACACATATTCTCAATTATTTTTAATGTTTTTTTTTTTTCATTGTCTATAAAAAAACGAAAAAAAATTCTACTCCGAATCTGTGTAAACTTCTTTGTAAACAGATCTTATCTTTTGACGGGTTTCGTTTTGCGTTTTCTTCAATTTTTACAGTTTTCGCCTTTAACCCATGGCAATTGCACAAACTTCTTTTTAGCCAATTATTATTTGCACAGTAGCAAGAGAGATTTCCATGCATTATTGTTCCTTTCGAGCATGAAACGATTTGATGAATATCTCTTGTTCCTTGTATTGTCTTAAAATTTTTAGGCAATTGTTTGTTAATTAATTAGCAATTAATTAATAACTGTTAGTCAAAAAATCTATTGTATAGTAAAAAAAAAATGGTTATTTTTTTTCATTTCTGAAAAGAAATTAATTATAGTTACATTTGGAATTTTTTGTTTCAAAAAATCAAAAATTGGATCTAAATGTGCCCAAATGGCACCAGGACCATGGTAATTTAGCTATCTTAGGCTGAAAATTTTAATAAAAATAAAAAAAAATTTAATAATTCGGCGGCATAGACGTTGGTGTTGAAACAACACTCAGGCCTCTTTTACCATTTTGTAAGAGTTTAGTTGAAAAAAATTCTGCATTAAAAGCTTAGAATATAAGAAACAGTTGAAAACTAACTAAGCAATCTATTACCAACACTTTTTTTTTATTGATATTCAAAAACGCAAAATCGATGACAACACCCTTGACATATTAATCTATACTTACCATAATCTGCTAATTATATTTAAATAAACACTTTGAAATGGCACTTATTTAGTAAAACTGAAAGCGATAAATCTTGTGATTTCTTGTAGTTATGCAGTAGTCATATCAGTTACTGAAATAGAGATTAGAGTAAATAAAGTATAACATAACACTCCTGACACTTTGCAAAAATTTTGCAAAAAAATACTGTTATGTAAACTGTAGAAATTAAAAACACCAAAAAACTCTTTAATATTTATATTGGCATCGCAAATCAATGCATATTCTTTTTATTTCTCTTTCTTTTCGATTTCTTTTTCTATATTGAACAACTGCAGGTAAGAGTGGGGACAAATGCTTTTCTATGAAACAGATAAGAGAAGGGAGAAAATAATCGCATGATGAAATTTGCCTCAACTCCAAATGCCTTAATTACTTATACAGTGTTGCGCAAAACAATAGCAACAAAATCAGTGAGCTGCTACAAAATCTTGTATCTTTTTTAATATTAGGGACACACAAAAATTATTATAGGAACCAAAGCATATATTCATACATCATATAAAAAACAAATAATTTTCAAATTTGGTTTTATTTTTTTTTATTAAATATAAAATTAATGTGACAACATTCAATTTGTCTGAGTGCAAAACAAAAGCAACATAGTTAATATTTGGTGTAAGACCCATTATTCTTGATTACCGCTGCACATCTGCGCGGCATCGACTCTATTAAATTAGATATAGTGGTATTAGGTATTTGTTCCCAATTAAGTTTCAAGGCTTCATACAGTGTAGTATTATTAGGAAACCTTCGACCAGAAACTTTTATCTTCAAAATCCCAAAAAGATTTTCGATGGGATTCAAGTCTCATGATTGTGCAGGCCAATCAAGGACTTCAATCCCATTGTCTATAATGTAATCTTTGATGAGCTTTGATGTGTGCTTTGGGTCGTTGTCGTGCTGAAACGTCTACTGAAGCGGCATATTCCACTCTGCATGTGGTAGCATCTTGCTTTCAAAAATGTCTTTATATACAAATCAATCCATAATACCATCGATTTTATGAAATGGTCCGACTCCATCATAGGAAAAATAAGCCCAGACCATTATACCACTGCTTGCGTGCTTAAAATTTATTTTGCAGTTTCGGGCTTCAAATCGTGTGCCTGGGCGGTGCCGTACAGTGCACATCCCATCTGAATTAATCAAGTTGAACTTTTATTAATCGCTAAACAAAACGGTTTTCCATTTTTGAACGGTTCAATTTAGGTGCTCTTTTGCAAAACTGAGTCTAAAAAGAATAAAAAACAACTCGTTGTCACAATTTCAGACAGAGTTGTTTAAATTTTAACACCTAACCTTTTTTGTTTATGTTTAGCTGTAAGCAAAGGTTTCTTTGCCGGTCTGTAACTCCTTAAATCGTTTTCAACGGCTCTTCTGCGAACAATGCTGTGATGGATATCTAAATCAAGTGTCCGAATCACCTTTTTGGAGGTTGCAAATGGATTTCTCTTGAACACGCCACAAATGTTCCTGTCATCACGCAGCGATGTGTTCCGCGGCCGCCCTCCTTAATGTACCATTGTTATGACTTTTGTGATGTTATACTTTTTATTAATCTACATACTATTGAACGAATTATATTAAACTGTTTCGCGATAGATATTTGCGATTTTCCCTTTTTATATTCGGAAATAATTTGTAATTTTAGAGTTTCACAGTATTTACCACGTGCCATTATAAATGGAACAGTCAATGTCACAATTAGCGCAAAAACAAAACTAAACTTTAATCTTTATGACTCACAAACAACATGTGCTTTACAATAAAATAACTTACCGATATTTTTTGGAACTTCTGTCCTATTTTCACATTTTTTAAGTTTTGTTGCTTTTGTTTTGCACTCAGACAAATTGAATGCAGTCTTTAATGTGACTTATTTAAATTTAAAAAAAAAAACAAAACCAAATTTGAATATGATTTCTTTTTTATATGATGTATGAATATAGGCTTTGTGTTCCTTTAATAATTTTTGTGTGTTCACAATATTAAAAAATATACACGATTTTGTAGCAGCGCACTGATTTTGTTGCTATTGTTTTGCGCAACACTGTATATATGTAGTTCTTATTTTACATTATTTTGATTTGTTTATTTTTGTGATTATTTTTAGAGAGAGAAGACTGAAAATAGCAGGGACAGAGAAAAGCCGTTGGTTTTGAAATTCACCCATATATATATTAGGGTGTGTAAAATTTTTTTGCGATGTTGGCCCCACCCTAGCGGTTTTCTAGGGGTCATTTTAAGAAACTTTGGCGAAGACAGTATAGATCTATCTTGAAATCGGAGCCTGCCAGTTTTTCAAAATAGGTATTTTTTCACAATATTCAAGATTTGGCTTAGAAATTGCATTAAAAAGACAAAAAACTATTTTTTTTAAGTATATATGGGGGTTTTTGGGGTCAAGTAATCCATTTTTGACGTTAATTTTTATTTAAAAAAGCAATCAGAGGGCGTTTTTCTACTATTTTTGCATTTCATCGCTTCTTTTTGGGGAAAATTGCTCCATACAATTTGACCCGCTCTAATATATATATATATATATATATATATACCGCAAGCTATTTCGGTAATTATTATTTATTATATTAATTGTCTTTCCTCCTATGTCCATCCGTCTTCTTATGGATTATACTCATCGCACCTCTGTTGCTTTATACAACGGTTTGTCCATAAAGTAACTATGAATTATAAGTGTTGTGTGTATTTAACCAAGGGAAAAACAAAGGAAATTTTCAGTTGGGAAAAACAATTTTTCAATTGAACTGAACTATTATTATGACATCTGTTGAAACGTTTGCAAATAACGATCCCAAGCATGACAAACGAAATTCGTTTGCGGCAAACTGGCAATAAACGTTTTTTTTCTTTGCGTGTAGAAACATTTGCTTGATTCAAGTAAACAATTTTCGTAATACTACTTAGTTCTCTCATATGTTTTGGTACACGACTGAACGTGCTCACTGTGAGTAAATTACTGAAATCGTTTTGACGCCTATTTGACATTTAGAATTTATGCTTCGTTCTCGCGAAAAAAGTTTTCGACTGCAGTTGTTTATAATCATGGAATGGGACTCTCTCGAAAATCGCGTTGTTATAGTTGGTTTAAAAAAGTGTGGCATGGAAAAAGGTGATATCTTTCGGACCTTGTGACCACTCGGAGTCACTCGTAATTTTCTGTATTGTACTGTGAAGTTATTTGAGGATACTGGTGGAATAATCGACCGTCAAAAATTTGGCCGTCAACGTACTGTAAGAACACGGTAAGAAGTCTCGAATCAAGGGAAAACCACTGCGAAAGCAGAAAATCTTGTCGCGTGAGATGAATATTTCGGCACAATCGATCTCTCGCATTCTTTAATATGATTAAAGGCTCAGAGCATGCAAAATACACGCCGGGCACCTTCTCACCGCAGCGTTAAAGGAACAACGTAAGCGAAAATTGAAAGCGTAACTTATCAAGCACGCGGATAATGCCCACATACGAATTCTATTTACTGACGAAAAAATTTTCACCCGTATAGGAATGGTTCAATAAACAGAATGATAGAGTGTTTGCTCTGTCATCACGACATGCAGTAGAACTCATTCCGAAAGTTCAGAAAGGTCTCCACCCAGCTTCTGTACCAAAACATATGACAGTACTAAGTAGAATGTTTTGCTTGATAAGAGTATTAATCAAGCAAATTTTTCTTACTTCAACTTATATTGACATGCTTATAATTCACAACATCTTTACATGAAAACATGTTTAAGGTGGTGCGGATTGACAAACTATGGCATGGTTCGGTGGCGCAGTGTCTTATCTGTTACTTTAATAAGACTAAAATATTTCCAAGTAAGAGCCCGAACAGAATCAAAAATCGTTACGACTGGCAATCCTCCTTGGTCAATCGCAGAGAACACATCCAGAATGAAACTATTGCGACTAACGATTCAGAATTGCTTTTATTTTGTATTTTTTTTTATTTTTCATTTTCAATTCATTTCAATGAATTAGTCCTTTTAATTCTGTGAATACAACACAGACAAAGTAGAAAACTAAGAATATGGTTTTGAACATATTCTATTTGTAACAAAAATAAGGCAACATTAATAGCACTCAGAGAGAAAATCGTTGGTCGTAAGAGAAAAAATAAAAAAGATTCTAATAGTGCGATAAATCGTTGCGGCTGACGTCCTGCGATTTCATTCTGGTCGTGTTCATATATTTTCATATATTCTATTGCTTAGCGATGTCGTCAATTGCAACGATTTTTGATTCTGTTCAGGCTCTAAAGTAACAGATAAGACACTGCGTCTTCGAACCATGCCATAGTTTGTCAATCCGCACCATCTTAAACATGTTTTCATTTAAACATGTTGTGAATTATAAGCATGCCAATATAAGTTAAAGTGAGAAAAATTTGCTTGATTCGAGTAAAAAATTTGCTGAACACTAAAGTAATTTTAATTAATTTAATTTTTTTAATTTTTAATTAAGTAAAAGTCTGTGATTGATTAAATTAAGAAAATATTTTCTTGATTCAAGTCTTGTTCCAGGGTCTAGAATCAAACATTTAATGCTTGTTTCAAACAATCATGTATTTTACTCAATTTTAGAAATAAATGCTCATTATAAGTATGTTTTTCTTAACTTTAGTTTTTAGTGCTTGATTTGAGAAAATGAGACTTAATCTTAAATATTCTTAGATCAAGAAAAATATTTGCTTGATATAAGAATATTGTTTCTTATTAACACATATATAATGCATGTGGCCTATGTCCTCACAGAGTGTTGAGTTAGTTTTGACCAGACTGAGAAAACATGACAATTTTAATGGTTTTCTAAAGGGTTTTCAGAATGAATTTTTGTCGTACCGGTAGCTTCTATTATCCTTTGAAAATCCCTTCTTGATCCCTTCTTTAAACCGTCTTGAACCCTTTTTTAGTTCTTACCTTCTGTTCAAAATTGAATTGGACTGTGCAAATATAACAACAACGTTTAATTATTCATCAATATTTATTTTATCACCTTCAAAATAATATTCACCGGAGGCGGTACACACATGCCAACGTTATTTCGATTCTTAAAATCATTATTGGTAGGCCGATTTCAGAATGGCCTTTGGCTGCCTCTGCAAATTCTCTTTGATGTTTTCAATAGTCTCAAAATGTTTTCCAAGAAATGACAATTTGAGTTTGAGGAATAGGAAAACGTCACAAGGGGCCATATCTGGCGGATATGGTGCTTGTTGAACGATATTGACATTGTTTTTGGTCAAATAATCGCGTACAATGCATGATGTGTGAGCTGGTGCATTATCGTAGTGCAAAAACCAAACACTAAAGTTGTAAATATCTTGCATTTTCGCATTCTTGCAATTTGCATCAACCCGTGAGTACCTCTATTAATTTGGTAAATTAGATAAGTTCCGAAGTTAGACATCTAGTTCGAATGTATCGAAAGTGTTGAAATGATTATTTATTTATGTTTTTCTACTTTTCCTCTAGCTACTTCAACTTATTGTATCACTTTCTAAAATTTCATTGCCTTCCTTTCAGGTGAATTTGATATGCGCGTCAAATCGTGCGTCGCATCCGATGGCTCCGGACATGTTATCAATCTATCTGATGAATTTGGCTGTGTGCTGCGTCCTAAAATGATATCACGTTTCCTTAAAGCCAGAGCGCCAGATGAGCGTGCCACAGTCATTACGTATGCCTTCTTCCATGCCTTCAAATTTCCGGATGCACTTAGTGTACATATAAAGTGTAAGGTTGAGATCTGTCGACACGGTTGCCTCGATCACTGTCAACTCACGGGCAATACAAATGAACGCAAGGATGTGCTAATCAATGAAGGATTGGGTAATCAAAACGAATTGCTCCACGACATGCCACAAAATGCGCCACAAAGCCAAATAGGTGCTGCATTGATTGGTGGCCCACCAGGAAACAATGGCGGTGGAGCTGGTGTTGGTAGTGTTGGAATAGAACATGATGTTTTTTACGATGACATCATACACAATCGCAAACAGTTGTCATCGATCAATAGCGGCATTGCCAACATCTTAGACCAATTTAGTATACATGAGAAAAATGCCAATTCCAATCTACCGCCCCGGCCCGTGCACGAAGAGCAAGAAGAAGCTGATCTGGATTCGCTCTTTGACGATATAGATGATCTAGATGAGGAGCAATACATGGAACTGAAGAAGACTGGCAAGTTCCCGCACGGTCCAAGACAGTTCGAAGCGCAAAAACGTATTGGCGTGCCTGTGGCAGGACCGCGTTCGCTGGAGCCGAGATCAGACTCTGATATACCACGTCCCGTATACTCACCACAACCCGAAGCACTGAAGCAACAACGTGATGATCATGTCGATCTTGCAGATGAAGAAGGTGTTGATGAGAGCAATACGAGAGAAGAAAACGCTAACGAAACGGAAACAGACTCGAGTGATCAACGTCAACGAAGACGAAGACGACGTCGACGCTCTATTGTAATTTCGGATCGAAAGGTGCGCAGTGCTGATGTCGGTGTAAGCGGTCTATACGATGTCATCTCGGAGGCCGATTTGGCTTTCAGTCCGGACTCCAAGCAAGAAGCCGTCACCGTCTTTCAGGGCAAGATCAGCGAGGATGTTGTTTATGGAATATGCATGCCTGTGCCCGGATTCAGTATTCTCTTCATTGTCGTCATATCGGCGACGATTGTGTCGGCGTTGATAGCCGGCTCGCTGCTTTACCGCTATCAGTTGCAGAAGGAGGCGTTGGAGAAACAAACGCCGATACCAGTGCCAGGTACTTTTGCCTCCTGGATGACGTTGCGACTATTTCGCATGCGGCATATGCAACAGCAACAACTACAACAGACTGCGGGTGTAGCTGCGGCGTCAGTGCAGAGCAGTATGGCGACCGTAACGCATGAAACGGCTCAATAGTACGGCACAGGGGAAGAGTACGCAGGATGAAAAAGAAGGTTTCTGAAAAATTTTAGATATAAAATTGGGAAAAATTAATGCTGTATAGAAAAAAAAAAAAAAAACAAAAATTGTAAACCACAAAGCGGATCGTTAAGAGTGACACTTAACCTTAAAACCTTCGAATCGAAAGCCGAAATTTGACTTAAAATTAATGGACTGAACATTTAACTTTCGAATATTTAGCTGTAACTTTTTTGTACATTTTGTGTTCATTTTGGGAATAATAATAGTTTTACTAAAAACTAAAAACAAAAAACAAAAATTTCGGGCAACACTGCAATAGAACTTTTTATAATTTTAAATCCTATAACTTTTATCTTTAACTCATTTGTTATGACATGGAATAATGGGTGCTTAGATTGGTGCGTTTAAGCTAGAATATATTTAAGAGAAAAAAAAACTTTTCCAAACTGTTACAAGTTTTTCTCTACTCAAATGCTAAAAAATTGTTTCTTGATAAATTATTTTATAATAATTATCTACGTAATGTTTCGTAATCAAAGAAAGGAAATACATTAAAAAAACAAAAATAAAATAAAAATGTATTTAATTATATAAAATATATAATTATTGAAAATTATGACAGTTACATTATATAGCAAAATTTGCTTAGAAAAATGTAGACAATATTAAAAAAAACAAAAAAATAATTATAGAATCGAAAAAAATCGAAAATTCTTGAGAAAACTTCTTTAAAATAAGTCAAATAATATGATATTTATTTTATGTTTTAGTTATAATTTATAATTATACACTAAAATTCACAAATAAAGTAATTTATTAAGTTACCAAAATAAGGTACGTCGATGAATTTTATTTAAAATAAAATTTTATTTAAATGGTCGTTGAAGTTTATAAAACATCGTAAGAGCACTTCTTGCTCTCTAAAAGATAATTTTTCTAATGGATTGGTTTGAATGAGCACATAAATATAAAGGGGAGTATGTTCTATATTTGTTCTGTATGTTTATTCATTAATTGATATTAAAAGATATGCATAGAATTCCTTTCACGAGAAATATCAAGAAATTCATATTCCTTATACTTAAATCAGAGCCCTAAAGTATGCATTGTATTTTTATTTTATTGATTTCTTCATTGACTTACGAGTGCAAATCAATAACTGTGGTGTTAAACTATGTTATATACTTTAACACCACAGTTTCTTAGTAACCCAATGTAACAACCATATTATGAAGTTCTATAGATATCCAATACAACAATCAGACGTTTGTTGGTGCCTCACCATCAGTTGGTGCTTGTATAGTCTTAACTGATTTATAGTGATTTAACTGATTTAACTGATTTTTAGTGAATACCGCAACCATTATCAAGAATACAAATAAGAAAGCAAACAACATGCGAAAAACAACCGAAGCAGACAAACAACCAAGTTGGATCGAAGTTTGCCGAGATCCCGAAAGAACGCCTATTTTTTAACGGTGTTTTTTTAGCAGCATGAGAAGTTTCGATGATTGTTGTCTATGGTTTGACAGTTGAGAAGATCAACATAATTGGTCAAATGGCTTCGTCAATAAGCAAAATTGCCGTTTATGGAGCTAAGAGAATCCTCAAACCAATAACAAATCACCATTACGTCCATTAAAATTGACTGTTTGGTGCGGCTTACGCGATGGCGGCATCATAGGTCTTTTCGAAATGTAGAAGGAGCTGCCATAACGGTGAATGGCGAGCGCTATCGAGCCATCCTGACTGATTTTTTGTTTCCAAAAATTAATCAGCTAAACATCGAGGATATTTCGGTCCAACAAGACAACTTGCAACTTGCCATACAGCGCGCTTAACCATCAATTTATTGCAAAATCAATTTGGTGACAACTTTATTTCTAGAAGTGGTCCTGTTAACTGGCCCCCTCGTTCGTGCGACTTAAAGCCTCTCGATTACTTTTTATGGGGCTTTGTTAAGTCATTGGTTTATGCTGACAAACCAGCAACTTTTGAAGCTCTTAGAAGCCAATATTTAAGCCACCATTGACGCCATACGGCTAGATTAATTGGAAAAAGTAGTGAAAATTTGGACTGATCGAATGGACTATGTAACTCGTAGCCGCGGCGGATATATGCCGGAAATCATATTTAAAAAATAAATGCCATGAAATTATCTACCAGATTATAATAATAAAAAATTCATTTCAACAAATATTTCTGTCTTGTATTGTTATTTAAAGCTCTCAAGTTCTTAAAAAAACACCCTTTATATATACTCACTTTAGTAAGAGATAATCTTGTTATACCGTTTCGACTTTTCACTCCTGGTTAAATGACGAGTCCAATATTTCAATTCTGTATTGATTTCAATGAATCACGCGATTTTGAGGTCACACATAGTTATTTTGATCAATGGACGAGTCACGTTTTTTATTGAAAACATTCTTTGCCTAGAAACTAAGTATTAGTAACAAATTTCACTAAGTACAAGTAACAAATTTCATTATCCTAGAACGTATACAACCAAAATTATGTATTTTAAATATCTCACGCCCAATTTTGTTTGAATAGACCTGCCAATTTAATTTGTATGACTGACTACTGTCTCTAAAAATTGTGGAATAATCTTCCTGCGTGCTTGTTCCCCGGCAGTTTTGAGCTGTGTAAATTTAAAACAAATCTTCACCGACACTACTCCATCTTTCCATCCTTCAACTAACAATCACCCGTCTTCTGAATCAACACAATGCTTTTGCATTCATTCAGGAGTTATCCTCTAAGCGTTAGTTCAGCCTAAAAAATAAAAATAAAAGATGTATTACGTTCTTTTTTTAAATTTCATACTGGTCTGTATATACTACACTCACATTTATCTTATATCTTATACTTACATGCCAAGTTTCATACTCTTTGAGTCCTTCTTATTGCCGTTCTAAGTCCATTTTCGTTACGCTTTTTGAATTCACGCCTAAGTAACAGATTTTACTTCTGCGAGTTAGTGCCTTTTAGTAATGTTCACGGCAAAACGTTTATTCGGATTAACTCGATAGCTTTTTGAGCTCGAAGAGTAACGCTTTCCAATAAGAAGTTTCGTTTCTCCCTCTAATAACACCAACCTTTGTCTCAACTCATTAGGAGAACAAAAAAAATTAGGAGGAACTCCTCATTAGGAGGAGTTAGAAAAATTCAAGAATCACTTTAGTCGCAAAATCTTGCAATATTCCTTTGGTCACCCTGTATATTTTCGCCTAAGTCGCCTTTATATTCAGTAAATATTGTAACAGACATGCGTATTGTTGCTTATAAAATAATGCGTATGCATAGGCTCAACACTTAAATCTATACTAGCTCCTGAAAGTATACTGCATAAATACTGTATGTTAAAATTAATAGGGTGTTCTTAAATATTCAAATATATTAAATATTCATCCATTGTATTTTAGAAGCTAAGGCAGAAGAAATTTAGAGGAAGCTATAATTTTCCAATAATGAGATCAATATTTTTTATATTGAAATGTTTTAAAAAATTGGCTTATCATCAAATGAATTATTTTTGTACGGAAGGCTTGTATGAAAAAAACTCTATTAGAAGAAATCAAAAATATTTATTTATTTATTTAAATCATTAAAAAAAATCTTACAGACTATTTCATAATTACAAAGATATATCCACCAATAATTAGAGATAAATAAGATTAATATAATACTAGTGAAACATTTCAATGTAAGTTAAACATTTCAAAAACATTACTTTTAAAAACATTAAAATTATTACAAAAATCAATATTATTAGCAATTTAGTTACAATCTACTAAGCATCTAGATATCGGCTAATTCATGCCATAATTAGTTCTATGAAATGGAACCTCAAACAAAGAACTGTCCCTCAGTGGTCGAATCGGAGCATAGAACGGAACTAACTCGAGTAATTCAGGACACTTTATGCTGCTATCTAAAATGCGCTTGATAAATAAAACGCTCTGTGCTTGCCTTCTTTGCGACAAGTTTTGCAAGCCTAAAAGTTTGCAGCGCTCATCATAAGATGGCATATTCTCAAATGAAAAACTACGGCGTTGAGCGAACCTAGTGAACCTTTTTTGAATTCGTTCAATGCGACTGATTTCACATTCATAACAAGGGTCCCACACAATACTCGAGTATTCAAGTAGAGATCCTACTAAACTAATATAAACTGTTTTTGTCGTGAAGGGATCTAAAATTTTTTAGAATTTTGTTTTAAAAATCCAAGTTGAGAACAGGCTGTAGATATCATGAGGTTTCTATGGTAGCTAAAAGAAAGCTTGGTATCAAATAGTATTCCTAAATCTTTAACAATATTTTCTCTTAGAAAATCGCTATTGTTTTCATAAGAATAAATATATAAAATTGGAGAAATTTTGTGGGAGTAACTCAAGATATTGCATTTAGAATAATTTAAATTCATTCCATTATTATTACACCATAAGAGAAAAATGATCGTATGTCATCTTGCAAATTGCAACAATCTGAAATATGCTCAACTTTGATAAAAATTTTCACGTCGCACAGAGGGGTGAAATCGCAAAAAATGGAGATTAATTAAACTATTTATCCGATTTTAAAAATTCTTTCACTATTAGAATGCTACGTTATCACTTAGTGTCATAGGCTACACATCTTTTGGAAAAGTGGGCGGTGCCACTCCCCACTATTAAAAATAGCTCTAGCGGCCATAGTAATAGACCGATTGTCATGAAACTTTCCCAATGTTGTGCTGTTGACCTGCTAATAGTCCTTGGCTATACTTGGTTATGATTGGATAAAGGGGCGTGGCACCGCCCATATAACCTGAAACTTAGAACGGATATATCTCATGAACCATCAGAGGTATGAAGATGAGATTTGGTATATATGTTGATCGTACAGTATGAATTACATCCAAGGTGGAATAGGGCGGTGACACGCCCCTTTTAAAAAATTCTCTGGCTCAGTCAGATTTTTTTTTTTTGAAAAAAAAGTAATACAATTTTTACATAGTAATCAATTTATTTTTAATATAATTACGTAGACGAAAGGGGGATTATTGTTTCATATATGTAACTAAATTCAGGACTCAAAGCAGATATTAAAACTGTTCGATCTACAAAATAGGAAAAAAATTATTTATTTATTTATTTATTTATTTATTTATTTATTTATTTATTTATTTATATAGGATTGGATCTGAACTAAGTAGGAACCTATTTAATATGTCTCGATTGCAATCCTCCCGACTACATTTGCGAGAAAAATGTTCTCTGTAGTTTTTAAAATCTTTATTTCGGGCTTCCTGGGCTTCCTCAGACAGTTCATCGATCGGTAATAGCGCATGCGAAATGATTTCTGAGCCATGTGTTAAAAACTTATGCAAGGTTGGTGGCATGCTAACGATATACAAAAACAGCAATTATAACAAAGAAAACGAAGAAAAAGCAAACAAAAGACAAGAACTGGTGTTATTTGCTTGAGTGACTATTTTCACAGTTAATTTAATAAAAAAAATTCGCGCAAAAACGCGCAACATTTTAGCACTGAATATGAAAGCCTAAGAACTGTAGTTTCTTAAAAAGTTAATATACTAACGCCAACTAACACCATTCATATTTAAATATTCACGAATATTTTGAAAATAGCCAATATTTCTACACATTTTTTGTTTACACAATTATTTTTAGAACAACGCTAAAATACCTGAGGTTGAAAATTCCATAGTGAAAGTATTACTTTTGACTTGCGAAAAACTATATATTAAGCGTCGAAATATACCGAATTTCAATTAACACTATTGTGCGCGAATAGCTCAAAAATTACTTAACTTTAACACAATGCAGCTTGACAAGTAAACAACATATGACATTGAAATTTTCAGTAGTGATGTAGAATTTTATATACTTTAATCGGATACTAAGTATTTTTCAAAAAAACAAATTTTCATTTTTCAATTAATATCCATTTTTTGCGATTTCACCCCTCTGTGCGTCGTCCGCATATAACAAGCATTTGCTGAACTGAAAAATTTGAGGGATATCATTAATAAACAAATTGAAGAGCAAAGGGCCTAAGTGACTACCTTGGGGTACGCCTGAATTCACAACAATAGGCTTTGAATAATAGTTATCTACTTTACCAATTAATTGTCGATTTGATAAATAGGAGGAAATCCATCTCAAAAATACGGAATGAAACCCTAACTTTTCCAGTTTTAGCAATAAAATCGAATGAACCAGACTATCGAACGCTTTTACGAAATCGGTATAGAGTACATCAACTTGCAAGCCATTTTCAACAGTATTCAGACAAAAATTCGTAAAAATTGTTAGATTGATGTAGGTTGATCAACCCGCGAAAAAACCATGCTGTTGCGTTACAATATAATTTTTTTTTTTATTAAAATATATATGGGCAATTCCACAGTCCCGGGCGTTAGATGCGTACAACTACAAACACAGATATTTTCGCAATGAAAATAGCTAGTGGAAAAGTTGCTATAAAAAATAATAGCACTCCAGCTAGTCCATACGAAAAAGAAGTTCAAATCCATGGTCTATTCTGGTGGTTATTTCAAAAATATGTCAGGGACGAGCGTTACGATCACACGAAACCATTTCTGTGATGTTCTAGAAAATTGCAAAGTTCAGCCAAACTAGAGTATTTAAAAAGAAGTTTTTTTTATAATTCGCTAGAAAAATGATTGATTGAAAAATCTGTGTCAAAAAAAAAAAAATTATCGAATAAAAACTTACTTATTTATTAAACATTTAGTACTGAGCCGGGCGTTACATGAATTAGGACGGGCGTTACGAGTACAAAATACTATTTAAGAAATCAAAGAAAACAATTTTGTACTAAGTCACTGAGGAAAATAAGTGAAATAAAAAGATTACCCGAAAGTATTTTGTTACTTTTAATAACAGTTCTTCAGTGTTTTGTGGAAATAATGTAGCTTGCTTTAGTTCAGAGTATTCTGTTATTCCGTAAGCTATGTTTTTACCATATAAGTATATAAAAAAATGATTTTATTGTATTTTTGAAATGGGACTCAAATGTTCCCATCTATTTAGAACAAACAGCGAGAAAACCTCCCCAACAGTCATCATTAGGTGCCGTTTGACAATCTTAGTTTTGGGACCGGTTGCAGAATCTCTGATAAGGATCGCATCCTTTTTATTAGGAGATTGTCTACTTATGTCATCTCTCTCGTAAAACGTTCTGACTTCCCCAATTGTCTCGACGAACGTGGCGTCTAAACGTGCTGCCTGTTTTCTCGGCAGCACTAAACTAATTTGTCCAGTGATATTTTCCTCCGAAAGGAGTTCGCAAAACTCATCCCTTTTTTTGGATGGACTGGAGGGCATTGTTTTCTTAATTTTGACCACGGCTTGATGTAGAGTCTGCCTGCACTTATATGATCCCAAAGAATTTCTTTACTCAGCTCGAACTTAATTGTGTTTAAGTTTTTTCTTTTCCCTGAACTTTCTGACTCTTGCCAACACCTGCCCTGTCCTTGCCCTGTCACTCTCTTTTTCCTTTTCGCAAAACTCGCTGTATGTTTCCGGATTCGCCTTAAGAGCAGCTCGTCTTTCACGCTTCTTTGCTTAAGCGTCCATCTTAAAAAAATTCTATTGCACAATGGCAAACCAAATATATAATACAATATATTACCATGCCTCACCTTTCGAAAAGTGATTCGAAAAAAAAAGTGTTGGGACGGGCGTTACAACTTTTCAACTCACTATAAAGGACAAATACGAAAACAAAAGTTAGAAACAAAAACACGGAAATCTGTGAGCGCTAGGCCTAATATTACTTTCACAAAGTTGGACTTATTGATATTATAATTTCTGACTAACATAACTTTTTGCTTTTTATGGGGACGGGCGTTACAGTTATTTAGCCTTTTGTCAACGTTAAAAAAGTGGCTTCGCAGGTAAGATATTTAATTTTCACGAGTTTCACTAAATGCTCAAACACGTTTTTTCGCTTTTTGAGTTTTATTTTCCACGGGAAGGGTTTTTACATTTAAAACACAGCTTTGTAAAGTATCTAGTCATAAAGATAATAAAAATCTACTTGCTACACTTGAATTGAAAGTTAAAAATATCCCAAGGTATCATTCATTTTTTAGATTCAGCGACATCACATGATAGACTGATAATTTCTTCACATAGAAATACGGCAGTTTTAATAATAACTTCAACTTTAATTTTTTTTACTCGTTATCGATTAGCTTGGAATTGTTCATATATGATATTAAAGAACCAGATATATGATATTTCTTTACTTACTTATTTCTCATCAAGTTTATACTTGTACTTTGTACTTGTTCCTATCCTTTAATTTGTTCTTAACCCTTACCCTTATTCTTATATTTAATTTATTTATAAGATGTATTTCTTCTTATCCAAACTCTTGATTTAATCCATGCCGAAGTTCTGGATCTTAACCCATTAATGACAACGTATGATATATCATACGCGATGAAATTATTTTACGCATTTTTTGAAAATTCCTCAAAAATCCACCGACAATGTACAACTTTTGATTTCGACAGTGTGAGAAAGCTAAAAGTATGATTTTGAAAAGTATGAAAAGCACTGAAGTTGACGCCAAATGCTCATTTGTTTACATTTTTCCCGCCAGTTTTGTTCAGAATGATGAGCTCATCGAGTTTTGGTGGTGAGCATTAATGGGTTAACCTTGTTCGAATACCTTTCCTAATCCTTGTCCCACTTTTTTCTAAGTTTTTGTCAAAAATTCTGTTCTTACTGTACCCAAGTCCTTGTTTTATATTTTATCAAGTTTCTTGTTCTTATCCTTTTACCAATCTTGCTCCAATTACATTTTTAGGTGTGTGTAAATCTTTGTCCTTATCCTAATCCCAATTCTTATTCTAGTCCTTTCCTTGTCTGAAATCCTATCTTAATCTTTGTCTTCCTCCTTATCTCATTCTGGTTCTAATCTGTGCTCAGATCCTTGCTCTTATCCATTTTCTATTCCTTGTTCGATTTCTTATCCAAATCCTTGTCCTAGTACTTGTCCATATTGTAATCTGAATTGCATTTTGAAATTTTTATTTTTAAAATTACGTTTTGCATTAAGATTAATTTAAGCAGTTCCCTGAGAGGCCTAATGATACCATTATTATTTATTTTTTTTTTATTTTTTTTTTATTTTTTTTTTTTTTATTTTTTTTTTTTTATTTTTATCATGTGATTTATCATGTATCAACCTCAGCTTTCAATGAAATATACCATAACGCCAATAGCCGTGCAGCTATAATTTCATGCAACGTTTTATCATTGCTGTTGCATTTTCAATGCATTAGTGGCAGTTGCTTACGTGTTGTCATGGCACCAAAAATGTTTGTTTTATTTTCGTTATAAGGTCAAAGAACTCACCTTTACTGACGTAAAATAAAATTTACCACATCCCCTTCACTAGGCGAGTAATAATGCCATGCAACAATATTGCATTTTTGTTGCATAAGATGCCACGACCTGACGACGTTATAAAATATTTTTTTATTTCTGTCATGAGATCAAGTATATATCCTTCATTCCTGTTTTATAATATTTATCGTATCGCATATACTCACCGAGTAATAATTTATGCAACACCGTTGCATGCTAGCTGCTTTTTCGATCTTGGAGCGGCTGTCTCCAAGGACTTATGACATTAGGAATTTTTTGTCTATTTTTTTAGGTAGGGTTAAGAACTAACCTTTACTGGCGTATAATAATTTTTATCGTAACATTTCAACATATCCTGTTATAACTCCATGTAACAAATTTTCAGTTGCGTTACTTAAGCAGCTCCCTCAGTGTCACATAGAAGTGTTTTTTTTTTTATAACAAAATCAAAGAATTAGCCTTCCTGTCGTATATTTATTTTTATCATAGTGTTTATTTGGAAAACATGCCTTTTCAAATTTTTTTTCGAAACGCGATAAAAAGTAATGTTTTCTCGTGAAAAAATGAAATAATTAAATAGTTCATGTACTGACAATCCCCGAAGAAATCGTAAGCAAAGTAAATTTTGAAAAAAGTTGTTGGTATTTTCATTTTGAACGCCTTTATCTGGGCAACTATAGGCTAAGAAAATTTTTGATTAGCCATTTCCCTTGCCAGGATATCAAGTTGTCTGTGGTTTAGCATGGCACCATCTTGTATAACTTATAAGTAGACAGCGGAAAATATGAAATTGCATATTTGTATTGAATGACCGTAAAACAATTTCGATGACACAGATATGCGTCCCGTCAAATTCTATCTTGAAAAACATAACATAAAATTTGCATATTTTGCATATTGCATAAAAAATGCATATGCGCATTTTTACTGCATATGCAAATAAAAAATTGCATATTTGCATATAATATGCATATGCAAAATGTATGCAAGTCCATTTAACCGCAACTGCATGTCTGTATGTGTTTGTGAACCAACAACAACTTCTATCATAGGAATGGGCGTATACAGGTGGTGCAGGGAAAGTGTCCCCCTTTCCCCTGCTTTGCACTTTTAGAAATCCTGCGGACACCGATGATCATAGGTAAATTAAGTCAACCGAAGCTGAGTTTTTCAGAAATCAAATCAACCGAAGGTCGAAGATGTTTGTTGTTGTTAGAATAATTCGGGCAAAGCGATGGCAAGAGTTCAAGGCCCCTTTTAGAAAACTTTAATCCAGTTTTATTTTTTGGCCCATCTTGCTTCTTTTTCAAGATATGGCGTTCTTTCTAATTTTTAAGGCTATCACCTGTGCATCTCGATTTCGAGACTCCCTTTAGATAACCCAAAATCACTGTTATTTTTGGTCTTTCTTGCTTCGTTTTCGAATTATGCTTTTTCTAATTATTTAAATTTAAATTATATTATCGACTCTCTTTACTTGTGAGCCTCTCAGAAAACTGAAAACGACTGCTGAAAATTTTTCGATGCGGTTTGATGGTGCACTAGGTGTGCTCGCTATGATTTCCCGTTACTTTTACTTCAGTGTCGTTCTATGGTTTGATATTTTATTTCATACTAAAACCTTCAAAATACAACGACACTAACGAAAAGCTTTTGAAATATGCAATTCTTATTTTGTTGGCTTTGCTTCATACAAAACATTTATGTTCGATGTCATGGCTACACTGAAAAACATTACACCAACATAGTGTATACTATTCAAGTACTGTGAATAGAATGTTCTGTGCAGCTTTTTATTACCAACACATATAAATAGTATGTATTATACCACATGTGTATAAATTCATTATACATATGTGTTTCAGGTTGTACAATCATTAAATTTGAATGAAGCAGTGTTAGTAAAACCCGCACAAGAGTTATTAAAAAATTCACTTTTATATAGGAGTTTTATTTTTATGAAAACCCATTTCGGACAATTTTTATAACCACCCGAGTTGATTTAGCCATGTCCGTCTGTCTGTCCGTCTGTCTGTCTGTGATCACGATTACAGCCGTAATTTTCAAGCTATCATCACGAAATTCGATCTTTAAGCTTTTATCTATAAAATAAAGATCAAGTTCGAAAATGAGCCAAATCGGATCACAACCACGCCTACCTCCCATACAAAGTGACTTTATCAAAACGGTAAAATCTCTTAGAATTCCACAGAAACTAATATATGGACTTGAAATTTTGCACATGTGCTCTGCTATGAGCTCTGCTAATATACACTCTGAGTATGAATTTCAACCAAATCGGATGAAAACCACGCCTACCTCCCAAGCAAAGTGAATTTATCAAAAAGGTGCAATCTCTTTAAATTCCTTCGGTTCGGACGTGGGGGTATTTTAACTTCGGCCCAGTCGAAGATCATTTCTTACTAGTTTTAAGTTATAACGAGTTTGGAAGGAAAAGGAGCTTAAAGAAATCTTACGAAATATTTGAGAAAGCTCAACGAATGATAAATGAAGTTCCTGAAAAGTTGGGTGACGACCTTCGCCTTAAATTAAAGCACTCTATGGAAAGAAACCCATATTTATATCTGCTTTAAAAACAAATGAAATTTTAAATAAAACTTCGGAGGATTACCTGGAGTAATATAAAATTATTTTTTCTAAAAAGCGGAAACAACTTGGAAAGTTTTAATAATTTATAGTAATATATATACATATGTTACTTTTAAGGCATGTGCCTACTTGACACGCTCGGTATTCAAGTGGAAATTTAAAATTGTTTTACAAGAAAACGGTAAGAGATAATTGAACATTTTTTGGGGTGAATAAATACACTAAAATCTAATTTACAAAAAAATTTTTTATTCATTTCTAACATTTTTTATGTATGAAACTTTAAGTTGAATTGACGTGTCGATATCGGAAAGAGCTGATTGCCATAATAACTTAAGTTTGGTAGCACCTAGAAAAAAAAGAAAAGAATTCATAAATAATATGAGTAGGGTTATAGTGTGAACTAAAATTTCTAAGTTTGGTCAAAAACAAACAAATTTATGAAGATTGAAAAAAAAAATCGTAAAAAACTCAAGTTGTCTGGATTTTGTGCAAAAAAATATTAAAAATGTTTGTAATATTTTAGTTCACACAGAAACTACACATGTGGAAAGTATGCGGTTAAAATTTGGAGACAATCGGACAAGGTAATTTTGAGAAACGATGGTGACCAGGTATAAAATATATCATACATAAAAAATGTTAAAAATTAATAAAAAATTTTCATTATCTCTTACCGTTTTCCTGTAAAAATTTTTTAAATTTTCACTCGAATAACGAGCGCACCAAGTAGGGACATGCCTTAATAAAATAATAAAATAATTTTTTTTCATTTTTAACATTCTCTTTTTCAAGAAACTTTTTAAATATATAAATGAATTTGAAAATTTTATAATATCAGAAAGTTTTAATGACTCTATAAGAAAAAATATGCAGCATATATCTTGCATATGTAAAAAATATGCAGCATATTTCTTGCATATGCTTTTGCATATTTTTTGCATAAAATTTGCATATCATAGATATGGAGTAAAAAAAGCATTCAAGAAGTGAAAATCAGTACAAATCCAAAATTTGACTGCAATCAGATTTCAAATAAATTTTGCATATAATTCCGCTGTCTACTTATAAGTTATACAGAGTTAAAATTATAAACGAGTGCAAGTAACCATATTTTCACATCAAATAGTTGAATTGTACTAAAGATGTTAGTGTACAACCAATCGATAAGAAAAGTTGGTTTCCCTGATTGAGAACACAACAGAATTGAGAATTGAGATCCCAGAACTCGAGGTTTAAAAATTTCGGTGATTTGTGACAACTTCCGTTTTTTACAGATACTGATAAACATATGTTGCCACAAGATTAATTAAGAAATATTTTTGTGAAGATATAACCATGCTGAGGATAAATAATGTGGAGTACCTAGAACTTCGAGCCATACCGGTGTATTGGTAGAGTTTTAAGAACTTTGCATGTTGGAAAACTTCTTTATTCAATTTGATCAAAACAATTTGTAGAGGTTTACATAAAAATATCTTATTTGAATAGAGACATTCACATAAATAATGTATGTATGTATTTATAAAGAATAAATACACGTTGTTGAAATAAGATAAACTTAAAGATTCAGTCAAAGAGAATTGATTACAAAAAGAGGCTTAAATTATCTAAATATTATTATTATAATTATTATAATTATTTTGTTGTTGTTAATTTAATTTTTTTTTTTTTTATTTAAAGAGAACTTAAAATATTTAATGACTACTTGAAATAAAGTCTACAAAGTCTTAATTTACTAAAGAATTACAAAAGTAAGCAAAAAGCAATACGAGTACATTAATAAAATAAAAATAGAGTTACAATGGCATTTAACAAGATTTGAGCTCTAAAACAAGAATTTATTTTTCAAGAAGTCGTTATAATTCTTGGTAGGAGCAAGTGTTGCAATAACTGGTCTGACCAACTAAGATATACGAGGTAGACAAAGCTGAATTTGTTCGGAATTTAAAAACAAAATTATTAACTTAATTTCAATCAATGGAGGTCTATTGAGTTGTTGTTGTAGTTGTGGTTGTTAAGAGAGTGAATACTGATAACCGAATTGCAAATATTTAAATGGAGCAGATATTAATTGGCTTTTGTTTGAAAATGCTTCTACGCTGAAGCTTGAACATGGTTCAGCACCAGAAAAATAACGTTTAAGAGTTTAACTAGACTTCCACCCATAAGATACCCGATTGCGAAACCGAATACAATTTCTAAAAACAAAAATCGGATATTCAAAGCATACTTTAAAAATTAGCTACACTTTAACTAAAAAGCTTAGAGACGACATACTTAAAGCTAGCTTAAATGGAGCAGAAAGAAGATTAACGACGACAAAGACTCGAAGAAATCGAACAACTCGGCAACACGGCTGACAAGTCATTTCACACTATCTCTTCCTCCCTCTCTATCTCTCTCTCTCTCTCTCTCGCGGGCGCTCACTCCCCATTACTCAAGTTCATGACATATTTCGAGCATTTTTTGGCATAACACCTTTCTGTCCCGGCGGTGGTGGTGAAGGAATCTGTATAACTGGAAGCGCACCGGCGAGTTGAGGATTCGTATAGGCAACCGCCCGTTCCTTCTCCGCAAATGTGGAAAAAGGTCGTAAGCGCACATAGAGAAAAGCCGAAATCAGACACGAGGTAACCAGAATGCCCAGCAACATAATCAAGGTTATCGCAAATCCAGGCGTAGTCATACATATCAAGCCATCCTCACGCGCTGGAAAGACCATCGTCTGGGGCATGGTAGGTGAGCTGTTATTATTGTTCTCCTCAATGGCGAAAGTGAGGTCACCCGAGGATACCACTTTGATTACGCGATTGAGACCCACTTCCTGTTCGGGATCAACGGCACGCGCACGACGTTGTTGCACACGTCGTTCATCGCGTCGCTTGCCAATGGAGCCGCTCACATGGTATGAGTCGACATGTAGCTGTGGTGGTCCATACTGGGACTCTGGGCCCACCTGCAGATGATGCACTTCCTGTAGATTCGGGTCGGAGCACTGGTCGGGACATTGGTAACGACAGATTTGTATGGTGCACTGGAAATGTACCTCCATGGAATCGGGGAACTTGAAAGCCTGGAAGTGAGCATAAGACAACACGGAGGCAGAAGCGCCAAAGTTCTTGATCTTGGTAAAGCGTGACATAAGCTTGGGCCGTGTGACACAACCGCGTTGATCGACTAGTTGTATGGGTGCTCGTTTGCCATCATGCGCCACACAGTTACGCACCAGCATATCAAACTTGGAGTCATCATCCTTGATGGCCAACACCATGGTCATAGTTTGGCCAATCTTCACTAGCCCGGAAACTTCTGAGGCCCACGGACCCTTGCCCACTTGTATCTGCATCCAGCAGCCAACATTATCACCGGCAAAGTCAGCACGTACCACGTCGAGCATATCGACGGGGAAGGGTCGGAAAGTGACGCTCTTCTCGTACTGATCGTGCCAAGTGCAACGCAGCTTGCGTGCTTGATCCCAGACTTCCTGCACCTGAGGATCATACTGCAGCACGATGATATTCTCGAAATAGGTGCCCGACCCAGAATCATGGCCATAGCCGTAAAGTCCATTCTCTGTATTGCCCGAAGTGCCGCATTCGTGTAGACCAATATCAAAGGTGGCCGAAGTACGACCTAGACCCGAAGGCAAATGCACACAGTTCATGTTGCTGTAGTGGCCCTTGGAGAAGACGATGCCATAGAAGGGTTTGTCGAACTGCACGAACACCTTCATGCCATTCTTCTCACACTTCACATCCAAGGAGATGATCTTGGGCATATCTTGAACCGGTGAGGCCCATACCTCATTGTTGTTCGAACCACCGATACTTAAGTCGGGTAATACTTGCGTCGCATGCACCTGTTGAGGGGCATGTTGAGGGCGCTGTTGGGGTAGTGGAGGTGGTGGACCCTGATAAGCCAGCTGAGAGGGTGGTGGTGGCGGTCCAAAAGGTTGACCCAGACTCAATGGTATGCTCTGTAGATTGCCTGTTAGATGAGCAACTGGAAAATGAAGTTGTTAAAAAGATATTTTTAGGTATCTTGGCAACAGGCGATACTTACTGCGACCCGGTCCAGGTTGTGGCTGCGGCAGATTGTGTTGGTAAAGCACTTTTTGCTGTTGTTGCTGCTGCTGCTGCTGTTGCTGCTGCTGCTGTGGCTCTTGTTCCGATTCGAGGGCCACCTGATCGACTTCATTGTCTAGATCTGAGAGATCCTCATTACCCACTAACGTCTTGACCACATCAACTTCCTCGGCAATGGCGATCTAGAAAAGAGAAAATGCAAAGATTTTAAAAATTATTTTCAGAGATAGAGCAAGATCAGTAAGGTGAGGATAATAATCGCCAGATAAAGTTCTAAAGTGGTTTTGATGATGGCTCTTAATATGAAAAAAAATATGTTGTATACCTAATGAAATGCTCTTGTTGTAGATCTAATCCGACACATTCTCTTTTATGTGTTTCCTGCTTATTTATTGAGTCGAGATCAATCAAATTAAAAAAAGTGGTAAATGAAACATTTAACAACTTGTTGCTCTTAAAGCATCTTCTTATCTTCATTATGTTCCACCATAAATGGTCAAAATAGCAAAAGACCCAATAGAAAAAAATTAGATCATTTCGCTTTTTTCCTGATCATTTGCGCTTTACAATAGCTTCTTCTTCAAAACGGTGATCTATATATAACAACGGTATTTTTTCAAGGCTACACGTTAACTACACTCTCGTCCATGCATCAACAAAGCTAACTACGTTCAAGTGGCCAAGTGACACAATTTCAATATGTTTTAATGTCACACATAGACAAAACCTAGGCCTTACTTACAGACGGGTTGACTAGTAGTCTAAATTGGAGACACTTTATTTCTTATTTTTTTTTATTTACTCTTATAGCCGCCACAACTTATCAACTTGTTGATGCTATGCAGTAGCTGCCAGTGCGTCGTTAAATTGAGCCAAGTAGTGCGATTGTGGCTTGAATGATAAATACACACAGACTCATGTGTTATACTGCGAAAACTTTCTTTGACCATATTTACACCTTCATTGTGAATGGAAGAGAGAAGGGAAGCGAAGTAAGGCAATGAGAAATAAATTAAGAAAAAGTAACAGACATTATTGTTCCGGGTGTTGAACGAAATTAAGTATATTCCACTGCAGAAAAAATTCTTCGGTGAAAAGGCTAGTCCGTTATGAAAGATTTAGAATACAAAGAGAATCTACTCATCAATTGAAGGCGCACGACCATTTGCTTCTTCATCGCTTTACAGTTCGGGCCATAGAGTAGCTTGAATTAGACAACGGTTTTGGGCGAAATATCATATTTTTTGACGAATTGCATTTTCTTCTCATTATATAATGCATCCACAGAGAGTGACATTTTGGTTCGGAATAAGCCTTTGCTCTCAATTGCTCTTAAATCTCTCAGCTGTCTCCGAAACTTGCTCCGTGCCCATAGCTGCTCATTATGGATGATATCCTTGTAGTCCCACCTAACACACAGAATCACCTTCCTTGCTGTCAATTCCAGCTTTGACACCGTTCTCGGAGTTTCACCTATTTTCGACCAGGACCGTTTTCGAACAACATTTTCGTATGTGATCCACTTCTCCGCACCTGTTACAATATGTATCAAAAATGGCTCGATTTCGTATCGTTTCAAAAGTGAATCGCAGATGGAAATTCATACCATTACATTTTTTGCACTTACTTTATAAGGCATCCAAACATCGAGCTTCTTTTTGAAACCAACTTTAGCAATTTGTTTATTTTTCTGAAACTTTAGCGAAATTAAATGCTTTTTTCTTAGCGATGTCGTGACTGCTGACTCACATGACGGTTTTATTGAACCTCATCTATAATTTCACCGACTTTTTCGGTGATAGTTCGAACAGAGCTATGTCCAGAATGTCCAGAACAAAAGCGAGCGAACCATTTCCTGGCAGTTCCTTGGGATAAAGTATCTTCTCCATTAACAACACATACATATGTTTACACAAGTCTTCTGTGACGCTTATGAATATAAAGTATTTTTCTGAAATTTCAATCATCTTTCTTTGCAATAACTTTTAAAACGACACGTCGCGACGCACAGTAGACTGAGCCTATACAATAGTTGAACAAAAATAGAAGGAGTGCTCGAATGATAATGCAATTTGGTATGCTTGGTTAGTTTAAGCTATATAAGGAAAATTTCAAAAATATTTTAAATCATTCAGTCCCTAGGGGTACCTCTTTTGGACCTATATTAATTTTTACATGATTTTGTATGGGAGATACATACAAAAGTTGACCGATCTTAACGAAACTCGTTGAGAATGCAAGAAAAATAGATTAATAGATATGTACAAAAAAAGGTTGCAATCGGTTTTACCCTAGGGCTATATTTAACACTTGGATCTATACGATTTTTATACATGAATTTGCATTTGGAACATTTATGAGTTTGTTCAGCGATTTGTAAAAGTCGGCGAATAAATAATTTTTTTTTTTTTATTTTGGACCATCACACATATTTTTTAATACTGCATTAACATCATCATCATACCCAAAATCTTGGAAGATAGCTAAAGTAATTCCTATTCCTAAATCTGATAATGAATTTCGTTCTATTGCAATCCTGCCTTACTTATCGAAAGTCTTAGAGAATCTTATGGCTAAACAAATAAGAAAATATATATCAGAACACAATTTAATTACTGATCGTCAATCCGGCTTTAGGCCTAAGCGAAGCTGTATAACAGCACTAATTGACGTTTCCGAAGACATCCGTATAGCCCTTGACAATAATGAGGTTACATTTCTCACACTCTTGGACCACTCTTAGGCATTCGACTCTGTGAATCACAAAATTCTATGCACTAAGTCATCAAAAATGTATAACTTTTCTTCCACGGCAGTGAAACTCCTTGAATCATACCTTACCGGAAGATTTCAGGCAGTGTATCAATCATGTAATGGTATTGACAAATTTTCTTGCCTACTTTCAGTAACAAGAGGTGTGCCTCAAGGCTCTATATTAGGTCCGCTTCTATTTATCATATACCTTAATGACCTACCACCTGTTCTCCGCGATTGCAAAATACATATGTACGCAGATGACGTTCAGCTATACAGAAGTTGTAGTCGGGATCAAATTGAAGACTGCATAACTAAATTAAATGATCTCAGTGACATATATAAATGGACAATAGAAAATGGTTTATGTCTTAATCCTTTAAAATCAAAATGCCTTGTAGTTTATAAAAGCAACTGGACCTAAAAAATCTTCCCAGAGTTTTAATGAACTCAACTGAAATCGAGTACGTAACAACGGCAAACAACTTGGGGATTGTGTTTGATAGTAAACTATCGTGAAAACACCATATAGCAACCACAGTTGGAAAAGTATATGGCATGTTGCGATCCTTATGGGCGACTCAATATTTTACACCATTCAAAATAAGAATGATACTTGCGAAAGCTTATCTCCTTCCAACATTGCTATATGGTTGTGAAATCTTTGCAAACTGTGACTCGGAGGGTAAGCAGAAGTTAAGAGTATCATTTAATAACATCGCTAGATATATTTTCAGTCTAAAAAGATTAGATCACGTATCTTCCCTAGCCATACAAATTTTCAATAGGACCCTTGACCAACAGCTCAAATTCAAAACTCTTCTTTTGCTACACAAAATAATATATACCCATGAACCGCCGTATTTATACAACAGACTAAGATTTACGTGTTCCAGCCGTTCTAACAAGCTAGTGCAATTTAAGCATTCGTCTCTCATGTCGGATCGTCAATTCTTCATTTACGCTATTAGACTTTGGAACTCGCTTCCACATCGCTTTCTTTATACTCGTAATATTAATGTTTTCAAGAAGGATCTCTTAAATTATTTCCAAATGTAATAAATGTTTCCATTTATGATAAATAATCTATATTATGTCGTAATAACGTTTATTAAATTCTCAGCTCGTTGTGTAATGTTAGCTCATTTTCATTTGCATTTTATTTTTATAATTTGTCAACTTGTCAATTTGTTTATTTTTGTAATTTTTATATCAATAACTAGCCTTCTCCCGGCGCGCGTTGCTGCACCCTGCAACTATATGAGAACATAATAGGTGTATTCAAAGCTTTTCTCAGACTCATAGTTTGACACCACTGTTATTTTCCACTGCCCGTTACAGTTTCCCAGTAGCAGGAGATCACCAAATAGTAACTCCATTTTGAGTTTATATGTAAGTATTGCTACTTTCACTTTCAAAGCTATACGATAATTTTAACTGTATGGGCGGAGCCATACCCTCTTATATAATGCTCATCCCAGTTTTCTAGTAGATGGACATTACCCTGTTTTGGTACAGTTGCCGACAGTAAGCATACAGACTAAATTACCAAAATGTAGCCCAATCGACGAAAACCGTAGGAAATATAGCATTTTTATTGATTTGTGGGCGGTAAAAGGGGGTGTGACAGAAATTTAAGCCATCTCGTACTTGAAAAAAATGTACTGCCAAAATTTCAGCTCTATCGGCTAAGTAATTTTGAAGTTTCCAGCCATCACACAGACAGCGTTTTGCTTTTTGTATATATATTTTGGATAAACATTATTGGCTATAACTTTTGATTGGCAAGAGATACTTAGATAATTTTAGCTTGTATATTTTTTCAAAATTATAAAAACACAATATTGGAAAAAAAAATTTTGTTTGGAAAAATCAAGGGGTAGGCCTTGTTTTTTGAATCACAGAAATGGTTTTTAATTTTTGCGTAAAATTGAAATAACTTTTGCTTATAAATGTTATAACTTTTAAATAGAGTTGAAAAATTGCGAATTTGAATTTAAATTATTTTAACAAAAAAAACAAATTTTGAGCCTTTTTGTGAGGAAAACTCCAAAATCTCAGACCTTTTTTGAAAAAAATATTTAAAATATATTTACTCATTTAACGGTATTTTTGCAATAAGGTTTTCATAGTATTTTGATGAAGCTTTAAGACAAAAAAAATTTAACACAATATATAAAAAAGCAGCGGAGATATTTGAATCGAAAGTCACAAAATTGAATATCTGATTGTTTTTTTCGTAATTTTGTGTAACGATGTTGCATTAAATATATCGTTGTAGTAAAATTTTTCATAGTTTTCAAGATATGTTCATGTTTTTGATATCAAAATAACGGAATTTTTTTTAATTTGACTAAATTTAAGAAATATTTAATATTTTGTAAATATTTGCACATGTAACCTAAGAAAACAACTAAAAATATGCGATTTTGTAAAAAATTTGCACTACAGCTCCATCTGGTGTCCAAGGTGGGTTAAAGAAGATAGTGCTGAAAAACTCATCGTACCTGAAAACTACTATATACCAATTTTTATTCTAATCGCATGATCGGTTTGTAAGTTTTAGGTGGTTTTGTACAAAAGTTGTACTATAGCGCCCTCTGGTGTTCAAGATAGGTCAAAAACGATAGCAGTAGAACACTCAACGTACATGAAACTCATTGTATACCACTTTTAATTCTAATCGCATTAGTAGTTTATGAGTTTGAGGCAGTTTTGTAAAAAATTTGTACTACAGCGCCCTCTGGTGTTCAAGGTGGATCAAAATTGATAGCCCACAAACACGCACCGTACCAAAAAACTTCTATACACAAATTTTCATGCTAACCGGATGAGTAGTTTAGGAGTCTATTGCGGCCATACAAACATAAGCTCCTTTTTTATATACAGTGTTGCGCAAAACAAAAGCAACAAAATGTACTCCAGACTATAAATACATAATTTTCATAAAAACAAAATATTTTAAACAAAGCTTACTATTTATTTTTGCAGAGGTATTATTAAGCTATAAAACCAATACATTACAACAACAACAACAATTGCGTTTAAAACAAATATGAAAAAATGTACATCAGAGTCGGAATTCACTTGCGCAAAATAATAGCAACAAAGTAGAGAAAGAAGAGAAAGAAGAGAATAGGTTTAAAAAGAATGCGATCTAGCGGAACTTTTACAATGTTTTTGAGAAGCTGCTGTAAAATACTTTCAATTTGTGCAATATTTGATTCAGTTTGTCAATGATCTTTGCATATTAACGACGTTAAGAACATGGCGAGGGAAAAGTTTGGAGACAAATTAAAAAGTGAAATAATTAATGACTTTTTAGGTGGTATGAAGCAAGCAGAGATAGCAAAAAATTTAAAATTAATAGATCGTGCATTTGCCGGTTGATAAAGAAGTATTGGCAGACAAGAGAAGTAAAAACTAAACATTTAGGTGGAAGACCTAGAAATACTTCAACTCGGACAGACCGTGAAATTGTTAAGATGATAAAAAAAGAACCGTTTATTTCGTCAAAAACAATTGTAACATCTTTAAAACTGAATACTCATCAAAGTACAGTACGAAGACGGGCTGTAGAAAACAATTTAAAAAGTTACAGACCAGCCAAAAAACCATTGCTTACAAGAAGGCATGTAAAAAATAGGTGAGTTTTTTTTTAGTGTAATGCTTTATTAATATTAACATTATTTCTTTGGAAAAGGTTAAAATTTGCTAAAAGACATCGCAATTGGTCAGTAAATAAGTGAAGGACAGTACTGTTTAGCGATGAATCTAAATTTAATCTAATTCAATCGGATGGAATGCAGACCGTCAGGCAACACAGAGGACAACGTCTTAAAACCAAGAACATCCTCGTCACTGTAAAGCATGGTGGTGGAAATATAATGGTGTGGGCATGCTTTTCGGCTCAACGACCTGGTCCATTTCATAAAATAGATGGAATAATGAACGGTGAGGGATATCGAGCCATACTAGAACACCAAATGCTACCCCATACAGAGTGGAATATGCCACTTCGATGGGTGTTTCAACATGATAACGACCCGAAACACCCATCGAAAGTGGCAAAGGAGTGGCTAACAAACAATAGGATTCAAACTCTTGATTGGCCGGCACAATCACCTGATTTGAATCCTATTGAAAACCTTTTTGGCATCCTTAATTAGTGAAGGAGAGTGGCAGGACATCGGTTTTCCAACAAAGAGGAGCTATTCAACAAGTTAGAAACTGAGTGGGAAAACCTTCCGGAGGACTGTTTTTATTCATTAGTTGCCTCGATGCCAAAAAGCTGCGAAGATGTTATTAAAAACAAGGGCGGATACACAAAATATTGATTTTGTTGCTATTGTTTTGCGCAAGTGAATTCCGACTCTGCTGTACATTTTTTCATATTTGTTTTAAACGCAATTGTTGTTTTTGTTGTAATGTATTGGTTTTATAGCTTAATAATACCTCTGTGAAAATAAATAGTTAGCTTTGTTTTAAATATTTTGTTTCTATGAAAATTATGTATTTATAGTCTGGAGTACATTTTGTTGCTTTTGTTTTGCGCAACACTGTATATAGATTTGTATTTTTCTTATTAAGTTTTAAGACATTAATAAGCTACATATATTTTAAGACACTTATTAAGCGAATTTATTTCATTTAATTTTAACTATTAATTAAAATTTTAACTTAAATTATAAAAAACCATATTGTACCATACACATACATTGTTAGGGCAGTATTATAAGATTTTATTATCTTAAGAGATTTCACAAAGAATCAGTAAAATTCGGTGAATTTTTTACAGATATTGTAAGTCAATTAAACTTTCTTAAGATGTTTGTTAATAAGAATGCGAGGCTTGGTGAGTGGTTTTTTGTTTGACTGCTTCTATTGGACAATTTTTTACATTTCCCATATTTTGGATTATTTTCAAAATCCTGCGAAAAACGCAATTAAATTTTTTTTCGTTTAAATAATGAAAACTGTTTTTTTTTCATAGTTTTTATAAAAACCAAAAATAAAGTTGTTTTGATATGATAATTCGAAAATTTACCAAAATGTTTTTTCTTAGATGCTCAAAAACAAAAAAAAAAAATCTACAACAACAAAATTTTCAAAAAATTAGTGATTTAAAGAGTTTAAGAATCCACAAATATTATTTGTTTGGACTGATAATTTAGATCCACTTTAGTTGAGGTACTTCCTTAACACGTTAACTGCCATGAGGCACATACGGCGTGCCTCAATAAAATGTCCACGTAGGCTCTGAGGCACAGCGTATGTGCCTCAGAATTTGTTTCCAGATTATAGTTCATGGTTTAAAATTAGTACCTCGAAATGCAAATCTGTAAACGTGGTTCAATTCCGCATGGCCTGGCATACCTAAACCTATCTTTAGCGCATTATTTTTATACCCCCAGAATTAAAAAAAAACCCTTTTACTGGGTTATATTAATTTTCTCACTCCGTTTGTAACGCCCATAAGGGAGAGTGGTAGGTATAGAAATGTATATATATTCTTGATCGAATGTATCGCAGTTCAATATTGCCAGACGAAATGTTTATTTACTATGATCAAAACAAAATGGCACAAATGTACAAACAAGGCACAGCACATGTACCTCACGGCGCACAGTACTTTGAGCCCATACAAAAGTGAGGAAAAAATACAAGGAGTCGTTCGATTGTTATGAAATTCTGCATGTTTATGAATTTTTGATTGCTGATTTCAAATATTGAATCAGATTTTACGTATATCAAGTATTTGCGCCAAAAATTAGGTTTGAATAAAAAAAAAACGAAGTTTTCCTATATTAAATTTAATATTAAAGTTATTAGAACTGGCAAAAAAAAAAAAACAAAAAAAAATAATTTTAAACGATTAAGGCTTTAACTTTTTAATACTGAAAACCATTTGGCAATATCTTTCTTTTTTTTTAAAAGATAGGCATATAGTTTCCTATGCACTTTTTCGACAAAAATGCTACCTACTATACATGTAAAATAATGTTTTGCAAAACAAAAAAAAAAAAAAATATTCGTATTGGTATTTTTTTTTTAATCAAGTTAATATGAGTAAATAAAACTAAATAAAAAAAATATTTTAAGGGGACAGGTTACAAATTTTAAAAAAAAAATTTTTTTTCGGGAATTTTGTTTTCATATCGTTTTAAAATTTTGCACATATATTTATTAACATTTAAAAAATACAAAAAAATTTTTTCAGAATTTTTGAAGCGGTTTTTGACGTTATTTGATTTTTAAAAAAAAAATGCCAAGAGAATTGACGGTGTGCAGGATATCACTAGTCTGGACCATTTGAGGAAAAAATAAAAAAAAAAGAATTAATCCTTGTTTAAGTGGCCACCGCCGGAACTAAGATAATTTTTATCCGACGAAAAAAAAAGCAAAATGGCGGCCATTTGAAAAAAATCGATTTTCGGTGTTAAGAAATCGGTCCATTTCATTTGGTGTTAATTTTTCCCTTATCATGTGCTAAAAAGAGTATTTTAAGGAAACATAACCTTTACATAACCTAGGGAAACAAGAACTTTATTATATTTGTTAAGAAACATTTTTTTTAAAAAAATTCTTTAAAAATTATAAACAAACTCCGGTAGAGTGTAAGAAATATGGTAACAAAATAAAGAATAATTTTTGAGAAAACATAAATTTTAGACCATTTTTTAAAAAACGATTACTCAAAGAATCGGAAGAAGTCGGATAAAGTGAAAACAGTTTCTGAAAGACTTAAAAAAAAAAAATTAAAATATAAAAATTAAACTGGAGGTATGTGGAGCTTTTTCTTTCTTGTCTGCTAAAAATAGAACATTTTTCAAAATATTTGTTAAATTTTTTTATAAATTTAAGTAATTTTTTCAATATAATTTCCAATTTTTTTTAACAAAATATAAAAACCAAAATTCGTTCAAAGATTTTTTAAAAATTTAAAAAAAAAACACTCGAATTGTTTAAAAAATGTGCTCACAACATTTTTTGCTTTGAATGATGCGCAAAATAGAAATTTCCATTAATTAGAGGAAAATATGATTTTTAGACCATTTTTCAATATGCGATAACTCCGAGAAACGGTTGAAAACGGTTATCAAATTTTGGAATCTGAAAGATAAATACATGTATAACAATATGTTTGAAAATGGAAGAGATGTTCTTTGATGTTTTTTTTTAATTTGCTCTCAAAAATTGCAAATTTTTTTGAAAATATTTAAAAAATTTTTATTTTTTTGGAAATTTTTCATTTTATTTTCTTAAGCTAAATTGAAAACATATTAAAAGTCATTTATTTACACAATATTTTTCTTGAAATAAAATAAAAAATCAAATGAATTCGGCTAAAATTGCGCTTACAGCAATTTTTTTCTTTGCAAGATGTGCAAATTCAAATATTCCACAACAATAAAAATACATAAAAATGGTTGACTTTAAAGAGGTATAGTGTCTACAAAAATTGTTCAATTGCAATAAAATTTTGGATTCTTCTTAGTGAAAGTATTACCTAAAAAACGGTACCAATTTTGTTAGGTTCTGTTACAACAAAAATCTTGATTTATTCCTATTGGACAAAGTACTGTGCGGCGTATACATTAGGCCGTGAGGTGCCTCAATAAAATATTTCAAAATTTCACAGAAATATAAAAAAAAACATTTTCTGATATTTTGTTCGAATTTTCTGATGCCAAAATACACTAGATTTGTAAAAAAAAAAAATGGCCCGGAGGACCCGATATTTTTTTTTGTATGGTGGCAGTTAAAGTGTTAACAACGATGTTGGGTTTTGAAACAAAAACATTTTTGCTTTTTGTCCACTACATGATCTAAATTTTTCACAAATAATCAGCTGATTTGTCTCCTGTTAAGAAAAAAAAAAAAAGAGTTGCCAGATGCAGATTTTCAACAGTTTGCCACTTTGAAGTTAAGCGAACAGAAAAATACCGAATATTTCGTTTAAGAACTTGACATGCTCAAAACTTCCGAAGATCTTAAGTAAATTAAGTATTTTTCTCGATGTAATCAAAACTACACGTTCTCCTAAAAGCGTTGGCATCCATTCCGAATACATTAATTCTAACTTGACTCCAATTACAGCTTTAACGACTGCATCAAATTCCATTAAGCTCATTAAAAAACTATGCATTTGACTCCATAGTAAAAACAATAAATCAACGCAACAACACTTCACGCCCACTTTAAATGCATCGAGCTCCGATAGACAGCCAAGTAGCTCAAGCAGCTAGGTGGTCATTGTCAAAGACTGCCTGCGTAGCGTCAAACACATAGAAAGCCAACACCAGCCATTAACATACCAGAGAACCAAGTGATCAACGATCAATGCAGACAGACACAAGATCACTTCCCGCTTTTCCAATGGCAACGAAGGAGAGTGAGAAGAAAAAAAAAACAAAGAGTTATACATAAACAACTTTCTCCTACAACATAATCAAATAAACAACAACGATAAAATCCAACTTTGCGCATTTTTATCTTCCGACCAAGAAGTGGCCAAAATATTATCATCATTCCTGCAGCCGACTAGCCGAATAACATGTGAAAAGTGAAAAACTTGTCGGGCCTCCAAAAGCAAACTGGTTTCAAATACTTGCAGAGCGTGCGCAGACGCTGATTCTAAAATGCCAAATTTATATGGTAAACAAGTCCAATAAAAACAGCAACAACAACAACAACAACAAGATCCAGTGCCATAGCGGTAGTGGAGAAATGGTAATAATGCCTTGAATTAATAGCCAAAGAAATCGAAGACGATCGCAAAATTGTGCGTGGATAACGCGTCGGCGCGGATCACATGACACAAATGCATAATACTGCGCATGCGCGGCGCTCTACAAAGCAGATGACTGTAAAGCAGTTGTCGCAGCGCAATTGTGGAGACCAGAAAACAATGTGATCGGCCTATTTTATGCGTTCACCAAGAGTGTAGATAATGAAACAAACAAGCCGCCCAACGAAACTTCAGCCATTTAAAAAAAAAAAAAAAAACAAATAACCAGTTGCAGAAAATTCAAGATTCAAGATGATGGCAATAATTTGAGAAATCGCCGTTCTTGCTTTTAAGAAATGCAATTAATTTAAATAAAATCAAACTGTATTTAGGACTGGGTATTGCATTTGGTAGTTACGCCTGGTCGACTGGTTTAATTAAGAAACTCATTTCTTATGCCGTACGAATGATGGAAATTGGGTCAATTAAGGAAGAATTTTTTTAAATATTTCAAAAGAAAGTGGATGAAAAAATGTGCATAAATTAAGGGTTTAATTTTTTTATTTATTAATTAAAAAATTTGTGCTATTTTCAGCGCGTTGTATCCAATGATTTTTATAGTTTACGCCATATTTAATATTTTCAGAATTTTTAATATTTTGCTGTGATGTGCTCGAATTGTGCTGCAATGTTCCCTAGCACGGTCTTTTGAAATTCCATTTAAAACCGTTTTTTCTACAAAAACTCCACATCTACGCCTCTTAACACCACGTGCCAGACTGTTAGGCGGCAGTTCGGTAGAGTAAAGAAAATTTGTTCAGTGAACATCTGGAAGCAAGTGGCATCGTCGTAAGTGCCGCAACCTTATAATAGCTCGCAAATACAAACCACTCAATGTAGTCGTTCGGTTTGTCTTTATAGCTTTGTTGACCTCATAGGAAGACCACCAAAAAATATAACCAAATAAAAAACCATGAAAGTTCCACAGCAGAGTTGTTGAGAGAAAGTGAGTTGCACTCAGAACACGATGCACGATGCAGCCGTGTATATCTTTCAAGCTCATCATTATCGGTAACTGCATCGCCACAAGCAACTTCCTTGTACAAAGTTTACTGGGTTGAGACGCAGGGAGTGCTTGTACAGGACACGCTGTCTCACGTAAACTATCTTGTTTATTTGTTATTTTCATCACATTAACTCTTTGTTTTCATGCATTTTTGTTTTTGTTTTTAATTTTTAATTTTTTGCTTTGCTGCACTGTTATCGAATTATTGACTGTGTTTATGTCAAAAGTAGCGGCAAATAAAAATAAGAGTGTCGAAAGCTATTGAAAAGTGAAACTGTGGGATAATATTGCGGTAGTGACCTTTAAGATGCTGTTTATCTTCTTCTTTTAAATCAAATTTCTCATTTGGGCGATGGTGAAAATCTTCATGTTCATCGAAAGAATTTGGTTTTCATTATTTTTGGTATTTACACGATTTTTATGACTTATGCTTAGGAATTTAGGGAATGCGAGCCTGCTACTCGTAAATAAAAAATTTCATTTATGAATTTTCACTTTCACTCTTAATGTTATATAAAGCTTTGTTTTCTGTTTTTTTCAGATAAGTAAAATATAAATCTCGTTCATTCACTGCGTTTTTTCTGGTAAGCATCACTGTTATCGTCAAAGATCTATCATATGTTGACGTACAGCCATGGACACATAAATAGCACAAATGTTAACTTATTTCTTTTTTTATTTGAACCTAATAATGCATTCTTAAACTGCAGTTAAAATTTTTTGAGACTCCAGTGTGGCGATGTTTAAAACTCCGAGACGGAAATACCGTTCATTTGTTCAGGTCATACTTTTATTTGTTCATGTCGTCTTTTTCTGTTTAGACAGGTACGATCGTAAACAAGAGTTAACAAGATCGTATTAGTAAAAATTTAGTGTTTTATTTAGTGAATTTAGCTAATTCTTATTAAAATGGTTTATGACTTGTGACATTGGAAAAACTCAAGTCTGGAAAAACGGTTAATTATTAAGTCGAAAAGAAAACCGGGGAAAATAGCGGATATTCTCAATGTTTCGCGAAAAAATGGTCTGAAATGCACTCAAGTTAGTTAATTTGAATGGTTATAACAATTTTTAGAATAAGCCACACAATCCTAGACCGTGTCAAACCACCGCACAGTGCGCTTTTTTCAATTTTAGGATGACATTTCAACTTTTTTTAAAAACTATAAAAGCTAGAGTAATGAACCAATACTTCTTGTATTAAAATACACTTCTTGAAAAAAAATAAGAAGCTTAGGCCAACCGCAACGCCTACCTTCCATACGAAGTGACTTTTTTCAATAGCAAAAATCCCACTAATTTTCCCCATATTTGAACTTAAAAAATAAAATACATTTTTTTTAACAACAAAATAAACACCATGCCAAAAATAATTAATATCGGACAACTTTTTGATTTTGATGATATTTCACATGTTCGCTAATTTACTTGTGAGCATGTATGCATGCTAAAAAAAATAGATTAAAAAAGGTTTTAATATTGTGTTATTTTCTATTTATTATGAATCAGAACTATCACTCAGACATGGAGATTTTAAAAGACCTAAAACATTTGGAGTAATATTTGATTTTTTATATTTAGGTAATTGCCTTAACGAATTTATAAATGGATCGCATGTAAGCAGCAATCTGTTAATAAGGTTAACATTTGTATCTGTCCTTAATGTCATTATCACTATAAAAGCAATGAAATAAGCCGTAATCTTTACCTTATGAACTGTGACCACGTGTGTTGTACCACTAAGTAAGTACGTAAGTACACTAAGGGAAATAACGCATATTAACATTATCCACGCCTGAGTATATATTTCATTTAAATATTTACGTGGATAAATCAAATATTTTCCTTACAACTCGTTTTTTTCCCGTATTTAAATTTTATTTATGCTACACACTGACACACATATTCCATACAGCTGCCAAGCAGCCGCCAAACAGCAGCAGCATCGCACTCTGTTCCTGTGCGATGCTGCTGTAGTTTCTTCGCACCAGCAGTTGCAGGTTTCTTATAGTTCTCATTTAGTTCATGTTGCAAGGGTAATAGGAGCATTCCACTGTTGGTACGGGACAAATCGTACGCATTTGATAAGTTAAGATCTTAAAAGAAATTAAAAATAAACCGAAATGTTATTGTACAAAGCATCTAGAACATTCATTTAGTGTAACGGAGGCTTTTTAAAACCAATTATTTGTTCCTGAAAATATTCATAAATAGGCAGTAATAAGTATGAAAAGATGTTTGTTTGTACGGGACAACCGCAGTCCACCATACTTTTTATTTTTTGACATTATTGGAGAATTTTAGCAAAATTAGTTATCTCTGTAAAATTAAAAATATATTTATGTAGACTTCGTCGATCATGGTATGACGAAATACTACATGTTCGAAAAATTATCTATTAAAATGAGAATAAAAAATAAAAATGAAATCGTTTGTACGGGACACTTGTTTGTACGGGACTCGTACGAAATTCAGAAATTAAGTCTTCGTTTTAAGTATTCGTGACCGTCGACTAATATATGACGAAATTTTTATATTCCCGGAACAGGCCTTGCAGCTTCCCATGGATAAACATTTTGGATTTTATCAGATATTTCTGATTCAGCAATAAAGAAAACCTTCGTAGAAGGTACTAAAGTGGCTGCTAATGTAACGAAATCTTTTGCGTTTTGGATTACGGTACTATCTCCTTGATCTCGAGCTTTTTGGCTTAAAAGTTGCTATACGTTACCACCAAATCCGTCAATCTATTTATAAAAAAACAATGAGATATGTATGTGTCAAAAATTACCATTTTTAGTGGAATGCTCCAATATAGCATGGATATTTGGCAAATATGATTTGGGAGTGCGGTGGTGAGTGCGATGTATGATGAATTCATGTAAGGTGGAGCGACAACTCGGTATTTTCTCAAGAATGTCACTCCACTCTACATGATTTCATCATGCATCGCACTCACCACCGCACTCACAAATCATATTTTCACAAAAAGAAAATAAAATATACCACTAAATGGCGTTCGATATGGACACAGCTCGTGGGAAATATTCAAATAAATTGTTTTTCAATTTCAATATTTTTATATAAATTTTCCTTAAATGCGATAGTTTTATTTTCAAATAGTAAATATTTGAAAGGTATTTTAATATATTCGTGCATAATTTAAATTATTTTTTATTAATTCTGTTTAAATATTTTAATATTTTATTTAATTAAAAAAGTATTTAAAAAAATTTTAAATATTTACGTATTCGATTTAAGTAAATGCGTTATTGGTGCAAAAATGACTCGCTTTTTGGATAAATTAAAAAAGTTTTTGGATAAATTTAATATTTTTTTCCCTTAGTGTAGACATTTCTAGTTTCAGTGGCATGAATGCCAAACACCCTGGAAAATTATTTTAAAAATATTTTTGTTTGCCTGCAGCTGGATTTGACCTCAGGTCCGCGAAATTTTTCAATACGTATAGCAAAAAATTTGACAATGCGTTTGCACTCTCAGTCAAAGTCATTTTTGACTCTGTTGTAGGAGAATTGCTCCCAGTAGATTCATTTTCTTTTGGAACAAGTTTAGCCGTTCTATTTTTAAATTATTTTTTTATTAAAACAACCATTATTGCTGATTTGTATTGTATTATGTATGCTTTGAGAAACTCTACTATTTGGAACAAACTGGGCTTCTATCGAAATATTCTATACCCTTTCAGCCCTAAAGCTGCCTGTGGGCAACTTCTGACTTTGTGGCTCGGTTTGTAGTTTGGGACCCCCAGATTTTTTACAATAAATTTTTAGAGATAGATTGAAATGTGGTGAATAAGAGGAAAAAATAAAATATACGAAAATTAATTTTTATAACATGCTTTTCAAAGTTATTCCGAGTCAACACATGAGCGCGACCACGCGACTACGTGACTTCAAAAAATTAAAAAATTACATTTTTAAATATTTCCGAAAATTTTCTAAAACTAAAGGTAATTAGATGTAAAAGAACGAATGTAAGAGATCTTATTAACATTTTTAATAATAAAAATAAATAACTGGCCATTTCAGCCCTTGAAAGGACTTTGACCTAGCTTCTTATGATTAATTAACATTTTTAGTTAGGAAACATATGTGATGTTTAAAGCGCTAGGATTTGTAAAAAAATTTTTAAATTTTTGTAAAAATTTTTATAGTATCTATTAGAAAAGCAATACGGCTTTCAAACTTCGTACTCAGCTTATATATGTTAAAAACTAATCGTCGACGAAGTTTGAAATGTTTGGCACCGCCAGGGCTAATTTGGGGCTGAAAGGGGTAATTTCGAAATTTAACTCCTTATTAAGCCTTCACCAGTGCGCGACTGGTTTACAATCGATTTTTCTGAAACTTTTACTATTTAAAAGTAAACATCTAAAATAAAATCATACGTCAAAATTTCAAGTCAAAAAAATAATTTTTTATGTAATTTAATCCAAAGTTACCTTTCAATTTGTATGGGAGGTAGGCGTGTTTTTTATCCGAAAAAGCTGAATTGCGACCTCGACCTTTATTTTTTTGATAAAATCTTATATTTTGAATTTCATTAAGATCGCTTCAATATTAGAGCTATAACCGTCATAACAGACGGACAGAGAGACAATCGGACAGACGGAAAAATGGCAAAAGGCGGGGAAAAACAAAAATATATCTTACTAATTTTAAGTACCTTTATTAATGAACACAAATACGACATATTTCACAAACACTTTTTAGTTCAATAACAGAAGTTGCCTTGAAAACTATTGCGTTTTGAGGAAAATTTGTTTTTTAAGCGTTTTTTTAAATGAAGTGTTTTTTCTTATGCAGAACTTTGCGCACTCAATTTTTTAAGAAACATAAGGCAGATATACTATATTTTATTAAAGTATATTTATTCGTTTCCATAATGGACATTTTTCAATCACAAATGCTGTTCGTTCTGGTAGGCCCTCGAAGGTTGACCACGACCAAATCAAGACGCTATTGAAGACAAACAAGTATTCAGGAGTCAGATAATTTCTGAGTGGTCTTAATTTGTCCATTGAAAACGTTAATGGTCATTAAAGTCCGGGGGTTTCATTTAAAAATTGGGTGTCTGGGTCCAGTACGAGCTTAAAGAAATTCACAAAGTCAATCGAGTTGACATGTGCTACTTGTGACGGTATGTGGATTGTGAACAGAAAAAAAAGCTGGTTCAAGAAAGTTGAAGCGCCGGTTTCTGCTCTCAATCCGGTGGGATTAGAAGGGGCCTGTATACTGTGCGTACGAGCTACTCCCACAGGATAGGACCATAAATTCTGAAGCCTGCTTTAGTGACTACAGAAATTGAACGATGAACAGAAATGTCCAGAGCTAGTCAATCGAAAGGGGGTGGTCTTCCGCCACGATAACATCAGGCCTCATACGAGCTTGGTGACTCGCTTAAAAACATCTGATAATGAGGTTTTTAATGAGTATAGAAAAAAAAATAAAAATTTTTGGTTTTATAAATTATTGGATTTATTTGAATATTAATAGAATTATGTGGCGTCCGTGGCATAGATGGTTAAAGTGCGTGACCGCTATGTCAACGAACTTTGGAGACCCAGGTTCGAACCCCAGCAGCGACAGAAAATTATTTGAATTAAAATAATTGTTCTGTACGGCCGCCACCTCTCTGCAGACCAGTGATGTGATTCTGATTTAGTAAAAAATCCCGATCACATCCCAATTTAGACCTGTTTATCCCACCAAAATGACACGAAAAACCCACAAAAAATCCCACCCAAATATTTATACCAATAACGATTTTTTTATGCAATTTTCGAAAAGAAATAAGGATGCCCACCTGCTGAACAGGCCCATCGACTACTTAACACTGTGAGTTCTGACGTCTGTATGATGTGCCAATGTGTAAAGGTGTCGCAGTAACATCTCATTGAATGTTCACTTTTAATAAATCATTGAGATAATGCGTATGCTGCTTTAGCCCCACGGCCGTTGAAAAATAAAATATTCGAATAAAACGTTAATTCGAAAACGTTATTTATATTTAATGTTTTTATATTTATATTTATGTTTTTTTCTTCTTTCATATTTCACACTGGGTAACACATTGTTTATTTGTATGTTTTAAAATTATTTATTTAAAGTTTGAAAGTATTTAATTTTATTGTCTAATTCGTTTTTACTTTTATAAGAATTGTTACTAAAACTTTGATTTTAATATGTTATGCAGTACTATATATTATAAGTCTAATATTTAATCGTTGTTTACGCTACATGCTGCCGATACTGATGATAAGGTTATAAAACTTTGTTGTGCCGGTTTTCGAAAGAAACAAAAATAAATAAATAAATAAATAAATAAACGAAGCTGAGCGAAAATAGCTCATCTCTATTTAGTGAATTTCAGAGTGTTTCTTATCGATAAAAAAAGGTGAATATGAGTAGAATTCTATATTTAATGTTTATTTTTCACAATTCGACGAGCAATCGAACAATATTGAGAAATGGAAAAAAAATATTTCACGTCATATCATGATGGCGTGCCTGCCCACCTCCTGAACAAAACGTTGGTCCACCTTCCGAACAAATTTTCAGAAATCGTGCAAGTAAAAAATTGTTATTTATATGATTGAAAAAAGTGTTTGAAATTAGTTAAAATAGTTTTCGTGATTCTCATCCACAGATAAAATTTTAGAATGGCGTCGCCCAAAAAATAGTGAAAAGAAGAACGAATATAAATTCTGATGCGATGGCTGCAGCTATCAAAGAAATTCAAGTCTCTTTTGTTTAAAGTTCAGTGAGTCATTGTGAACTATTGATAGAATTAACTTCTTATAAACTCTCAAAAACCAGTGTTTTTACAACATTTTCTAATTTTTTTCAACGATTTGTTTTAGGTGTTCAGTAGCTGGGCCGATTTTTTAAGCGGCCGATTTCGAGACTTGCTAGATCGACTTCCAAAGTTATAATTTTTGGAAATTTTAAATTCTGATTAAAATTCTTGTTAGTTATTGAACTTAGCTTCCAAATGAAACCAAGAGCTCTGTAAAATTATGTTTTTAACCAAAGGTATAGCCTCCAAGCAAAACGTGCTTAGAAGACGGGCATCCTCCCCTACATTTTTTTAACATTGTAATAATTTTATGGTTTAATAATGTAGATAATAAAGTTTTTCAATAAATATAACAAATTTTATAAAAAAAAACAAATTTTCCGCAGAAAAAAAAATACCTAAAGGTAAACTCTGCGTTTTTTATAAAAACTCTCTTGTATGAAGTGTATGAAGTAATCGTAAATTTCTTTCGTTGCATCAAAATAAAACTGAGCTTATATTTTTGTTTTTAAATGAGGATCTTATTTTCATTAATTTTAAGCCTCTTGAATATACATATTCAGAATTAATGAAACAGCAATTAAACGAAAAATTTTGAAAGATTACAAAAAAGTGATACCAACCAGTTTTGCTAATTTACACTTTAAAAAATTATGAGTCAGTAGAAAATCCCACCTAAGCATCTGAAATCCCACACGTTCTCAAATAGGCCAAATATCCCGAAATGAGCCCGAAATCCCACCAAATCACATCACTGCTGCAGACAATGGCAAACCTCAGAGAGAAATCAAAATGCCATGTAAAGCTTCTTGAGAACGAGAACATTCTGTTCATCGCCGTTCGGAGTCGGCGTTAAGCATGTAGGTCCGGTTCTCGGTCAATTGTGTACAAACTTAATAACACGCACAACACAATTGATCATAAGAAGCTAGGTCAAAGTCCTTTCAAGGGCTGAAATGGCCAGTTATTTATTTTTTTTTATTTATTTTAATATTAACAGATATCATTTTTGATGTTCATTGGTATTAATATAAAAAATATGGAATTTTCTGTATAAAAAAAATAACTCTTTTGCAGGCATTTTTTTCAAAATTCATTTCAAAAAGCAATTTTTGGAGGTCAAACCTAAAATTTTGTGTAAGCCTTTAGAATTGATGCTTAAACGCATCAAAATTTATGATATTTTCATACTCAGTGACTTCGAAAACCTCCGAGAATACATTAAAAATTGTTTTTCATTTTTACTACCATCACTGTTCGGCAGGACGCCATGTGGCGGAAACCTTTTTTAGGAAATCAATAACCAAACATACACATTTTCAATAGACAATTTTCCAATCGTCAAAGCTTGTGAACTTAGCTTCTAAAAGATCTTTCAATATCTATGATTTTTAGCTTCCTAGGCTAATAAGACCATGGTCGCAAGCTCAATGGGGACCTAATAGCAGCTTCAACTGTAGATTTTTATTTTCTTAAACAAAACGATAGGTCTCAGTTGGATGCCATTTTCAAAATATGTTCTAATAAAAATTTTAGATAAAACAGTAAATGTTTATTGAATATTTTATCTTCATAAGAGTTAATTTTTAGCTTTCAGTTGTTGAAAAGAATTTAATTATATATTATAAGAGCAAATTAAAAATATTCGTTACTTTCCTAACGTTACTTTTTATGGAGGATTGACAAGATAATTGAGCTCCTAAAAATGATTTTATTAATTATAAAAGGGAAAATAACTGTTATATATGTCACGCAATATTGAAATACCTCAACCACTTAGGCAAAAATTTGTTAAAACAAAGTTAACTTTTAAATTTCTTAAAAAATGTAACGCTTTTTAATAAAATATTGATTAAATATTTAAGATGCTTCAGCTGCCTTTCAAAAACTTTTGGAAATCTGCTACAAGAGAAACTTATTTCTTTGCATTAACATTAAGTTGTACAACATTTAACTTTCATTGTACTGTATATTTTTAAAGAAAAACAAGAAACAATAATTAAACCTAAGCTGCTCAAATCAACATCGCTGACACTTGGCATGTCAACCTGACATCACATGCATGACTCCTCGAATGACTTCAATTCAATTCAATCCAAACAAATAATGAAACTTACCTGAAGTGAAAGGAAGATCGCGATCGTCAGCCAAATATTTTTGATCCTCATTTTGCGCATCGTGCGTTCTTGGTCACGTTATAAGCTGTAAGTAGAAGAGAAAAAAAACAGACAGAAGTTTTATAAAAAGAAAATAAAACAACATTGAAAAGAAAAAAAGTGAAAGCATTTTACTTTTCTTGGCTAAATTTATATAAATCTACGCACACATACAATATATTGAATTTTAAATGTACTTTTAAGTGGCATAAAATAGTTTCTATTGATTTAACATTTCTCACTGATAGAGCAAAAAGTAATTTTTTTACATTTTTTTTTTTAATTTTATTTTTTATTCATTAAGCTAGTGATCTTTCACTTCGCTAATATCAGCGAGACATGCCTGCGAGTTATTTTGAAATGAAAATATTCAAAAGATGGATATAATTTACAACTAACGAGCTTTACTTCTACTCGATGGCCTCAAGCAATTAACAAATTGAGTTTGTTTAGTTTTTTTTTTCCCTCATGTATATGTAGTAAGAAATTGTTGAACAAAAGAAAACAACTCTTTAAGAAAAAAAATACAGAAAAAAAAAAAAATAATTAAAAATATAAACAACACTCTGTGAGGTAGTGAAACTAAAAGTATTTTGTTTCAATTGAGCTGCTGCTACGCATGCTTAACGCTGTGAAAAAAAAAAAAACAAAACAACAATCATGCACTAATTAATCGAAATTGTCAGTTTAAACAATTAACAGTTATTTTGTGAAATCAATGCCTGATTAAACAGTTTAGTATAATTTTATTAACTCACATTAGTTGATTTTTTTTTTTTTTTTTCAACAAAAGTGTCGCTCACATTTTCTCTGCGCACGCTACTCAAGTGATAGGTAACTAGTAGACTATAATTGTTCTGCAGTGTGAAAAGATGTTGTTGGGCACACACATACACTAGCTGTAAATACCTAGTTGTGATTTTCTGAGGAAAAAAAAAAATAAAATTTAAAAAGTGCTAATAGATCTTTAGTGAAGTGGGTCAAAATAAGAGCTGTAAAACGTGACAATGAACGATTTTTGTTATGCATTTGGTGATGTTATGATTTGTTGTTGCTGTTGTTGTTTTTGTTATTGTCGTTGTTTTAAGTGAAATTGTAAAAAATAGTAAAAATATAGCAAATGAAATGAAAAGGCACGACAAAGTCATGCCATGTCAAATGGTAAGCATCACTGTTTGCAGTGCAAAAACAAAAGACTTAAGACACGAACTCGTTTAAGCATCAAGTTAAACAAAAGCGATAAACATTTTGTTTTTATGTGTTTTTGAGCAATAAAAATTTTTTATTGAGACAGCCATCTATTTGACAGTTGCTTTTGACATCTATTTGACAGCTTCTTTGACAGCTTCTTTGATAGCTTTCAATAGTGTAATAAATCTGTGGAAGTAACCCAAAGCTGCATAACTCGAGTTAGATCGTTCAAAGGTCATTCTTTTATAATTTACTAATAAGCCAGTGTATAGGAGAAAAAAACCCGTGTTTTTCGTTTATTCTATTGTTACAGCTTCTTTTATTTTTTAAGATAAATTGGATTTAAGTTAATATTGGAAAATAAAAACGACTTATCTCATATTACAGTCTAACTTCAGTTTCAGTTTTCAGCCACCTGTGGTGGCCTTAGCCGAATGCGTTATTGTGCGTGGATCTTTCGATGCTAATTTAAGGAGCAGCAAGGTCAAAGGTTCGAATCCCAGGTGACACACACATTTTCTTTCAATTAAAAATTTCTGTTCACGTCTCTGCAGACAATGGCATACCTCAGAGAGTAAATGCTCGTAATGTCATGTAAATCTTTTTGAGAACATTAACATTAGACATTCGGAAACGGCAAAAAACCAATAGCTTTTTCATTTTTTTACAAACATTTAATAGCACATATAACACAATTTCAACATAACGAGCTCGGTCAAATTCCTTTCATCCAAGAAATGGCCAATTCGTATTTTTTGTTTTTTTTTTTAATTTCATTTTTCTAATTTCTCGTTTAGAAACAACTGCTTAAGTATATCAGTTATTCCCTACCCAGCAAACACATTATGACTCTTAAAAGACTCTTTTAAGACTCATATAAATGAGTTTTTATCGTCATAATGCGCTCAAAAAATACTCTTTTATGAGTACATTTTCGTAGGTTGTGGGCTTCAAAATATGATTCATAATAATGACTGCTTTATGTCTCATTTTGGACTCAAAATAAGAACTCTTTTAAGAATCATAATAAAGACTCTTTAAAGACTCATAATAAAGACTCTTTTAGAACTCATATAAATTAGTCTTTTTGGACTCAAAATTAAAACTCTTTTAAGAGCCATATTTAATACTCTTTTTAAGAATCATGTAATGGAATCTTTAAAGACTCAATAAAGACTCTTTCAGAATTTATAGAATCTATTATTTTAAGAGTCATAAATCTCATGTTAAAGACTCTTTAACGGTTTAAAAACTCTTTGTAAACACTAATTTCTGACATTGATATGATGTTAATAAAACCTCAGAAACTGCTTTTCGCCACTCTGGTGTACTATAAAAGACTGTTGTACTTGTTGTACAACATTATCTAAATAAGTAATAAAAACCCCCTTTGCGCAAAATTATGGTATGTGCCATTTTTTTCCATTTATTTAATAATAAAAATAAATATATTTCCATATTTTGCCATTCATCGTGCTCATAAAGCACTCATAAAAATACTCTTTTTAGAGTCTTATTTCTGGGCAAACATTTTACAATTATATCAAAGACTCCTTAAGGAGTCTTTTGTTATTACTAAACAAAAGTGTCGCAAAAAATAATTTTTTTTACCTGCAAAAAAGAGAAAAATCATGGGACCTATACGTCCCAATGGTCGTTAACGGTAAAAATGTATACCACTAACTTCTCTCGTTGACAGTATGCGAACGAAAAGTTTGAGATTGAATTTTGATTTACTTCATGAGAACTCGTTGTTTTTAATCTGTTTTGAAAGTAAACCAATGAAAGTTTAAAAAATAACCTTTGCAATGATGGTACTTTGACCTCTATATGACTATTCGTTCAGGAGATATTGCCAAAACATTTTAAAAGATTGTTAAAAAACCCCAAAAATTCTATCATAATATCTGGCCTTCTATATTTGCTACGGCGTAATGTTTGACATCCAATGAAAGGTTGAAAAATAACCTTTCCAATGGTAGTACTTCGACCTCTTTGCGACTGTTCAAAATATCACAAAATAGGTCAAATTTTCCCAAAAATCGGATTTTTCATTTAATGCAAAACAAAACTTCGTAACAAAAAAATTGTTGGGATTTTTTAACGAATTTATGACCTATTTTGGAAATATGTTCTGGACCAATAGTCGTAGAGTGGCCAAAATGCCACCATTAGAAAGAAAATTACACTTTTGAATTTGTGTTTTTATTTCAGTATTGCTACGAACACGATCGAAAATCAAAGACCAAATTCTACTTGCGTCATTTCTGCGATCGCTTTGAGTGTGCATAATCAGTGGCGGATCTAGGATTCACCAGAGGGGGAAGGACTGAGCTAACAGTTTTATAGTCCAATAGGGAGGCTGAAACGGCTTTTAGCGCTTTTTCAATTTTTTTTCCCTCACAAAAAATTTTTTAAGGGGAATGGCGGCCTTTTCAACACGTATGTAAATCCGCCGCTGTGCACTGTAGTTACAACAAAATTTCTACTTCGAATAATGATTCATTTTTTATATCTGCAGGGAAATCCGCGGGCAACTGGCTACTCAAATGATCAATACGGTCACCAACCGCGAAGTTGTAAGAGATTTAAACTTGCGGATATCACTTCCCTGTCCGATAATTTTGCAAAAGTGAAACGGAACGTATGAATGTATTTTCTACTCAAAACAACACAAAGGCCCTCAAAAAAATACTATTTGTGCATTTTGTTAAAAACCATTTTGCTTCACCAATGATCGAAATAACTTGAAATTTAAATTAAAAAAATGAAAATTCAATGCATTGATCAAAAGTGCAAACAAATTTATTTTTATTTCAAATAAATCAACTTTTCAACAAAAGTAAATATGTCTTAGATATTTACCGTTGACGACCATTGGGACATATATATTTTTTGTTAAAAAGTGGAAGTTTGCCCGCAACTTCCTCAAACATTTTTTACCCTCCTTTTTATAGCTCCTCCTACCCCCAAAATATTGTAGCAAGAAGAAGGGGGAGAAAAAGTAAAGATTTTTCGACTTTGTGGTGGTCTGGTAGGCAAAGGAATGAAACTACCCTTGAAAATTAAGTACTTTCTGGAAGCCACATTCATTCCCTGTTGAATGATACCTTGTAAAGAAAAATTGTTTGCATAGTTTTTCCAAGAAAAATTCGAAAGTAAAAGGGTCACCGGTGTCCCAATGGTCGTCAAAGGGTTAAGCAAAACAACTGAATAGATTCATTATGAAATAACTGAAAAACCAAAAGTGTCTTTAAAATGTAACCTCCTGTTTTTGGATATTTATTCCAATAGTAAATATTATTTAAAAAAAAACAGCGGAAAAAACCAAGATTTTGACCATTTTTGGTCCGCCATTTGAGGACCATTGGCTATGGTACTTCTATCTCAATAGGGAGCTTTAAGGAATTTGTTGATTCGTTATATTTACTTTATTAACCATTAGAATTAACGGTATATTAATCTTACTCACCACAATATTCCACAGTTCCAATTTCTTCGAACTCGTAAAATCGTAGACTACTGCCCCAAGCGTTTATTTATTTTTTTCAAAATTAGCAATTCTTCTTCTACTGGCACAAGAAACTAATTTATGATACCTCTCAAGCTATGCCCGGTACATTCTTACCAAGTGAGTTATTATTTTTGGGTACTTTTGAACGCATTAAAAACAATATTACTAATGGTTGTTTTTCAAGTGTTAAAAGTTGAATTTGAAATTTAAAAAGTTCAAGTCTAAATGTAATAAAAACTTTCATTTTTAATGCAAAAAGTTCCATTTGTAATTTAAAAACTTTCATTTGGAATTTACAGAATTTCATCTTTAATGTTTAGAAAAGTTGCATTTCAAATGTAAAACGTTATATTTGAAATGAAAAACCTGTATTACAATTTCTTGTTCGGCTGTCTGAAGAAATAAATCACAATAATTTTTTTTTTTGTATTGTAAAAATTCGGCTCTCCGCAAAATCGCCCAAAAAAAAAATCGCCCAAAAAAAAATCGCCCAAAAAAAAAAAGGAAAAATCACCCAAATGAAAAATGACCCAAAAATTTATGAAAAATCGCCCAAAACGAAAAAACGAAATTTTACCCAAGAAAACGAAAAAAAACCCAAAAATTGTTGGAAAAATTACCCAAAAACAAAACGAAAATTCACCCAAAAAAATGAAAAATCGCCAAATATTTTACATTGTGTTCCCACACAATATACGAAATTCCCTTGTAGGAAATGAGCATTTTCAAGGCCATTATTTTTTTTTTTAAGTCTATTTTAATTCAATCATATGATGATATAAATACTTTTTATGTGGATATTATATTATAATACTATTTATGTAGGAAGTGCGTTAAATTTAAAAATTTAATTCATTTTAATTTTATATAATCTCATACTTAAAAATATATAAAAACATTTCGTACAAGGGAAAAATACTGATTCTTTTTCAAAACAACAAGTTTCTTTGGTTATCAAAAAATTTCAAAAAGAAAAAATGACGGCGGAGGTGGTGGGGGGAGCAGGGCGGGGCGACGGGTGGCGCGTGCGATCCGTCGCACTACGCGTAATCCGCAGCGCCGCGATACGCGCGATCCGCCGCGTCGCGATGCGTGGGCGCGGTACTAAATATTTCCTTTGACTTGACCAAGCAAACTCAAGCAAAGAAGAACCGCTGCTTTTACTTTAAATACCGTTATCTTTAAGAACTCTATATTTTTGGTTTGATTTTTTTCAAATCGGTTCTATTATTTAGAATATTATAAGTCTTAAATAAAAATATAGTTTTTACTTCTATTTGTCATACTTTTTTAAAAAATTATGTACAAAGTCAAAAAATAAATAAATAGTTTTTTTTTAACTAAATAAACACTATTTTTAACAGTTTAACTTCTAGGAACAGATAAATAATTTTGATTACGAAAAAATACTGACTGCTTTCAAAACATGTCCTTTAGTGATCGAAAAAATTTCGATCTAAAACTAAAAGAATTTCCGATCTAAATAGAAAACTAAAAAAATGTTCTAAACTAAAAACGCAGTTTTTATTTTTACTCAATTTTACATAAAATATATTTTTTCGGTAAAAATCGGGGTCCTTGTGCATTTAAGGTTTAATATTGAAAACGAAAGATCACCCAAAGAAAACGAAAAATCATCCAAAAACGAAAAGTGAAATTTCGCCCAAAAGCAAAAAACGAAATTTTACCCAACAAAAATGCAAAATCGCCCTATTTTTTTGGGCGTTTTTTCATATGAAAAATCACCCAAATTCGTATGGAAAAAAATTGGGTGATTTTTCATTATTTTTTTTGGGCGATTTTTCTTTGGGCGATTTTGCGGAGAGCCTAAAAATTCAAATTGATTTTGAACTCAACTAAATTCATTATTCATAATAAAAACATTAACTATAACTATAAACGTTAATGACTCACTTTTCCGTTTAAAGCATTACTTAATAGTTATTGCTTTATATCTCTGTATTAACTATAACTGAGACTAATTTGTCACTAAACGAAAATTACCGAAAAAAAAGACACAGAAAATACTTTAAGCAGAAAGTGATGAGCATAAAACAAACAGATTAACAATTAGCAAGCTTCTTCCAAAAACCAAAAAAATTATTTTTGCAAAAACTCATTTACTGCTTCATGGTATTTAAATGTTATTCATTTATGTCTGTATTATGTAGAATGAACACAATTACTTACTTGGAAAATTTTTTGTTTTTGTCTGGCAATAAATATTTATATTTCTTTAGAAAATATGAGTGACAAAAGGAAAATGAAATTTTGTGTAACTCCTATGAAAATTGAATTTTATTTTTTTATTGGCGAACGAAATGAGGCCATTCAACTAAGTCTAGCACTGAAGTCATAACGGGAGCAATTTCAGAAAAGAAAACATAGATGCTAACATCAATAAAACAATCATTGCTTAGGTTTTGAGCCATATCCGGCTTATTAACTATTATAAATACTTAACACTTTTGGCATTTGAAAACATGAAATTAATTTTTGAAAATATATTTTTAAAATTGACATCAACAATTCTTAGTATGCTGGTAACAAATTGTCGTCAATGCTATTGTAATGCAGAACTGTAAGTGGGGTGTGAAACGAGTTTGTTCTTCTACACTGCAAAAAAAAAACATATTTTAAAATTGAACACAATGTGTTAATCATTTCGCTTTTTTCATATGTTAACATTTCTATTTTTTTTTTTAATTTTTTTTTTTTTTTTTTGTTAAAGTTGTAAACACATTTGCTCCTACTTCGACGAAATTTGTTGTGCAAGCAATATTTAAAACACAAAATTTGTCAAATGAATGGCAATTGTCTCCAATTTTTTCTTTCAGTGTAGGGTTTACAGTATACATTCATTGTAAACGGTAAGTTGGAATTCTTTCGTCTGATTAGCAATAACATCGTGCTCTCTTGGTCAATGATTTGACCAAGTCTATTTACAAAGTTAATTAAATTTTATTTATTAGCACAAAAGAATTTGTGTTAATATTCATTATCATTTTTTTGAAATGGACACAAAATGCATAAGTTATGGAAAAGAGACCATTTTGGCGGTTTTCCGGGTGTCAACAAAAAATTTTTTTTTGTTTTTTGAGTTGTCTCGAGGTCATCTTTAAAATAAGGGATGCACTTTTCAAACTTTTTTTTTTTTGTATGGAGACCGACCCACTCTAATATACAGGGTGGCCTAAAAGTCACCAAGGTGTTTAGAAATTTAAACTTTTTGTATATATATTTTTTTATTTTTTTTTTTTTTTCATCTATACTATTATATAAAAGGGGTCTCTCGAATTTTCATCGTTCCATCAAGGGGGTAAATGCTGAACCGATTTTAATAATTCTTTCACTATTCAATTGCTATAATAAGCGACCCTGCTACTGGGTACTACGTTTTTGGTAAATCTTTTTATTTAATTATTTAAGAATTCATGCATTTTAATCCATGTTGCTATTGTAAGCAGCACGAAATAACAGCAAACAATAGCTTAAGCTCTTTGCTGAGAGAGAGGTGAGATTGTACAACTCACCGTGCTGGTCTTCTTGAGTGGATAGTTGCATTCAGTTAATTCCTGCTACAGTATAAATAGTTTTTATGCTCACTGTCGGCAACTGTACTAAAACTGGGCAATGTCCATCTACTAGAAAACTGGGATGGGCATTATGTAAGGGGGTGTGGGTCCGCCCATACAATTAAAATTTGTATTATCGAATAGCTTTGAAAGTAAAAGTAGCAGTACTAACATACAAACTCAAAATGGAGTTACTATTTGGTGATATCCTGCTACTGGGAAACTGTAATGGGCAGTGGAAAATGACAGTGGTGTTAAAGTATGACTCTAAGAAAATTTTTGAATATAATTATTCTTCCATATAGTTGCAGGGTGCAGCAACGCGCGCCGGGAAAAGGCTAGTATTATGTAAATACCACCGGGAGAATAAATAACGGAGAGATTCACAACTGAACAAAGAATCAGAATAATAGAATTTTATTATTTAAATCAGCGATCAATTATTTTAACGCAAAGAGCATAACGTCGACATTTTAACATAAGAATTTCGCCCTATGAAACAATGATTCACTGCTGAGTTCATCGTCACCCCAACATGGCACCGTAAGAGATTTGCCTCGAACCGGTAGACCACGTTTCATTTGCACTGCGGAAAATATTGAACGTGTTGAGCAAAGTGTTAACGACACACCAGGAACATCTACCAGAAGGCGTTCTGCTCAGCTAGGAATGGCTCCTACGTCACTAGCCCAGAGCCAGTTTCAGAAGTTTGGGCATTGGAAAAAGTGTGACATAATATATAATGGGGATAACTTGGAAGGGGATAGCATTAATGTAAATGAAAAAATAAAATTCTTTCAAAATTTGCCGTTACGTTGTGAACACACTTTGTATGTACAGGGATTTTTAACCCACACCCGAGTTAAAATAACTTTTTTTCTTGCGGCTATAAAAATGCCTATAACTCAGCAGCAATACGTAATAATAATTTTTTAATTTCGAAAAATAATCTTAAACTTTTTTTATTATATGCTGTTGTTTCAGTCAAAATTATTTAAAAAGTATTAACTTTTTTGTAAGTATTTAAAAATAAAATAAAATTCTTAAGAAAACAGAATAAAATTTTATGGTTGTTCTCAAAACTTTGACAAAGGTTTTTAGATTTTTACCAATTAGGATATGTTTCTAGCGAATATAATTTTTAGCAAAGTATAAAAAAAAAAATTGATTTTTCAATCATGAACCTAGAAACACCAACCGTCCCGAGTTTAAAATATTTTTTTGTGGTTTGAGTAAATATTGGACACCTCGGAATTGGTTGAGAGGGAAATAATGTTCAAAATGTTCATACACAAAATGGCTCAATTTTGTGGGCCAAGCAGTAAGCAATAATTTTTGTCAACATCTCAAAACAAAACTGCGCTTAACTAAGAAGTTAAACCAAAAGAAATAATTAAAACGGTCATTCAATTTCGCTCATGGGTATGTTCTATGTTCAAATGACTGCCAGATAGAGATTTATGGAGTTGAGATTAATGGAGTTATATTTTAGTATCACTTTGTTTTATTAGCAAGAAAAATTTTAATGTTTCCAAAAATTTCCGATAAAGTTTTACTTATTTTTTTTTTTGGTTTTTTATTATTTTCAAGAAGCTTTTGACTAGCTGCTACGAGCACTATAACGTGTCTTTACGGTCATGACTTTACGATAAGCAGTTAATCAATGGCAGACTGCAGCTCTTTGAAAAAAGTTATACGATATCATAAAAACTAAAGACTTAAGAAACGAACTTGTTGATTAGCAAGCCAATGATTTTTATCTAAAACAATTAAGCCGTTATAGCATTTCAATGCGGCTGACTAAATTTAGAAATGCATATATTAACTGAAAGTGAAAATATATGGAATTTTCATCAAAGCTCATATACATATTAAATAATTTAATGCGCACTATTTCCATAGGACAAGCCAACACCATTTAAATTAATGATTTCTTATTATGTGATTTACTGCATCAAGTTCAATTAAGCGATTTTTTAATGCATATATTACGGTAAATATAAATAATTGGAAGTCATAAATGTCCAGCTATTTTGAAGCACTGAAATTAAAAAAAAGGAAATCTTAAGGTCCATAACACTTTACACGTTACAAGGCATAACTTTAATATAATGCAAATAAATAATCATTTTTACCATAGATTAAGCTCTAGTGGTGTTTTTTTTTTAAAAAAGCATGCGAATAAAAATTAAATACTTATAATTTTTTTTTTTTGTTTTTGCTTTAATGTAAAGTATGTCACTTCCATTGATGAACTAAAAGCTTTGTCAAAAAAAAAATTAAGATTTTTTTCTTAATGTAATAGCTATGCATTAAGATGTTGATTTATTTTTTTTTTGGTAAGCATTGTAATAAAATCAACTTTTTATAATAATCAAATGGGTAAAAATACAAAACACTTTTCCTACCCTGAGCTGCATTAGAAATTAAAATAATTCGCCACAGAACAACTCAATGCTCAGTCACACCAAAAACAAAACCAATCCACAAAAAAAAAAAAGAAAAATAACAAAACAGCAATAACTAGCAACACCAATAATTCAATAGTAGGCTCACTTTGAAAATTTGAAAGATATTGTTATTGTGATGGCCTTCTATCAATGTTGTCGTCCCGCAAGCCTTTCTCTGCAAACATGCCCTGAACCACACCAACATCAAGCATCAGCAATATGTCAACAATGAAAACAAAAAAGAACAAACAACAGCAATATGAGTAAACATTGCCACAACCTCGTGGATGTGGATGTTGTCGCTTTTCACCGGCGATCGTAATAAAAAAAAAAATGCGAGAGTTACAGCCAAATGAATCTGTTGGACAAGCGCTTAAGTGCAGTTAAGCACTTTAAGCATGATAAATATACTCAAAGCTACAGGTGCTTTACATGATACGATGGCTGAGGCTTTTAATTTTATTAACACCTTTTGTTAATAACTTCAATTAATAACGCAGCAACAGCAGCAGCAGCAGCATCATAAAATTAAAGTTAACAAATAAATGAATGAAGTTTTGTTGAGGGTAGAAAAGTGTAGAGAAAAAACGCTGTTTAGTAAACAAATAAATTATAATAATATTTGAAGTAGTTTATGAAGCTGTTTGCTTTTGCTTTTTTTTTATATATAGGTGCAGTGTTGATATTTAGACATTTAGAGAGTTTTGATGTATTTATTAATTTTTTGTTTTTGTGTATATATTTTTTCGCTTGTGCACTAACAGGTTTTGAAATCCGGCTCTAATTAAAAGATTTTTAATAGCCAAAATTTATTATTGCCTTCGAGGTTTCAGAATAAAATACTTTCGATTTTTTTTTTAATTCGGTTGTATAGGTCTGGGAACATTATGTAAACCTACGCGCATTTCTTTTTTTTTATTACTAAATATTTATGCTGTTTCTTAAAGAGGGAATAAAGTTCGTTTTTTAAGTCTTTTGTTTTTCAACAAAAGAACTCTTACCAATGGAAGAAATACAACAATCAATCGAAAGGGAAATTATTTTTGGTTAGAAACACAAAGAGACACAAAGATTTAAAAAAAAAAATAGAAAAATTTTAAATGTTTTTTGCGTGGATGCTGTTTAATGAAGAGTGAATGAAGTTCCTTTCTTAAGTCTTTTGTTTATCAACAAAAGATCTCTAAGCAAGAGAAGAAATACAATAATTAATCGAAAGGGAAATTATTTCCGGTGGGAAATATAAAGACACTTCGAATCTAAGTGAATTTTAATGCACAGGTTTAAAATAATATTGAAAATTCTTAAATGTTTTTTGTGTAAATGCTGTTTTATGAATAAGTTCGTCTCTTAAGTATTTTGTTTTTCAACAAAAGAACTCTAAAAAATGGAAGAAATACAACAATTAATCGAAAGGGACATTATTATTGGTTGGAAATTCAAATCTAAGAGATTTTCAATTCAAAAATTCACGAAAATATTGAACATTTGAATATTTTGTTTTGCATGGAATGCAATAATACATGTTACAAAAAAAAAACTAAAAGGATGTGTCAGCTTTGACACGCGACTAGAGTTAAGTCTTTAAAAATTATCGTCTTAAAATATGTACTATAGGCAAAGGGGTTAAATGAACATGATTTAAAGTATTAAAAGTATTTAAAGTATTATGCAAATACTATTATTTATATTCATTTATATGGATTTAAAAAATTATATTCCATAAATTATATTACACAAAAATGTATAACTTAAATTACTTTATTAATTTCGTGAATGGCATACTGTCATTATTGAATACTGTAACAATAGGTTTGTAGTAACTTAAATGTAGTGAAAACATCACATCTATGGTTTTACCATATCAAGTCGTCCCCAGTGTTTTACCAGAAACTAGATCTAATAACGTTCTTTTTTAGAAAATTGAACTAAGGGAATTCCGTCATCTTTATCGAAGTGAATATTTAAATTGCCGTCAAGCTTGAGCGAAAATTCATGATAACGTTTCTTCAACAGTTTTGAACCTCATGCTAATAATGCCTTTTTGAGAAAATCTATTATATCTTCCACTTTCTGATTGACTGAAATATAAACTGTGTCCATATATTTGTCCTCAAGAGCAGATTTGATTTGACTAATATGTGGGGAGCTTCTTCTCACGGTAGGTGCCAAATTAGATGACTAATTCTACGAGGGTTGCCTTTTACGACTTGCGTCTAGGCAACACTAAGCATTGCCCGATAAATTTTGACAGTTTTATTCAAAAATTTTAGATTTTCCAGCATAAACGTACTCCCAATATTTTAGTGTATATCGGTGATTCCATGTCAAAACACTCACGTTTCTGACATCACTATTTTTGAAAATTTTTAAAATCTCTGGGTTGATAGTTCTCCTGAAATGTATTATATCTACATACTTTTTTTAATTTTTATTTTTACTTAGAGATATACACTGTAAAAAATTCAAAATATCTGGAAAAATATAATTAGTGCATGTATTCAAACAGCTGCAACTTCTAAACCGTAAGTCGTACAGAGAAAAATATATCTTAAAGATCTTGAATGAGTCTTTCTTGTGGTATACTCTTTTTGGACTCTTTTTCTGAAATTTTTTAAAATTTTTTAACTTTTAATATTAATTTTTTTAGTCTGAAATTTTGTGTCACATTTTTCATGGTAATCGCAGTAAAGTTTTCACCTTTTGAACATAGTGTCATTATAATACATAAATATTTAAGACTTATACAAAATTTTAGCTTGGGATTCCTACAATTGCTATTTTTAAAAAAAAATGCCTACAGCATATATTTCCGAATCTTTTAACGAAAATTTCATATATTTAGGTACATATAAAACTCTTCTGTACATGGCTTTGTCACTAAACTCCTCCTAAACGGCTGGACGATTTTGACGTCGGCTGGACGTCTGTAGATGGTTTAGTTTTAAAGTTTGACTTGCACGTAAATTTTTTCTGTACGACTTACGGTTTCCAAGTTAACCTGTTTGAATTCATGCACTTATTGTATTTTTCCAGATATTTTGAAATTTTTTACAGCGTATAACTTAAAAAATTCATAAAAACATGATGAAACATGATTTCATAAAAACAAAAAATACAGTTTAAGTTTTATTTCACGAGCACTACTTACCTACAAAGTTAAAAAACAAAATCTAAATCACAAAGGTCAGATTTTGCTCAAAAATAGTCAATTTGATATGGAATCATCGATATGCGCATATTTTTTTGTTTACAGTGGTGAGAAAATTTTATTTCAACAAAAATATGGAATTAACAAGTGAACATTTTTGGGTGATGATTTTTTATGATTTTCAACGTGGATTGACAAGAAAAGAATGCATCGATTATTTTAGTTCGACTTTTGATGATAAAGCACCACACCCAGCGACTTTAAAAATCTAGTTAAATGAGTTCGAGTGTAGTCGTCGTTCCCTCCAAGAAAGGTTATCCAAGAACGGCTGTTGTGGCAGAAAAAACCGATGCTGTGCGTAAACTGTTGGAAGCAGACCTACATATAATATACCGTGAGATGGAGTCATTCTTGAGCATTAGTGGGTTTAGCATACATTCGATTTTATATGAGCATTTAGGCGTCAGGAAGATTTGTTCCCGTTGGATACCCCATAATTTGACGGTCGCTCAAAAAAAAAAAAAAAAAAAAAAAAAAATAAACAGGCTCGTGTCGATTGGTGCAAGGAAATGCTAAAAAAAAATACAACAGGGATATTTTGAATCACATGGTTTGAATACATCACCACAGACGAATTTTGGATATACTTGTGAGCGGGCTCATGAGCCCGAAACAAAGCAGCAATCCACTGGTTCTTTCAAAGTGAGCAAAACCCGACAAAAAGTTGTCCGCAGACGGAGCAAAGCCAAGCAAAGGGTGGACAGTTTTCTCAGAAAACCCAGTCATGTCGCAATTCTGCCACTTGAGCAACGGAGAACTGTTAATGCTGAATGGTACACAACCATTTGTTTGTCAGAAACCTTTGAAGAATTGAGGAAAACAAAGCACCGGAGGAAGATCATCTTCCAACACGACAATGCGAGTTCCCACACAACAGCTCAAACAAAAGAGTTTTTCAAAACTCAAAACGAGAAATTGATGGGTCATTCACCTTTCAGTTTCGAGTTACCACCATCAAAGGTGAAATTTATGGGTTATCCACCTTTTAGTCCCGACTTGCCACAATAAAGGTTGTTGTTATTCGCTTTTGATTAAACATTTTTTTTTGTACTTATGTTTGGAAAAAAAAAACTTGTCAATTCGTATTTTTATCGATAATAAGTGATCAAAAAATTTTTTAAAATTGATTCAGAATATATCGATCATTGATTGCTGTTAATTTCTGATCAAAAAATATATATTGTTAAAAATATGAATCATTAAAACGAAATTATTTTTACAGTCTGAAAGGAAACTTATTTTTAATATTTGCTTTCTCTGTATTTTTTACATATTTTATATATTTTATTTATTTATTTATTCACTTATTTATTGAAATTTAACTAAAATTACATTACATTGTAAAGGGAAAAGGGAGCAAGATTATATATTTAGGCATGTATGGTTTTAAGGATAGAGAACAAGTGAGGATGGAGGGCAATGAGGCAAGATGTTGGGGAGGACTTAAGACTTGTTAGCCTCTGTTAGCTTTTTATTTTTATTATTTTTATTTTTTTTTTTGTTTTTTAACTAGTGATAACCCACTCCCCATATTGGGGGGGATTGTGGTGAAGAATGATGGAATATATTAGGGTGGAAATAGGGACTTGGAAAGATTTTTCTTAAAAGTTAATTTAGACATTGAAGGTAAATAGTACTCGCTAATGTTATTGAATTCTCTACAGCATCTATTTATCGGCTCATTACTTACGTAGATAGTGCGATGCTGATATTCATTTAAAAGTCTTGTATGCCTTGTTCGCCTTATTGGCTCATAAATATTGGCTTATAAAAATATAAAAAAACAAAATTATTTTTTTAAGTTTCTTAACTTCAAGGTTAAATTTTGCAAGTCATAAAAATAGGATTTTTCCCCACTTTAAAAATTGGAAAAAAATATTTTCTGAAAGTTAATTTTATTACCTTTCCATTTGCCAAAAATCATGAGGGTGTTATTTTTCTTTCTATTTTAATAATTTATTTAATATTTTTTAAACGACCACCTACCATACAACCGTACTATGTACATTAGACTGTACCTCAACAAAAAAGTGCGCCGTATACCAGCGAATATGACACATATTTGCAAAACAATTACGAAAAAAAAATTTTTTTTTGACCGAACGTAGGGGTCGCGCATTAATATATTTCTTCATATCTCTGGTGTTTACAGTCGGATTTTAAAGTTTGGTATATCAATGTTTTTGTCTCAAGGAGACCAATAGGACATCTATAGAAGTCATTGACCTCAGGTGCACCTTTATAGTTCTTACCCTCCAGATATCCTTTTTTTAATTTGAGAAAAAATAATCGGTCTCTTTCAGATAAAAACATCGATATATCATTCAATATGATCAGACTTTTAATACCGATGATATGATGAAAATGAAAAAGGGAACCCTACGTTCGGCTCCCTTTTTGAAAAATATTCAAAAATTTTTTAAAAATAGTTCTGCTGGAAATATCGATATACTTTCTGAGCAAAAGATTAATGATATTTTAAGAGCTTTATTTTTTTGATATTAGGGTGGTGCATTAGGTTGGTAGGAACTGAGATCTGGAGGGTAATCCTCTAAGTCTTGATTTGGGGTCAGAAATTTATTTATCGGTAGGCATATACTATAGGCACCTACTATATATCACTTTGATTCCTAGTTACATTTACAAAAAACGAAATTTAATGTTATTTTTGAGGAATAAACTTATTTAATGATGTATAGTTTCTAGTTAAATATATTTTCAGTATAATGCCAAAGCTAGAGGAAAAATTTTTTTTCAGATAGTCCATTTAGTCTTGTGAAAGTATTTTTAATTTTTCTCATTTTTATGTTGTTTATAAAATGTTATCATCGCAGTCAAATTAACGTCTTAATTTATTTTTTTTTTTAATTCAAACAGCCAATAAGAAACAGCGCAACTACCTTTCAAAATGTTTTCTAAGAAAGGATTTAGTGACAAAACTACTGAAAAAATTATTGAATTTCATATTTTAATTTTTTATTTTAGAAAAGTTCTCTCTTCAATATTGATATGTGTGTGTTTCCCCAAATTTTAAATTTTTCTTCTTTCTTAAATGTTTATTCTTAGTGCTTCAACCTACGTACCTTAAATTAAAAATCCAAATCCAAAATATTTGTTCTTTTTTGATAATCCGCTAGCAAAAAATCTGCTACCAAGCGTACATAGACAACCGAGTCAGTTAATTTGCGAAACGCCTTTCACAACGGATACACGATGAAAAACAAGTAACAATAAATGCTGCGCCAACAGCAATAATTGCAACAAATCTGCAAACTGTGACAAAAAGTTGCCAACCAGAGTTGTCACCAGATCAGCGCCACTGGCAAACAAAGAAAGGCTAGCTAAGCTGACTGACTGACTTATTGACTGATTGACTCAGTGACCGAGTGATTTGAAGTTGCAGCAGCAGAGTTGTTTAATTAATAAGCGTTTGACTAAATTAATGACGATCAGCACACATTAACACATCTACGGATGCGAAGCAATAATAAAATAGTATCTTAGTCGCGACACATAAAAGAGTCAATGCGAACGAACAAACGAACGAACGAGCAACAACACAACAATAATAAATACCGCACGCTGGACACAGTTTAGCGCGTTTATTAATGGCAAAAACAATCAGAAATAAAATGTTTTAAATTAAATGCACACAAGCGGCACAGAAAGAAAAAAACACAACACGCACACTCACAAGTTAAATTGTATCTATGAGTTATTGTAGTGTATCTATGAGTTATTCCTTGAAAGCATTCCTGCAGTGAAACGCCACGCGCGTAAAACAAGAAAATACCAACTAAGTGGGTCACACGTTAGCTTTATAACGTTAGCGTTAGCGTCGTTGAGGTCGTAGCAGCAGCTGTTGCAATCGTTGAAGATGCATCAAAGTGCAAAAGTGCAGCAAGAACAAAATCGAAAGCGCACTGAACGTGTTACTGGCGGATACGTGCTTTGTAATAATTTTTTTACTTTATTTAAATAAGTTTTTTTTTTTTTTTTTGTAGCAATCAAAAATTTTTGTGATCCTTTGATATGCGAGTATGTCAGGTCCTTGTCGTAACACGCAAGAAATTCACTTTTATTCTGCCTTGATTGGAAAATTATTTTTTATTTAAAACTTAAGAAATTGGTTAAAAAAAAATAAAAAAAAAACTTATTTACGCGACGTAGTTTTGAGCGCGTCTTGACCGAGCCGTGGGTAACTGAAGAATGGTGGATACACCTGCTTTCTCAAAGCGAAACACTTCGCATGCGGCAATTTCTTCTGCTGCTGTCGCTGCTGCTGTTGACTGTGGTTGTTTTTGTTGTCATTGCTGGTGCTGCGGCTGCAGTTGCTGTTACTGTTTTTGTTGATATTGTTGTTGCTTTTGTTGTTGTTTTTGTTGTTATTGTATTTGGCTCACTTCACTCGTTTCATCGTTACTTCGTCGGTTTAGTTTATTTTGTGATCTTGGCACTCAATTCACTTAACTTGAGACTTTTTTTCACTTGTTTGCAAATGTTGCTGCCAAAGTTGTTGCTTGATGCTGTTGCTGCTTTTTATGTGGTTGTTGCTACTGTTTTCATGCTGCTACTATTTGCTAGCAACAGCAGGCACAACATAAATGCATTTTTATTTATATTTACGTTGTATATCGTCGTCGTTTCGTCGTAGCCAGCACGTTAACGTTTTTCGTTTGCTTATCTATCCGCCTTTTAATCGTCTGACTGACTGTGCCTATTTTATTGACAGTAAATCTGTCTGCCCCTTAGTCTGTTGGTTTTTCTATTAGTCTGTCCGTGCGTGCGTCCATCCGTCCGCCTGTCTGTTGTTATGTATGTCATTGCAAACTACTTTCAGTTGAACAGTTTTAAGCGTAAGTTAAGTACCTTTGTGGCATCCTCTCTTCAGCATCCATTGAATGTTAAACTTCTTGTCACACATTTTTTATTTTCTACATTTTTTATGAAGCACTATTTTAAGAATTCTATCTATGTCATTACAAAAAATTTGTTCGTATTAAAAAAAAACAAAAAAACAAAATATATAGTTACAAACAAAATAAGCTAAGTAACACACAACTCATACACAAGGAATTGTGAAAATATGATTATCTCCATTTTGAAAAAAAAAAATTACTTCGTTTACCATCTTGCGAAAAATGGATTTTTAAACATTTACTTAAATATCCTTAAATATATAACATTTTTTTTTTGTGAAAAGTTTACCCATTCCAAAGTATTCTCTCAGACATCAAAATTTTCGCGACATGACAATTTTTTTTTTGTTTTCATAACAATAGTAACTGTTATGTTTTTTTTTTTTTTTTTGTTTTTGTTTTCATAACAATAGTAACTGGTGGCGTCCGTGGCGTAGTTGGTTAAAGTGCGTGGCCGCTATGTCAACGAACCTCGGAGACCCAGGTTCGAACCCCAGCAGCGACAGAAAATTATTTGAACTAAAATAATTTTGCTGTACGGCCGCCACCTCTCTGCAGACAATGGCAAACCTCAGAGAGTAATCAAAATGCCATGTTAAGCTTCTTGAGAACAAGAACATTGTGTTCATCGCTGTTCGGAGTCGTCGTTAAACATGTAGGTCCGGTTCTCGGTCAATTGTGTGCAAACTTAATAACACGCACAACACAATTGATCATAAGAAGCTAGGTCAAAGTCCTTTCAAGGGCTGAAATGGCCAGTTATTTATTTATTTATTTTAACAATAGTAACTGATTAACTATTCTTCGAAAAAATTAGAAAAAAGACATTTAGTTATTAGAGAAAAGAATATGTAACCAATTAGTTCTTAGTTATTAATTTTAATTGAAATACGAGTATAAGACAAAATTGAAAAATTAGTGATTAAGAATTTCACATATCCTAAAATTCTATTTTTTTCAGAGACTCCTTTATGAGTCTTTTTATTGCGTACTCATAAAACACACATAAGAAATACTCTTTTTAGGGTAATTTGTTTTTGGGGCACTCAGAAAATGTTTGCAGAGAAGTTTTCAAAAATTCTTTCATATGTATTGGGTTTTGCAGTAAATTCGTAGCGTTATCTTCATGAAGAACCATTTATTTTAAATTAATTCTTATTCCCATCTTTTGGGCAGGAGACGAAAAGCAAATTGGAAGACCGCCTGGTCTTAAGATGCAATTCACGAATCAAATTATTTTTCAATCTTTATAATAAGATTCTGCCATCGATTGAAAAGCAGAAATATTTGGACGATACTGCGCATGGGCTAGGTCATTCTATTGGAATGCTTCCAAGTATATTGTGACCAATTTTATGAAGTGCAAATAAGTATTTCGGTCATTTTCGCTTCCAATTACGGATCAAGCGCATTGACCTTAGACGGCAGCGAGCTCTAGTGATAGTTTCATTCGGTTTAAACAGCTCATAGAAGATCGTACCCTACTGATCCCACCAAATGAGGTCTCTATCTCTATTTAGCTTCGTCTCTGATGTTGTTGGCGGAGTTTATCCCATGATTTTTTCCTTCCTCTTCTCCCGCCTCTTCTCCCAGGTGAAAAGATCCTTTAAACCGTCCATCGGATTCAATACATATGGAACCGAATTTCCTTGCTTTTGGATAATAATCATGGTTTTAAAGCGTTTTTCTAACGTTGACAGAGAATATGTCAAAAACTTCAGTCTTGATACATATCGCACTCCATCTTCAAAACAGAATAACTCAAAATTTTAAAATTTTCAGGAGAACCAAAAAACCAGTTTGTTTTTCAATAGAATCCATACAAAACTAAAAGACAAAACGATTTTTTGTTTAATTAACGAGTAAAAAGATGACTGCAAAATTTTGATAGTTGATGGAGGTTATCACTACGAATAGTTTAACATTTAAAAGTAATAATTAGTAAATTTTGAGTTGTGCCTGTTTTAAAGATGGAGTGCGATGTATATATTCGTCAATACGTATGTTCTTTTCAATAATAATAAAATAAATAAAATGTTTTTTCTTTTTTTCTCGGGCTAACCAGTAAGAGCTGTGAATATAAAAAAGTTAACTCCAGATCACAAGCCAAGAGCCCGTAGCCGCTCGTTTGCTCGCAAACCTCGAACTTGCAATAATTTGATAAAGAAGTTTCCACACTGAAGCAACATCTTGATATATATTTTTTTTTTTTGTTTTTTTAGGCATCTTTGCCTATCTATCATCACTTTTTCTTATAAATTTTTATATTTCGAACATTACCGAATTCGATATTATTACACCCTGTTACGCATATTTCGAATTCGAGTGAAATTTCAAGTGAATTTCAAAGTTTTGAAAAATACAAAAGTTCTCTCAGCTTTTTCGCCAAAATAACCAAAGTTCGAAATTATTCCTCTTGAAAACTTCAAATATGTCTCATAAAATTTACTTTTTTTTAATAACAACGAAAATTAAATAAATATATACATAAAAAATTTTGTGTTTTGCCTCGTTTGGATTTAAACCTAAGACAGTTGGGTTTTAATTATAACGAGCTCTAAGCACGCTTGGCAGTCAAATGTTCCTCATAAAATGTTATTAAATCGTGGCGTTTACTTTTTTTTTTTTTGACGCAAAGACGTTTTTGTATAGAACGATGGCTAGAATTAATTGTAAATTTCATATTTTTGTATACATTTGCAAATCAATTGCAAGTGCAAATATTTGGTTTTGTTTATGAAATGATTTTGGAAATTTCCTCCGTCTACATTGGAAGTCTTAGTGGACTTGTGTTTTCTTATCTAAGGTACTTTGCTATATTTTAAAATATTTTTTGGTCTTGAGAATCTGGCCTTAGAGGTTCTCAACTAAACTTAATTTGATCTCCTTTCTTAAAGTATTTTGAACTGTATAATAGAGTAGATTAAAAACAAAATTAAAACAAAAAACATCCCTATTTTCAAAGCTAACCTCGAGAGAATTCCGGAAAAGTATAACTTTTTACTTTGGACCCCAAAAAAAATTTATGCAGAAACCGTTTTTAAGATATCCTTCAACGTTTAAAATCACGAATACCCCCAAATATTTGAACTCCAATTCATTGCACTGTATAAAGATTTAAATTGTTCATGTAAATTTTACTTACTCACTTACTATACTTCAAATTCGTAAAAAAAAACATTTGATAGTTTAAGTTCAATCAAAGCGCTCATCCTGTCTCCATATAAGCAAGGAACTCAAATGAATGATTGCAACTGCTAAATGATAAAATTGCATACTAGCTTTAAAAAATTTCACTTCTTGAAGTTGTTGATGATGATTGAATTGAATTTTAACACTTTCTTTCACGCATGCGTCAACGTGATCGTGTCAAATGGCTTTTAGCATAAAATGTCAAAGAGACGACGTTAAGTTCCAAATTTCAACCAATGATCACTCCACACTCCACAATAGCTAAAGCCTAGCAGAGAAAACTATGATTATGCGAGAAAAAATGTGAGCTAAAAGCCTAGCCCAAAACAGCGACAGAATTCAAAATAAAAAAAAAACTAAAAATAATAGAAACGCAAAAACGCACGCAAAGACGCACCACACATAAAATAAAAAATAACAATTCAACTAGAAACTAGTGGGCATCCATCAATGTTTGTCATGTTGAGCTGCCATCAAGTTGCCTGGAGTCATTGAATTGTCTCGCATAAAATGTAAGTAATGCATGATGAAGTTGTTGAAGAATTTCTTTCAATGACAAATAATATTGAAATCTCTCAATACCACCCACCTGCATAAAACAGCCAATCATTGGCAGCAAGTTGCTTGCCTGCGCATGAATGAGTTGCTTGGCTTTCGGCTACCCTACAATAAATAGCGGAATGAGTGCATAAAAAACTTTTATAAATTGAAAAGTGAAAAACACTTTGAAGTCAACAACAAGAAAATTTATGTTAACCAAGTTTTTTCGGTTTTTTTTTTAACGTTTTCGTTTTCCATTTATTTTGATTGATGTCATGTTGACATCGACTTAAGTAAGAAAAAGCTTTAAATACTTAAGAGCAGTTGAAATAATTTAATAGACAGCTGGTTGAAAAGGAGATGTATTAAGTCTTAAAAAAAAGAAAAAACAATTTTTCATAGTTGTCAATATGCTTGTTTTTGGGTGAACGCTGATTCAAGATAAAGAGAAGAAATTCTATCAAGTTTGTTTCTTAAGTCTTTTGTTTTTGTTTTGAAACACGCGTTGGTCATTCTCAAAACTTCACAAATTGGCAATAGAAGGACATTATTCACCCTATTTATAATAAAAGAAAGGAACGAAGCTTTCCATCGTTTCATCCAACCATTCAGCCATATATCCGACGAATTGTCTGCTTAAACTTTACAACGCATGACACAACGGCACAAGTGAGTGGGTATATTTACTTTGTTGTTGTTGTTGTTTTTGTTGTTGTGGTTGTTTTGTACTTACTTTAATTGAAAAGCAAATAATTTCATTTATCTCCAGACACACCGCGTTGTCAAGTCAACCAAGCATCTAACAACAATAACAGCAACAGCAACAACAGCAGCAACCTAACGTCAAAAGAAAGTTGTAAATTATAAATGCTAACATTAGAAACAATTTATTGAAATTCCGAAATAAGTGTGTAATCAATAATTTTGTTTATTTTTAAAAGCAAGCATTTCCATTGTCATGGCTCAATAAAAGAATGTTCGTCTTTTAATGTTAATTCAAATTGATTTCTTATTAAACATGTGTTTGTTTATTTTTTTGTGTGACTGCCACTTTTGATGAAAGTGAAATTTTTCTATCATACAATTTTATTTTATGAAAATAATTAAAAAAATAAATATTATTAAAAACTGTAACACTAACAGTAAATAAGTAAAAGTGAAATAATCGCATGAATCAATTGTACAAAATAAATATTTTTTTTTAATAAATTTGCATCGGGGTAGGAAAGAGAAGGCTTTAGGCAGAAATTATCAATATTAATATTATCAATATATAATTATTACTTACATCGTAGATGCTACAAAAAATTATTATACCCTATTAAAGGATATTCTTAGTCCTCATGACACAAATAGACTAAAATTTATCATTTATAATTCATCACTTATAAATTCAATATCGTTTCATCACAAAAAAAAAAATACATGACGGGGAGGTGTGAAATTGAAAAATGCAAATTATGCACAGTTGTATGGAATTAATTCTCGGAGAAAAAAGGCTCTGTCGTAAATTTTGTAGTACGATAGTCATGTAGGTTCGTTGGTCTTTTGAAAAAATAAAAGATTAAAACAAAAACAACAACAACAACAAAAACGAAAACACAAAACACAAAATACAAAATACAAAACATAAAATACAAAAAACATAAAACACAAAACATAAAATGAAAATACTAAACTTAAAATTCAAAACTCAAAAAAAAAAAGAAGCAAAATAAAAAACTATTACTTTTAATATTCAATAAAACACAAAACTCAAAACACAAAGTAAAAAACAAAAACAAAAACAAATAACTAAAACTAAAACTAAAACTAAAACTAAAACTAAAACTTAAACCAAAACTAAAACTAAAACTAAAACTAAAACTAAAACTAAAACAAAAACAAAAACAAAAACAAAAACAAAAACAAAAACAAAAACAAAAACAAAAACAAAAACAAAAACAAAAACAAAACCAAAAACAAAAACAAAAACAAAAACAAAAACAAACAAAAACAAAAATGAAAACACAAACTACAAAACATAAAATACAAAAAACATAAAACACAAAACATAAAATGAAAATACTAAACTTAAAATTCAAAACTCAAAAAAAAAAGAAGCAAAATAAAAAACTATTACTTTTAATATTCAATAAAACACAAAACTCAAAACACAAAGTAAAAAACAAAAACAAAAACAAATAACTAAAACTAAAACTAAAACTAAAACTAAAACTTAAACCAAAACTAAAACTAAAACTAAAACTAAAACTAAAACTAAAACTAAAACTAAAACTTAAACTAAAACAAAAACAAAAACAAAAACAAAAACAAAAACAAAAACAAAAACAAAAACAAAAACAAAAACAAAAACAACAACAAAAATAAAAACAAAAACAAAAACGAAAACACAAAACACAAAATACAAAATGCAAAACATAAAAAACAAAAAATATAAAACACAAAACATAAAATGAAAATACTAAACTTAAAATTCAAAATTTAAGACTCAAAAAAAAAAGAAGCAAAATAAAAAACTATTACTTTTAATATTCAATAAAACACAAAACTCAAAACACAAAGTAAAAATCAAAAACAAAAACAAATAACTAAAACTAAAACTAAAACTAAAACTAAAACTAAAATCAAACTAAAACTAAAACTAAAACTAAAACTTAAACCAAAACTAAAATTAAAACTAAAACTAAAACTAAAACTAAAACTAAAACTAAAACTAAAACTAAAACTAAAACTAAAACTAAAACTAAAACTAAAACTAAAACTAAAACTAAAACTAAAACTAAAACTTAAACTAAAACTTAAACTAAAACTAAAACTAAAACTAAAACTAAAACTAAAACAAAAACAAAAACAAAAACAAAAACAAAAACAAAAACAAAAACAAAAACAAAAACAAAAACAAAAACAAAAACAAAAATAAAAACAAAAACAAAAACGAAAACACAAAACACAAAATACAAAATGCAAAACATAAAATACAAAAAATATAAAACACAAAACATAAAATGAAAATACTAAACTTAAAATTCAAAATTTAAAACTCAAAAAAAAAAGAAGCAAAATAAAAAATTATTACTTTTAATATTCAATAAAACACGAAACTCAAAACACAAAGTAAAAAACATAAACAAAAACAAATAACTAAAATTAAAACTTAAACTAAAACTAAAACTAAAACTTAAACTATAACTAAAACTAAAACTAAAACTAAAACTAAAACTAAAACTAAAACTAAAACTAAAACTAAAACTAAAACTAAAACTAAAACTAAAACTAAAACTAAAACTAAAACTAAAACTAAAACTAAAACTGAAACTAAAACTAAAACTTAAACTATAGCTAAAACTAAAACTAAAACTAAAACTAAAACTAAAACTAAAACTAAAACTAAAACTAAAACTAAAACTAAAACTAAAACTAAAACTAAAACTAAAACTAAAACTAAAACTAAAACTGAAACTAAAACTAAAACTAAAACTAAAACTAAACTAAAACTAAAACAAACAATAACAAAAACAAAAACAACAAAAATAAAATAAAAATAAAAACAAAACCAAAAATTAAAATAAAAATAAAAAAAAAAACAAAAAGTAATAACTAATGCAATAATTTTTAACTCGATATATTAATGCGGTTCTTCATCATCTATCATCGCCTTGTATGTAACTTTTTCGTAAGTCTGTTGGTCCATTCATACTTATAAACAAAAAAAAAAAAAAAGGAAAGAACCATCTCTAAAAAAAAACAAAGAAAGTTTAATGTCTTCATATCCTAAAATGTAATTTTGGATTCGAAAATATAAACTTTTTGTGTTAATTTTTCTCCAGTGAAAGGTGCGAAAACTTTTGCATTCGGGCTTACTCAAGATTCTAGTTAATTTTACTAATAAAGAAAGGGTCATGAAAAAAATCAATATAAATTCGTGTAAAATATTTGAAAATTTTTCACTTATGCAGGACATTATTGACATTAAACATAAACATTTATGAGAAGCATTCAAACAGTTGAAAAAATTGAAAACTTTTTGAATAATTTATTTTGTAATCATATATGTACGTGTAATTGACCTGGAACAAATTCTACTTCCTTAAAAAACAACATTTTTCTTAATACATACATATATTCAAAAGTTAAAAAAATTCTTATATAGGGCGGCCTCGAGTCAGGGGTCCAAGTTCATATTCCTACGCATTTACCTATCTGCCTTTTTCGTTCCTCATTTCTTAACAATTGAAATTGAAAATTCATCAAAATTTACAACTTGAAAGTTTTAGTTGGTGTTAGAGAAGTTTGTGGATGGGATTGCTTTATAACTAGAATTGACTGAGATTGATATGTTTCTACGGCTTCCCACCAAGCTTGGAATGTCTTAAACTTATCGCACTTGATTGCTTTTTTTTCCACTAACCTATGAACCCATTTTGAATCAAAACAGAATTGACTTAATAGATAATTCAATAGATTAATTTTGACTTTATAGATTAATAATGGCTGAAAATTAACTGGTACCCTACTGTTTTATCGCAATATTCAGTACAACAAAGTACTTTCATTCTACACCTCTTATCCTATACTTTTCTAAGTGCTACTGCCACAGACAACAAACACCTCTAAAGTGGAGCGAGGCCCTCGAATGTCTATTGCTTGAGCAATTTTTGCACACCTACTTGTTGTTTTATGACTTTAATTTTTGATACACAAATAATTTCGCGTCAAATTATGAAATCCTGTATAATTTTCAAATTATAAAAATTAAAATCTTTTAATAAATTCATTTGCACTAAAACAAGTCATAATTTTTTCAAAGCAATTGTTGCAAACTTTTTAAAACTTCATTGTTCCCTGAAATAACAAAAGTGAAATGTTAAATTTGAACATTAAATCACCATAATTGTTGAGATATGGCATAATTTAAACAGCATGCAAAATTACTTTTGTTTCCAATCAATACGATTACAAGGCAAACGACTATTTTTAGCAAGACACGGATAAAATATTTTCTGTAGATCTTATCTTTTACGTCGTATACGTCTTAACTCATCTTTTTAGGAAAAAAAATTTTTTCTGGCAAACTTGAGCTTGAAAGCAGCGCGAAAAATTCAAATTTTCCACATTAACAATTTATGTTCGAACAATAACGTTAATATTTTTATAGCCATTTCTAAATATTTTGTTTAGGCATTTGTTAAGAGATAGAGAATAAAAGGTTTTAGCTTTCGATTCCATGGTCTTTTTTTTTATCTATTTTTGTTTTTTCATTTGGACATTAAATATTTTAAAGAAATCAAAAGCAAAATCAAGCCATAAATCAAAACAAAACAAAAATGTAGTTAGCTATATTATTGCCGGTTTCAAAATCTTGTCACACTTTCAGTTAAAATGTGTTGGAGGAAAAAGTTTGAAAGTATTTTGACGTGACAACTGCACAGGTTTCCAAAAAAATTAAAATGCAGTCTTTGCATGAAATTGTTACTTAATGAGTAGTAATGACACGACAATTAAGGTTTAATTTTACACTTTGACAATAATAAAAAAATAAATTAACGATGTCATCGGGACGCTAAGGGACATGCCTAGGCGTCGAAGCTACAAATTTATTACATGAATTTATAAAGATCTATGTATAGGTGCTACGGTAAAAATATTAAACGCCAGTAAAGGTTTGTCCTCCAACAAAAATAGACAAAAAATTCCTAACATCATGAAACCGAGGAATGCAACAGCGTTGCATGGAATTATTACTCGATGAGTATAAGCGGTACGGTAAATATAAGAAAATAGAAATGAGGGATATATGTTCGACGTCGTCAGGTCGCAGAGGTAGCAGCGCATGCAACAAAAAAATTAAATTTTTACATAGAATTATTACCCGCTAACTGCTTACTTTTATTAAAAAAAAACAAATGGTTCCTTAACCTCATAACGAAAATGAAAAAACATTTTTAAGCCACTACACTTTGAGTTAAAAAACATGGAGGCGTCCTCTTAAAGCAGCAAAAATGCAACGACAATGAAAGAACGTTGCATTGAATTATAACTTCATGACTTTAAACGTCACGGTAGTTGTAATGGAACGACAGTAAAGCAGAAGTTTTCGGTCATATGATAAAATTACAAAAAGATACAGCAGTTTCGAATATGGGCAAATCCAGCGTGTCGGACGTTTCATTCGGACGCTTCTTTTAAAAAATTTTCATACAATCCAGAGATATATTTGAGATAGGTGTATATTAACGAAAAGTTATCTATTGGTATAGTAAAAAAAAAATAAAATCATTTTTATTCACTTAAATTTGGAATAAAATTTGTATTTTAAACAGCCATACATAATAAGTTCGAAGACAAAATGTTTTACAAATTTAGCAAGCTTTCAGAAAAGCCACACGTTGTCTTTATGAAGGGCGTAGTGAGGTCGCAGTAAATTATTTTAGTTGTTCGGACGTTTCGTGTCGGACGTTTCAGATTTTTCCACTCAATAGAAACGATCGCTTTTTGTGTGAAATTTAATTGTAAATACATGATTAAACATATTTTTTTGTATTAAGTAGCTGCAGTTTTAGATGTTTTTATAAAGTTGTTTTCTTTAAAATATTTAAAATGGTTTAAATTTTAAGGTTTAACACTTAGGGTTTAGAATAGTTGGAAATGATTTCGCTGAGATCGCTTTACATATGAATGTAACTTAAAAGACTTCAGCTGTAATTGGATTTCAAAAATTAAATCATTTACAGACTCCTCCGAGTAGCTCAAAATCATCCGTTTTTTAACAACGCGCCAGGTCTTCCACTTGACTTCTTCATAAAGTTTACTGATGTTACTTATACACTGAAAAAAATATATTAGCTTAAAATAGAACACAATGTGTTCAAAAAATGTGTTCATAATTTGACTTTTTTTTCATACGATTTTCAAAATTTTTAAACACATTTGCTCTTACTTTGACGAAAATTGTTGCAAGCTATTTTTTAAACACAAATATCGTCAAATTAATAACAACTGTCGTCAATTTTAAAACATTTTTTTTTTTCAGTGTAGGTACTAAATTAAAAATTACAACTGTCACATTTTTATGCCATACACATTTCATTTGAAACATTTTGTTTACAAGTATATGGCTGAAAGGCTGAAAGTCTAGACAATTCTTTTTTTTTTCTCTCGAAAAGACTTTAACCGCTTTAAATTTACTTTTAATTTTTCGGCGAGTGAGAGGTTACGTGCTGCTTGCACTTTTACTTTCTGCCTGCAAATTCGCTTCCTTTGCCCGAAATTCTTCGTTATTTTTCATACTGTTTTCCATACTTTGGACCTCGCTGCTGTTGAATTAGACATCTCTAAAAATAGCACTAATATAATCTAATTATATTATGAATAAATAAGCTCCTATTAAGACTTCCGTTCGGACGCTTCAATAAAAAATTAGCTTTTAAGACTAAACGCCTTTATTTTTTTAATTTTTTTTTTTTTTATTTTGAAGAACTGGTTCAACTTTCTTAAAAAATATAGTTTATTCACAAGCTTCTCACTTTTTGCAGTTTTGTAGCAAACTAAATTGATGTTTCCGTGTCCGACGTTTCACATAGCGGGCACTTCACAAAAATCAGGATTAACAGTTATACATTAGTATGTACTTAGATTGATCTTATTGCAGAAGATCATAATAGAAATATAGCAAAATATAAAAAAAAAAAAATAGAGCGAAAGATTGATTTTAAAAACTTAACTGTTATCATAGAAAAAAGTAAAAAAGGCGAAAAGAAACTTTTCGTAGGAGTGATGCAAAAAGACTAAAAATTTTGACAGTTGTGTAAAGAAGAATTGAAATTTAAGAGTTGGATTTAACAGAGAAATGATGGAGCTTAATATATATTATACAATTTTAACGAAAATTAAAACTTATCTTTTTTGGTCCTGGTTGACCTTTTTCTGGATTTGCCCATATGTCGTAACACAAGACGTAGAATTATATAATGCTTAAATTAGAAATAATCGAGTTATACACTTCTTATTGATACTAAGACATAGAAAAAGTTGGTACAATTTTTGAATTTTTTTTTTCCAGATCATATATTAATAATTTATTAGTCAAAAGATAGTACAATTTATTACATATCATATTAAGTACTAAAGGCTTTTTATACAGTACAAGATGAAATTTAATTATCATTATTGAAAATTTTTATTAAAATTGGCTTATGATAGGAAAAGTAGGAAATATATTTGTTACAGCTTATATTGTCATATCTTACAAATACCATGTCGATACAGGAACATCCCAATGTTGTTGAAGATATTTCAGACAAGAGGTTCAAGTTGTAGTTTAAATTCATCAAATTTACATTGTTCACGAAAAATATCGCAACTTGCATTTGCGTAAACTTGCATAAACTTTTACCTTATTTCCTTTCAGTTCTTCTTTGCTTTATAAAGAAAAAATCTATCTAATTGAATTGCGGAAGGTTTTACTGTAGTTGGTTTTTTCTCCACACTAAAATGTTGACTCTACACTGTGTGGAATTATATGCCGCGGAATTTTCGTTTCTGCAGCATACTAAGCTTTAAACAAAAAACCATGCGCATAGCAAACAGAAACATCAAATGCTTGTTTTATATATTTGTTTTTAACTGGCAGTGCCCTCTTGCTTTAATCAGCAACATGGCATATATTCTATTATATACAAGAACCAATGCAGTCGATAAATAGGTAGCAACCTTAAACAAGAACCGTGCTCAAAGTAAACAGAAACATCAAATGTTGGCTTTATATTTCATGTAATTGTGTAAAATTTAAATAAGTTCGAGAGTTCAAACATGAATTTTTCTCCCAGTGAGGATCAAGCAGATCAACAAGTGCTTACATCAACATTGTACGATCATTACTTAAGGCACACCAAAGGCTCAAAGTGTGACCTAAAAACGCTATCAACCGCCCTACTAACCTCCGAGAATGACGTAATTCTACGTCAAAAAAAAAAAAAATAATAATAATGGCGTCATATGTTCTCTCAAGGAACCTCTTAAAGTAATCTTAATTAACCAAATGTGAAAGCAAAATCAAAATAATATAAGGAATAAGATGAGGATTAGGAGAAAGATTTGAATAAATATAAGAACATGAAACTGAAGAAGGAATAGGATAAGAATTCTAAAAAAGGTTGGGAAAAGAAATATAATAAGGATTGAGACAAGGACTAGAACACAAAAACCTAAATACATCTAAAACAATTTTAAGGACAATATTGGGAAAAAAATTAGACCAAGAAATATGACAATGAATATAATTAGGATTTGAACACACTAAGAACAAGATTTAGGAAAAAGATTAGAAAAAGAACTGATATAAGGAAAGGAAATCGAACAAGAATTGGGTCAGGAGTTTAGAAATGGATTAAAACAAGAGCTTGGACAATTATAAGGACAAATATAAAAATTGTTATAAAGATGAGGACAAGGAAAAGGAATTGAACAAGCTCTTGGAGACATTAAGAACAAGATTTCGGAAAAAAATTGAGAAAAGAAGCGAGATAAGGATTAGAAAAAGGATTCGAACAAGGATAAGGTCTGGAATTTGGATTAGAAAAGGGATTCAAACAAGGATAAGTTCAGGAATTTGGGAATGGACTAAAACAAGAGTTTGGACAAGAACTAGCACAATTATTAAGACAAATATGAGAATGAGGATAAGGAGGAAGACAAGTTTGGAATAAGTTATAGCTATAGACAAGTTATAAGCAAGTTCTTTAGGATAAGAATAAGAAGAAGGATAAAGACCATTACTTGCACAATTATTAACCCTTCGCGTGGTACATGGTTTTTTAATTACTTAGAGTGACACATGGGGTCTTTTGTTTCCAGAAAAATTTCAGTTGTTCCGTTTTACAACACAGTTAAAATCAGACTGTTCAACTTTTATCAGCAGGTCACTGCAGACTTAAACTTTTCCCGCGGGACTCCCAGCATCATCTAAGCACCCGTAAAAAAAACTACAGTCAAAATAAAAAAATGTTTAGACACGAAAGACCCCATGTATCACTCGAAGGGTTAAAACAAATGTAAGAATTAGGATAATGATGAAGACCAGTTTGGGAAAAGTTGAGTTATGGACAAGAATAAGAATAAGGATATAGAAAGGCTATCACGTGAAAACCTACTGTTGTATCCACGATACAGCATACATTATGGATTAGATAAGATTAAATTTTTCTCGCCGTGTAGAGATAATTTTCGATAGTAAAGCATTTTATAGGGATCTTACAGAGGAACCCTCAATAAGTGGATATTTTTAAATTTTAATTATTTAAGTCATAAATCAACACCAAAACATGATGAGTCGTATATTTTTATGATGATAAATTTTCTGCTCTTTCATTATGATTTCATTGATTCAAACGTTTTATTGTCTGTTAGAAGCGCTTCGTAGCGAGATTTCACTTTGCTATGAATTTATGAATGAAACTTCAAACAAAAAAAAAAAAAACAAAAAACACACAACAACAACATTGACAATAGTAAAAGAGCAATTTTTGCTTTTTTTGTTGCAGATCAAATAGTGTTTATTTATGTCTGAGTGCTACGGAGTGGCCAAGATGAAAAACAGCCGACTTGATGACGGATGTGAATTAATTTTTTAAATTGATTAAATAACAAGAAATAAAATAGCAACATTTAACAAAAAAGGTAAGACTGCACTTGTAAGTCTCTATGTATGTATGTGTGTGTGATAACTTGGTTTGCGGCATTGCACTCACACTTATACTCGAAACTCTCATAGTTTCAATACTTTCTAGATGCGTTTTTTAACTATTTCAGCTTTTAGTTGCTAGCTCCCCTAGTTCAACATTTCCTACAGCAACAACAACCAGCAACAATTGATAAGCTAAGTGAATGATTTCAGTTTTCCAAATAAATGACAAACTACAAACCTGACAATGAATGAGAAGAGAAAATTAATTAAAGCCAGTTGAGCTGAGTTGAGCTGCGACGCTGGGTGATGTGAGGCTCAGCTGGAAGGGAGTCAGCAAGAAGATTTAACCTTATTTTCACAGCTGCAGCAGCATTTGTTTCCGTATTAATATGTTTTTATTTCGAAAAAGCTTTATGGGAAATAATATACCTGCTCAACAATTAACTGTGAGTGCAACTAGCTGCAACAATAGACGGCAGACAGACATTGTTGGTTGGCCAAAAGAGCCAGCAGCAGCTGGAATTATTTGAAGAGTTTTCACTTTGCCACCTTTTTCTGCGCTGAGCATATGTTGCGCATGCGCTGCAGTTGCAGCTAAGTAGCTCATTGCTTGTTGTGCTATGAGCTATGGATGTCTGTGTTTGTGGCTTTTGCGGCTTTGACAAAGGTTAGTGTATCGAGCCAAGTGGCTCTTATTGATGTTGTCACTATGGTAATGACAGCAGCAGCATCAGGCAGCAGCCATCAGGCAATAGCCACCAGCTACTAAACTCAGACGCATCACTTCAGCTCCGCTCTCAAACGCTTGTTTTTAATACTGATGCGATGACGTTGATGGAGTGCCAATGTAATAAAAAATGAATTACAACTGAGAAGCAATGGGTAAATAAAAACAAATGAGAAAAACAAACAAACTTACAATTGCTGACAACGCGCATCTGGGTGTGTGTGCATGGTAGTGTTAGAGTGTGACCCACATACTTTATTAGAAATTTACGGATTTAAAAATTTAACAAATTAAGATGATATGAAATATTTTTCTATTTCTCTGCACCTTGGGGCAATTTCATTTCAATACTCTTCTAAGAGTTGAGTACACTATAAAGTACAGTCTAACAGGCATGTTACGTAATCAACTTTAGTAGTCGATCGATTTGATAATGATTACAATCAATAATAATGACTTTTTTATTTTTTCCCTATCTTGAATGTCCTTAACATTCAGTTGAAGACAAAAATTTCGTTCGCTAACAAAAAATAACCAAAGAATCCAAAACTCGCTGGAAGATGAAGAAATGTTATAGCTTCCGATATATCAGCGATGCCCAGTGCCTAACTCTTTCAACTCTTTTCACTCTTTTCAACTACTTCACTACATTAATGTTTATTGTAATTCTCCAAAATTCAGTTTGCAGCTTCTTATTGTTTTGTTGTTTTATGTGCACACCATTGATCGACGCTATTGCGCATTTTATTGCTTTTTGACGTAGAATACGTCATTCTCGGAGGTAAGTAGGGGTGGTTGATAGTGATCAGGTGTCGGTTTTTATATCACAATTTGAGCCTTTGGTATGCCTAAAGTACTGATCGTACAATGTTGATGTTAGCACTTGTTGGTCTGCTTGATCCTCACTGGGAGAAAAATTCATGTTTGAACTCTCTAACTTATATAAATTTTACACAATTACATGAAATATAAAGCCAACATTTGATGTTTTTGTTTGTTTAAGTTTGCTACCTATTTATCGACGGTTTCCGGTTTTTTCGACGGTGAAGACAGCGCCATCTAGCGTGAAGACATAAATCATATAATTAAAAAAAGCATACTTTTGGGGGCATGTTGTTTTTAACAGAATCGCGTAGCCCAGTAATTCTGAGTAATTTTGTAGGTATGCTTTTTTAACAGAATCTTTTATTAAAATGTCAAAATTCCGCAGCCAATAAAATATCCGGGCATATTATCGACAGAGTAATTTTGACATTTCGACTCTCCACATGGGTTGTTGAACTTGGTAGCATTAAACAAATTTTGTTTGCTTGTTTCCGGTTTTATCGACAAAACCATAATATTTGTATGGGAGCCCCCCTAAGGAGTGGTCGGAGGGAATAGGTGTCAAACGCAAAAATGTTCCTTTTGCAAAAGTAATGGGGGTCGGTGACACATATTAACCCTTTCCGGCACTCTTTTAAAGGTCAGGAATAAATAACTTGCTAAATATTTTTTAAAAACGATGTCATCAAAAGCGAATTGAATAATTCTACGTCTTGTGTTACGACATAGTCGAAACAACTGTATCTTTTTTTTTTATTATAAAGGTTGTTAATGTTGGATTTTTATTGAAATTGCTGTTTATCTAACTAATTACACTATTTAAATAATTCTTGTGGACATCGCTATGATAGAAAATTCTTTGACTAGATATTCATTAATTTTGTTATTGATATAAAAACAAATGACAAATCCTGGGGCCGAATCGCCGCATCCGTGAACGAAATGGCTTTCGTATGAGAAAAAATTAATCGTATGAGAATCTCATGAGATACGATATTAATCTCATGAGATTCTCATTCTCAGATACGATATTAATCTCATGAGATTCTCATACGATTAATTTTTTCTCATACGAAAGCCGTTTCGTTCACGGATGCAGCGATTCGGCCCCTGGTTTATAGTTCAGTGAATCAAAATAATTAATGCTCCAAGTAATCATGACTTATTTTGAGTCCTTAAGTCTCATGCAATAGATATGAAGTATTTTCTATTATACCTTATAATCTATACAAATTGATTTTTCAACTATTCCATAATCAAATTAATTTTCTAAGAGGCTTCCTAAATTGCTTGTCTGCTGCAATCTAGCAAATTTACCATAGTTGGTTAAAGTAGTTTAAGTCAACCGGCATTGATCCAAAACAATAGATAAATTTAAGCAGCAGAGCTCATAGCTTATGTCTGTTGTAATGAGATAACAGCCGCGTGAAATTTATTGAAATTGTTTAAAACAAAAAAAAAATACTTTTTATATAATCACTGCCTAGACGAGAAGAAAGAAAAACACCCAAAGCAGTGCGTGCAATGGATTTCAAGTTCGTTACTTAAGTCTTTTGTTTGCTTATTACAATTGCATAAGTCTATAAAAATCGTCAATCATAAATAATTCTTTGTAATTTGACGAAAGTTGTCAGTTTAACAATTGAACAATATACTTATTATTGCAATATAACCGCTACATTGATCGAGAGATGATCAAAAGATGCTGAAATGTTGAAAATTAAATGTAAAAATAAGACTTCAAAGGTAATTGAGTAGCAAATGGTTTTTCTATTTGATGTTTGACAATGTATTTTGCTATTTTTTTTTCAATTTTGCTCTTAGCTTTTAAATAAAACGTGCCTTTTGAATGATTTGATAAGATTTATGTAAGCCACGCTTGTTTCTTAAGTCTTTTGTTTGTGATTTGAAGAAATAGCAGGTAAGTTGATTCGGCTTAATTTCTTACACAAGCTTGATCAAAGGTTTTTCAAGGTCAAAAGACATTCATGCTTATTCGCTTATTAGTTAACGCTTATTCAAATTACTTTCGTTTTCTTTTAAATGCTGGTTCTTCTATATTTCACTGGTCTTCAAAGCTGAATGAAACAAAGAATTTGTTTTCGAAATTCCCGTTGATAGTTGTATTTTCAAAATTTTCGCCTTCAACAGTTTAATAAGAAATCATCTATATTCCACCATGTCTGAATTTGTTATTCCTGCAAAGCTCGTTTATCTTTGCAGAATGAGACTGAGCAAAACCAGCAACGCAGTTAAAATTGGAAAGAACCTCACCCCTCCATTCGATAACCAACGAATTTTCAGAAAAAATGTCAATTGAAATGTGTCTGATTTTGCAATTAATGTGTACTAAATTTCGCTCAGCTAATATTAAAATTAAAATTATTTATTTGTGGAATTCTGCCAAATTTCGTTGACTTTCCCAAAACAAAAAGAAACAAAAAAAACCAATTTGTTGCGAAAGTCGAAATTCAAAAACGAATTAAACGCACTTGAACTGTTTTCTTTTGTTGGTATTTTTGAATTAATTTTTTTTTTTTTTTTGTTATGTTGAGCAGGAAACATTTTTATTGCCTGAAAATACATTCTTTATGGCCAGCAGAACACCAACATGGACACTTTCTCTTTATTGCAAAACTCGTCGTGCTGCAGCATTTTCCCAGACCAAGTTCAAGTCCCGACCAAACTCGAACGCGTCAATGCAGCGCTTAAAATAATGTTGCCAAAAACGTTGCAACTTTCTTGACGCAAGTCGTCAACAAGATATGTTGCCACTTTTTTTAATTATTTTCTTTTTCATCAGTTCCGGCTTCTGACCAACGTTCAGACTCGCGAAAGGAATTCGCAAAGTCTGAAAACCAAACAAAAACAAAAAAAAATAGTCATAAAGATTTAAATGAAGATCATGAAAACATGCTAGGAGACATTAAAAAAAGATAATATTAGCTAAAAATAAACTTCAGCTGATGATGTCTATGCTTTGCATCTTATAGCCTTTCCAGCATGACACTGTAGGGGATACAACTTGAACAGCAGTTGTGGTTGCTACAGCGAGTGGAACGTGCTAAGCCCAACGAGCTTAGGCTGTTAATCTAGTTAAACATTGCCGTTGATTTCAACAACAACAACAATAACAACAACAACGACAACAACAGCGAAAATCGAATGAGACACACGCCGTATAAGTGTGCAAAAGCACATCGAACCACTTTAACAATTCTAGGAGTCTCAATGAAACTTGCACACCTCTTAACCTATATTTGACAAACGCGCATGCGTCGCGTGCACAAACACACATAAACTCATGCACGCACGCACTGAAGCACGCGCAAGCTCTCACGCACATGTGTCAAGGCAAAGTGCTGGTTGTTAGTTCGTTCAATGGACTCGTTTTATCACTCCACTTCCTTGCCAACCAGATCCGTGGCACTTTATTTGGTTGCCAACAACAACAACAACATCGACGCGAAATTTCATTCACGCTTGCGCAGTGAAATAAAATCCGCATCAGAGAGCTAGTAACAATTTCGTTGCTGATGTTTGCGACAGGTTTTGGCTGCTGACCAGGCAGTAAAACGACGTGCGCGTCATTTTTACGCACGTTCCTGGCGAGACAGACCTATTGACATGAACAATTGTTTTTTGAAATCTCAAGAAATAAAATTTGAAAATTGACTATTTACTTTTCACCAAAAGTTTTTACATTTAATAAATACTTAATTTTTGCTATTTTGGCCTAATTTTGTAGCTGGATTGAACATATTCTTTTATTGACTAAATTAATACATTCGTGGCTATCTCAAATTTGTTTTTTGTATTATCTACTGATGTCACGAGGCCGCGGAGAAAGTCGATAAAAGATAAAAAATTTAATGCAACGAAGTTTGTTGCAATATTGTTGCATGGAATTATTTCTCGCCCGTAATAGATGCTATTGTAAATTTTATTTGACGCTAGTAAAAATTGGTTCTTTGACCTCATAACGAAAATAAAAAAAGAGTATTATTGTTAATTTTATCGCCATTACACTATGCAACAAAAATGCAAAAGCGTTGCATGGCATTATAACTCGATAACAATAGGAGTTACGGAAAATTTCAGGAGGTTTTCTATCACACAATGAAAATAGAACAGAAAATAGAATGGCGTCATGAGGTGCTTCAAACAACCGCTAATTGTAATGTAATACTTCCCTGTTGCATGGAAATAGAAGGAAATAGAAATGAAAATGGGAATCGAAATGGATCGAAATGTAATTGAAATTGAAATTGAAATTGAAATTTAAATAAAACTTGAAAATTAAATTGAAATTAAAATTGAGATTGAAATGGAAATGGAAATTAAAATTTAAATTGAAGCTGAAATTGTAATTGAAATTGAAATTTAAGTCGAAATTGAAATTGAAAATAAAAATTAAATTGAATTGAATTGAAGTTGATATTGAAATTGAAATTTAAACTGAACTTGAAAATTAAATTGAAATTGAAATTGAAATTGAAATTGATATTGATATTGATATTGATGTTGATATTGATATTGATATTGAAATTGAAATGGAAATGGAAATTGAAATTGAAATTAAAATTGAAATTGAAATTGAAATTGAAATTGAAATTGAAATTGAAATTGAAATTGAAATTGAAATTGAAATTGAAATTGAAATTGAAATTGAAATTGGAATTGAAATTGAAATTGAACTTGAAATGGAAATTGAAATTGAAACTGAAATTGAAATTTAATTTTAAATTTAAATTAAACTTGAAAATTAAATTGAAATTGAAATTAGAATTAAGATTGAAACTGAAATGGAAATGGAAATTAAAATTTAAATTGAAGCTGAAATTGTAATTGAAATTGAAATTGAAATTGAAAATTAAGTTGAAAATTAAGTGGAAATGAAATTGAAATTGAAATTGAAATTGAAAATGAAAATGAAAATGAAAATGAAATTGAATTGAATTGAAGTTGATATGGAAATTGAAATTGAAATTTAAATTGAACTTGAAAATTAAATTGAAATTGAAATTGAAATTGAACATGAAAATGGAATTGGAAATTGAAATTGAAATTGAAATTGAAATGAAATTGAAATTGAAATTGAAATTGAAATTGAAATTGAAATTGAAATTGAAATCGAAATTGAAATGGAAATTGAAATTGAAATTGAAATTGAAATTAAAATTGAAATTGAAATTGAAATTGAAATTGAAATTGAAATTGAAATTGAAATTGAAATTGAAATTGAAATTGAAAATGAAAATGAAAATGGAATTGAAAATTGAAATTGAAATTGAAAATGAAAATGGAATTGGAAATTGAAATTGAAATCGAAATTCAAATTGAAATTGAAATTTAAATTTAAATGGAAATGGTAACTGAAATTGAAATTGATATTGAAATTGAAATTGAAATAGAATTAAAAATAATAATTGAACTTGAAATTGAAATTGAAATTGAAACTGAAATTGAAATAGATATAGAAATAGAAATAGAAATAGAAATAGAAATAGAAATAGAAATAAAAATAGAAATAGAAATAGAAATAGAAACAGAAATAGAAATAGAAATAGAAATAGAAATAGAAATAGAAATAGAAATAGAAATAGAAATAGAAATAGATATAGATATAGAAATAGAAATAGAAATAGAAATTGAAATTGAAATAACAAAAATAATATTTAAACAGGTATAAGAATAATAATATGGACAAGGATAGAACCAGAAATAAGTTAAAATTTAGAACAAAGATTTAGCAAAAATAAGTCCAAGAGTATGTTGGGACGAATACTCCTAATTTTTGGGACAAGTATTTGGTTGCCACATTACTCGCACGATTACCTCGGTCTTGAAACTTATTTACGATCTATCTCTGCTACTGACTTACGGATGCGAGACAAGGAAGTCGATCCATTTTGAACCTTCTGTGTTTCATAAATGCATCGAAAAAATTTATTATATTATATATTTTTCCTTAACTTATCTCCTTCTACATTCACACTGTATAGGTATGGCACAAATTAATCTGAGTGTCTCTGGGGAATCCTCTTCTATTCTCGGTTGCTCCACTATGAAATCTTTCAATAAAGCAGTGTCTGCACAACGAACGAATAAGAAGAATTATTTACTTATAACTAATTACCATAAATTAAGCAATTTTTGCTATATGGTCAACCCTATCACCCCCAGCGTGATGTGCTATATAGACAACTCCATCAACCCCGAAAATGTCAATTTAGTCTTAATCTCCTTTCATTCGGACATTTATGCTTGCTCAAATGACTTCTTCGAGCTATTGAACAGTAGTTGATCTGGTTAGATCTTCTACGCCTGCCAATTGCACTACATTAACTTAGTGTTGAGGGGCCCAAGTAAACGTGGACAATTAAGTAAAAGTTTTCATCTTTTTTTTTTTTATTGAACCCAACCAATGAATTCCCCTTATTTAACATTCAGATCTACCGTGTAACCTAATGGAAGACAACTTTCTGGCCTATTTCTTCTATCTAAGCTATAAACTTTTACCTTAATCCCACGAAGAGAATCCATCAAATTCTTAATTTCTCACATACGCAGACATTTGCTTCACCCTATCCGAACTTTTGTCGTAAAAGTCTGAAGCCTGTTGATGGCCCACTTTTGTGAATATTGATTTGTTTCAAGTTGCTTTTCTACATTTATTTGGTATCTGTTAAAACTGTTGCTGCAACAAATTTTAAGACCATTACACGACATTGAATACACTTTTGCCGCCAACTGGTTGTTGTTTCTGGTTGTTGGTCTGGATCGAGTAAACTATCTCTAGCAGGCTAGCAGAGCACAGATTTCATCTTCGTCTTTATCGTCATCGTAGATGGCGCTGATGTTGTTTGTTCCTGCTTGCTTAAAATGACGATGAACAAAGCCTGTCCAAAATTGGAGTAATGTTTGCTAAAGCAATGTCAATGTTGCTCCGGCTGCTGCTGCTGCTGCTGTTGCTATTGATTTCCTTTCATACATAAATAAATACATGAATTAAGTAACACAAATGCTGGAGAGACAGCATGATGATCGTTGTTGCATTGAAACCAGCTTCATTGAAGAGGATACAAAGTGAAGGCATTCGTTGCCTCAGTAGTCAGCTAGCCAGCCAGACATAGTTAAGTTTTATTAATTAGAAGCAACGCTGGCACAAATTGTTTTTGTCTCGATTGCGCAGGCGCAGCCACTTTGGCATGGAATGGAATGGATTTTTTTTTTACTTGTAGATAATTTGTGATAGAATGATATCATTTCCTTAATTCGAGAATTTCCTTTTGATTGGAAGCTGCAGCCATTTGCAAGTGAGCGTGAGTGTATGAGTGTGCGTGTTTAGCTTGATATTCATCTACTTTCTCTCTTTTCAGCGCTGTTCAATGCAAGCCTTTTGAGCTAAAATAAACCGGAAATGATTTTTTCGAAAAAGCGAATTCTCTTGGAATGCGTGCAAGTGAAATTTTGGACAAAACTCGTTGCAATGCGGCAGTTGTTTTTTTTTTACTTTTTACATAAAATTTTATTTGAGCTAATATTGGAGATGTCAGTTACTTAAAAGATTTTTCTGCATTTTACTTCTATGGAGAAAAATAGTTAGTGTTTAAGTAATAAATGTTATTAGTCCCTAAAAGTATGCAAAGAATATTTCTTCAGATGATGAACTTTTAACATTAATTAAAAAGTTATATTTTTCTTTAAAGAAATAAGCCTCAGACAAATCTTCTCCAAAGTGACTTTTAGTGAAATTGTACAAGTAACATTTCCATGTAATATTTTAACTCCCTACAACTACTTTTAAGGGTGTTTTACTTAACTTTTTCGAAAAAGTGGGCGTAAGAGGGTTGAAATATTCAACAGAAATATTTTCCATAAAACTTACCTATATGTCTGTGAACTCAAGAAATATATGAAAGGCCCATACGAGGGTTGCTATTTATATTTCTGACCTTGTATGGAAAAACAAATATTTATGATTGAATTTGGTTTTATTGTTTTTCAAAATACATACCTATGTATTCTCCATGAAGATCAATAAACTTTTTCGTGCGTTTGAACCGATTTTGGAAGCACTTTTTCCATTCCAATTGAGGACCTGAAGAACAACTGCTTCTTCAGGTGTCAAAAAAGTTGACCTCGTAAAAATTCTTGGGGTATTAAATCAGGGCTGTATGGCGGAATACCCATCAAATCGATTTTTGGCTGGTCAAAAAGGTCTTTGTTTGAACAGAGTTAAGAGTGTGAAAGCTCGCATTGTCATGTTGCAGAATAGTACGTCTTTTCTTCAACTTTTTCCGAATTTCTCAAATGACTTGTGGAAAACCATTTTGTACAGTGTTGTAGGATGGTGCTTTATCGACGTATACAGAATTAAGTTCATCGTTGCATTCTTGCCTTGACAATCCAAGTCGAAAGTTATAAAAAGTTCATGAGTTAATTCCATTTTTTACCCAAGGTGAATTTTTCAAGTTACTTTAAACAACATACATCGCCCTCAAATGGTTAAATGTTCTTAAAAAGGGTATGTTCAACAATGTCCAGTTTCTAATGGAAACATTAGATGGTAAGTGTTGCCAAGGCCAGACACTTAAATAGCAACCCTCGTTTTTACAAGTTTTCTAACTATTTATATTAGTAAACATTTTAAACGTCGATGCCCATGTAACTAAATATTGTTTCCCCTTCCAGAATCCGTTTTTAATTTTTGTAAATATTTAAAATTGTCGCACAGTGTAATTGACTGCATTTATGTAGATCGCATTTCAATTCGAACAAAACAATTTCAAAAATTTTAATAAATAAAAACTATAAACTTCTCAGAAATTTGCAAGACAAACAGCGTAACGTGACTGGCTGACTGACTTGTACATTTCACATTTCACTTTAGCTAAACATTCACAGCATTAGGCAGCAAGTAAAATTAAAAATTCTTCACATGTCCTTTCAATTTCTACAAATAATATCATGCTCCTCATCAGAAGCCCAAGACAATCATCATCATCAACGACTTAGATTTCTATGCAAACTCAAGAAAGCACAAGAGCGCAAGATTTAATACAGATCGAATGGTAGGTAGAAAGTGTTGGCAGAGCGGTATGGGTTGGTTGTTTGGACAAAGCGTCTGAAGCGTGGCAGACGCTTTACGCATCTTTATGCGCGCTTATTCTGCCTATTAAACACATCTTGTTACTTTCACCAGGAAAAAGACGCGACGAGACTTGAAATACATGCTACATAGTTATGCATTTTGTCACACACATGCACACAGGTGTACACACATACACACACACACACATAATGAAATCTCAATCCAAATTCGTATGTTGCAAAAATACTTGGCGCACAAAAATAATCAAGTGATGGAAAGTCTTGCATGAGCATTATGAGGAAGAAGAAGAACTACATCAAACACTTAATATCCGCGAGTAAGACTTCAGGATGCCAGGCTCAAGAACATCCGCAAACTAATAAAAATTTGTTTTTTTTTTTCACCACGTTCACTAGTTCTTTCATTCAAGCAGAAAAAAAGTTAATCAAATAATTTTTGAAGAAATAGAAAAATAGCTATTAAATAGCTAAAGAAGATATTGAAATCAATTCGTTTTACAAGAGATAGCGTAGCTAGTACACCGTAAATAACAACTTCGTACTTTATCGAAGAAGTCGAATTATGAGTGGGTTAAATTGTATTTGCGGGGAGTTGTTTTAGTAGTCGGAGTTTTAGTGAACATGCTCTAGCTGAGCAAACGTGTCGGAAGTGACTTGACGTTTCAAAAGTGGTGATTTGAACTTGAAAGACAATGAACAACATGTACAACCGAAAAGTTCAAAGATAGTGAATTTGATGCATTGCTCAATGAAGTCCCATATCACCACTTCAAGAATTGTCAGAATCGTTGGAAGTTGACTTGTCAAGGATAGGAAAACGCTTCAAAGCTATGTGAATAACCCAAATGCAAATAAATTGCGTCCCATACGCATCGGAACCGATAAAAGTCAAAAGGTGTTTTTCCACCTGCAAACTGCTGCTTCAACGGGAGGAAAGGAAGGGATTTTTGAAGGAAAAGTGGATTGCCATGGGCGGGTATGGGCACCACTACATTTAAAGCTCCTGTGTTGTTTCTGTGTTTGCCTTTTGTCTTTGCTTTGTTGTTGCATTTTGTATTGCTACATAAGCCTTTGCCCTCAATTGTTCTCAATAGCTCTCAACAGGCTCCAAAGCTTGCTCTGTGCCCATAGCTGGTCATGGGCTATGAAAAGTGGATCTATTAAGACAATCTAAAGCGCAGAGTTAAGCTCGGCCATCCAACATCAGAGGAATGGGTTTAGAAGGGTGTGTTCTACTATGAGTTGCTTAAACGAATGGAACCATCACTAGAGATTTCTATCGAACACAATTTATGCATTTGAGCCATGCATTGAAGCAAAAACAGCTTAAAAGACAAAGACTTCGAAAGACACGACAAAGTAATTTTTCAGCACAACAAAGCTGAACGATGGCTGAGCCAAACATGCTTGGAAACGCCCTAGACCGGTATTTTTCAAATATTGCTCTTTCTAAATACAACTTGGTTCGATCGATGACTAAGTCATAATACTAAGGTAAGCTCCGCTTCATAGTGATCCCGACCCAGAGCAAAGGTGGCCACAGCAAAAAGATTAATAAATTGACCTAAAATTTTTGTAACCGTCTTTTATTACTTCAAGTTTGACCCAAACTTAAAGTGAGCGTGGTCGGACCAGTTCCACGTTCACCTCCCACAAAAAGTGAGAGGTTTCCTCTAATTATCTCCCTTGTTTGTAAAGCTCTTTTTTAATGGAATTACCATTGAAATTCTTCTTTATGTTTGCACGATTAATGAGCGTGGTCAGACTTGAACAATCTCACGACAAGTTTTGATTTTTTACAAATAATAATGAACTAATTATCTAAATATATAAAAATTGAATCCATAATAAACCCAAAATTTCTCTTGATGTCATAGATATCAAGAAACATCTATTCTCTAGTAAAAAAAAAATGTTTTCTAACTTTTTAATTTTCTGAGGATAGTTATAAGGGATCAGCATCAAGAAGAAGTATGTACAAAAGATCAATGTTGATTAAAATTCGAGAATTTTTCCTAGTGTTCTCTTATTTAAACTGCTGCACTAACTTATTACATGATTGAGCAGCCTCTTTGGATAGTTCTAAGCCAATGTCGACCACAGCAACAGCATTTGTCTCATTTACTCTTTCATGTTTACGTAAAAAGACGAAGTGTCGCTTACCTCGTGAGGGTACTACGTGATCGACACTGTTCTAAACTAAGCTAGGATTCTAATGCATAGCTTTTAAATTGGTTTATATTTATTTTGTAGCCTGACGAAAGACACAGTTTGAATGAAAATTATCTTATCTTACTTACCTCCGTTTATTTTCACCATAATGACTGTAAAAATTTCAATTTCTCTGCTGTTTGTAATGTGACGTTACATTCTACCACGTAGGTTTTCAAAAAGGTTGACAAAGGAATTTTTCAAAATTCTTCGGCGTTGCATGGAATTGGTGCTTACAGAAAAGTGATGGTATCGGGACGCGTAGGGAGCTACTTATGAGACGAAACTACAAATTTTTTATATGAAATAATAACTCGCGGATTATAGGTATTACGGTTAAAATAATTATACACCAGTAAAGGCTGGTTCTTAACTCTCACAAAAAAAAAAAAAAAAAAAAAAAAAAAAAACAAACAAATCTATGATATCTCGAGGACGTGGACAGAGTCACTCCAAGATCGAAAATGCACAATGATGCAACGGCGTTGCAAAACGTTATATTTTTCTTTAAAGAAATAAGCTTTAGACAAATCTTTTCCAAAATGACTTTTAGTGAAATTTTACAAGTAACATTTTCATGGAATATTTTAACTCTCTGCAACTACTTTTAAGGGTGTTTTACTTAACTTTTTCGTAAAAGAGGGCGTAAGAGGGTTGAAATATTCAACAAAAATATTTTTCATAAAACTTACCTACATGTCTGTGAACTCAAGGAATATATAGGTGTTGCACGAAATTTATTCGGTGAGTATATGCGCCATGGTAAAAGTCATAAGACATATATGAAGAATTTACACTTGGCCTTGCGATAAAAATATAAAATTAAATTTTGACGTCATCATCAAAAAAAAAATAAATGACTGGCCATTTCAGCCCTTGAAAGGACTTTGACCTAGCTTCTTATGATCAATTGTGTTGTGCGTGTTATTAAGTTTGTACACAATTGACCGAGAAATGGACCTACAGGCTTAACGCCGACTCCGAACGGCGATGAACTGAATGTTCTTATTCTCAAGAAGCTTTACATGGCATTTTGATTACTCTCTGAGGTTTGCCATTGTCTGCAGAGAGGTGGCGGCCGTACAGAAAAATTATTTTAATTGAAATAATTTTCTGTCGCTGCTGGGGTTCGAACCTGGGTCTCCAGCTTCGTTGACATAGCGGCCACGCACTTTAACCAACTACGCCACGGACGCCACGGAGATAGCAGCTTATGCAACAAAAATGCAATATTGCTGCATGGAACTATTGTTGCACCAGAAAAATTTATTTTACTATAGCAAAGGTTGGGTTTTTTTACTTCATAACGAAAATGAAAATAAAATAGTTTTGGTACCATGACACCATTGTTAAAATCGCTCAATGCAGTGCAAATGCAATAACAATAAAAAAAATTATATGGAATTAAAATTCCGTAACTATTGGCGCTATGGTTAATTTTATGGATTTACCATACAGACGAGGTTTTTTTTAATTACTTCGCTAGGCTCCTCAGGGAACCGCCTAATGTACCATGCACCAGCTTTACATGGATTTATTTAATGATGTTAAGGTAAATGTACATGTATTACACAAAAGCATAAAAAAAGCAAAGCAGAAGCAAAAGCAGATGCAAAAGCAAAAGCAAATGCAAAATCAAATGCAAAAGCAAAGTAAAAGCAAAATCAAACGCAAAAGCAAAAGCAGAAGCAGAAGCAGAAGTAGAAGCAAAAACAAAATCAAAATCAAAATCAAAATCAAAATCAAAATCAAAATCAAAATCAAAATCAAAATCAAAATCAAAATCAAAATCAAAATCAAAATCAAAATCAAAATCAAAATCAAAATCAAAACCAAAATCAAAATCAAAATCAAAAACAAAAACAAAAAGCTCAAGCCTGTGTTAGATAACACGGGCGCATAGTTCAGACGTAGAATACGTTAGTCATTAACAGCCTTATTTAATAGATTTCCTTAAACAACCTTTAAACGTTTGTTTAGTTACGCACTGTTTAAGGCTTTATAGCTGAATTACAATACTGCGTTAGGTCGGTCGGCCTTTGACCGTACTTTGGTCTCCGTTGTAAAAACTTTACGATATAAGCTGTCAAAACGGACGACCTCAAACTTTGCAAAACTAAATGTTGCGTTGACAGATCGTGCGTCTATCATTTTGGTGATGCCAATAAAAGCAGCTATACTAAAAATCCCACAAAACGTCATTTTTTCCGAAATCATGCAATTATAATTTTAATCAATAAAAAATTAAAAGATATTGTCATAAAATCATTAAGAACCATAAAACCTACTTTAGAAAGCTAAGATCTTTTTATGAAGTGTAATATAATCTGCGAAATGATGAAAAATGTCACATATTAACGTGAAAATTCGGACTAGAAGCTACAAAATAAATGAACACTTTCCAATTTAATGATAAAATGTGAAATTAAATTAAAATTTAAAATGGAATTTCTGGAAACACATTTCAGTTTTTATGGCAACAAATTTTTCTTTGATTGATCGATATTTATATATATGTATATATAAATATTTAGAGATTTTTGCAAATTTTGAGAGCAAAATTTAGGAAATTTCGTCAACGAAAGCAAGTTGGAAATGCCTATGGAAATATTCATGTAAATTTGTGTATGGAAGTTTTTTGGTACGGTGCGTGTTTTGGGGCAATTTCAATCAATTTTTATCCACCTTGAACACCAGAGGGCGCTTAAGTACAAATTTAAAGAAAATCGGTATATAGTGGTTTTCATGTACGCTGAGTGTTTGCTGCTATCTTTTTGACCTGTATTGAACACCAGAGGGCGCTGTAGTACAATTATTTATGCGATTAGAATGAAAATTGGTATATTGTGATTTTGAGGTACGGTGAGTATTTTGTCGCTATCTTCTTTGATCCAACTTAGACACCAGTTGGTGCTGTAGTACAAATTTACAAGTACCATAGGCGTAGAAGGATATCACCAAGTGGAACTCCATTGTGAGTTTTAATGTAATGCGACTTTAATTTCCATAGCTATTCGATATCAAAACTTTGGCATGTATGGGCGGGGTGTGGCTCCTTGAACAATGCCTGCCAAAATTTTTTAAAAGAAATGCATCACCAAATAGTAGTTCTATTCTAAAATTCAACGTTTTGTGACTTACTTTTATAGGCTATTCGATATCAAAAATTGTAATTGTATGGGCGGAGCCACACCCCCTTGTACAATACCCGTCTCGGTTTTCTAGTAAATGGACATTACCAAGTGGCAACTCCATACCGAGTTTCATTATTATGCGGCATTTAACTCCAAAGCTATTTGATACCATAAGTTTGACTTATATGGGCGGTGCCATGCCCCATTGTCCAATGCTCACTCAATTTTTCCAGTCAAAGGACAAGACTAAATAGTACATTCTTACCGAGTTTCATTGATGTGTGACTAATAGTTCGAAAGTTATATCCACAATTTGGGCAGCCGAAAAAGTGCCACACCCTTTTCCCAACGCCCATAAAATTTTACCAGTGGAACGGCACATGTAAATCGAGGCCGAGCACCTAATTCCAATGTTGTGCGACCTATAATTCCAAAGTTATTCGATATTGCAGATTCGAGTTGCCACGCCCCCTTGTACAATGCTCGCTGAATCACTTGTAATTAGTGAGTACTTGGGTACAACTTTACAAAAACAAAGTGAACGGCATTTGCCAATCTACCTTACCACAACATTCTTTTGTGTGTTATATTTATTATTCAAAGGGTATTCGTCCTCAATCAACCTCATTAAAATATCTAATTGACCAATATATAAGTTTGCCATTTTGCATGAGTACCCTTATAATATTATTTATAATATACTAAAAAATGCATAAATTTTAATAGGATATACAATTGAATAATATTAATATCATTCTAAATTCATCAAAATCATTAATATACTATTTAAGCAGCATTTTAATTTAAAAAATTTTATCAATTTAAAAAAAACTCGCATCAAAATATATATTCCTACGATAATCCTATGAAAATCTTAGTTTTTCATCGGAATCCAAGAATACCCACATTTTAGCATTTCTCAACGAAAATGCAACCCAGCGTTAATATGGAATGTCAAAAGCACGAGCTAGTAGAGCATGTCGCTACTCATAGCGTTGATCGTACGTCACCCCCTCAAATTCATTTTTACGGGATGAGGTCGACGCAATGCTTGAAGTCATATTTTGTGTTGCTTCATAAGAACCCATTGTTTCTAGTCGAGCTGTCAAAGGCCGACCGACCTAACGCAGTATTGTAATTCAGCCATTACGCAGCTTCTATGCAACCTTGCTAACATTGTTATTCATAAACATTTTTTCATTTTCTGCTTATGACAAAAACATAAAAAGAGAAGACCTCCAAAATGTTATTTTAACATAATTTCGTGAGCGAACCTGACGGGCCATCGAGAAGTGAAACATGTTGTGTTTTTGATAAAATCGTGAAACATGTTGCGCTACTCAGAAAAACAGGTTTTCTTCTTGTTGCGAAGATCACAAATCATTTAAATTTTGTGATTGTGTTTGTAATTGCCATTTCTATCAACAATGCACTTTTTCGCAATTTTGTTTAATTTCCATGAAGCTGGTATTTTTTCGCAAAATGCAATTTCATTGGATATGATTGCGGAGGCGCGGGTTCAATTCCGGCGGCTGGCATGATTTTTTTTTTTCTTAAAATATACATTTTTTTATTATTTTTTTTTAATCAATTTTTAGTAAATAATTTGTAATTTTTATAAATTTCAAGCGAAGAACTTATTTGTTTTCAGTCATTTTGTTTTTGTTTTTTTTTTATTATTTAAGCTTAGGTAATATCGCGAAGGCGCGGGTTCAATTCCGGCGGCTGGCATGATTTTTTTTTTCAATTTCGCATTATTTACTATTTTTTTTAAACAATTTTTTAATAAATAATTCTATAAATAAAATTTTGAGCAAAAAATTTACTTCTTTGCAGTCATTTTATTTTGTTTTATTATTTAAGCTTAGGAAGTTAATATGTATTGTCTGTACATATGTTTAGAGTACATTGTATTTTAATTATTTACCATTTCTTGCAAATAATTTAATTAATTTTATACATTTTCTCAGTTTTTTTTAATAATACTTACTTTTAAATGAAATAATTTTTTTTTAAATAATGCAACCATTTGAGGAAAAAAAATTATAATTCAATTAAACATCCATGCGAAATCATCATAAAAATTAAAAATTAAATTTACTCTAAGCATATGCACATATATATTAACCACCTAAGCTTAAATAATAAAACAAAATAAAATGACTGCAAAGAAGTAAATTATTTGCTCAAAATTTTATTTATAGAATTATTTATTAAAAAATTGTTTAAAAAAAATAATAATTGGAATTGAACCCGCGCCTTTGCGATATTACCTAAGCTTAAATAATAAAAAAAAACAAAAACAAAATGACTGAAAACAAATAAGTTCTTCGCTTGAAATTTATAAAAATTACAAATTATTTACAAAAAATTGATTAAAAAAAAATAATAAAAAAATGTATATTTTAAGAAAAAAAAAAATCATGCCAGCCGCCGGAATTGAACCCACGCCTCCGCAATCATATCCAATGAAATTGAATTTTGCGAAAAAATGCCAGCTTCATAGAAATTAAACAAAATTGCGAAAAAGTGCATTGTTGCAAATTTTCGCTATTTTTGTTGATACAAATGGCAATTACAAACACAATCACAAAATTTAAATGATTTGTGATCTTCGCAACAAGAAGAAAACCTCCCAGCTAGAACAGTAACTGTTAGATAACGCGTTATTTAACACGAGCCCTAACAAAATTCGTGTTATTTTCATATAAAATTCTCCATACAAAAGTTGTTATATTTGTTCTAGCGTCGTGAAAAATATAACAAGATTTTTCCTATCTGTGTGATCTGGCATCTCTGTCTGTCACCCATGTTTAGCTCAACCAAAAAAGTATAGTTAAACGGCTCACTCTTATAACAACCACAGCTAGTTATTTATCAAAAAAGTTAACGCGCCAGGCTGCTCCCCTACCGTAGCGTAGTGGTTAGAGCAAATACCTGTAAACCATACTTACTCTGAAAAGTGGGTTCAATCCCGGACGCAAACAAAAACACAAACTTTTTTTATTACTATTTTTTATTATTTTTTTTCGGTATTTTCCTTATAAATATTAGAAAATACATATTTAAATATAATTTTACAATTTTTTCAATATTAAAGCAAAAATAATGCATGGACAAATTAAAACATATTTGACACATAACATATTAATTTTAACTAAAAAAGGAAACTAATTAAACTCAAAACAACAAAACAAAAACAGCACAGCTTTTCCACACCACTTCTTTGCTATATTATTTCACTTATATTTTGATACTTTATATAATTTTATTTAATTTTTTCGGAAACTTATTTGCACCGCTCACTTTATTTTGACTGTTTTAAAATTTTTTCGATTATATTTTGATGGTAAAAAAGCAAGATATACAAGCACATATAATTTTCCTTGTTTCACATAATATGACACCGTATGAATGTGTTAGTGTACACAAAATATTGTTTCACTGTGTTCGTAAACTTGTTAGCGCTGTCTAGCAGGGCTGTTTTTCTGAGGTAAGCTTAGGTAATATCGCGAAGGCGCGGGTTCAATTCCGGCGGCTGGCATGATTTTTTTTTCAATTTCGCATTATTTATTATTTTTTTTAAACAATTTTTTAATAAATCCTTCTATAAATAAAATTTTGAGCAAAAAATTTACTTCTTTGCAGTCATTTTATTTTGCTTTATTATTTAAGCTTAGGAAGTTAATATGTATTGTCTGTGCATATGTTTAGAGTACATTTTATTTTAATTTTTTACCATTTCTTGCAAATAATTTAATGAATTTTATACATTTTGTCAGTTTTTTTTAATAATACTTACTTTTAAATGAAATAATTTTTTTTAAATAATGCAACCATTTGAGGAAAAAAAATTATAATTCAATTAAACATCCATGCGAAATCATCATAAAAATTAAAAATAAAATTTACTCTAAGCATATGCACATATATATTAACCACCATGAACCAAGAAATAAAGATCATGCAAACAAAAGAGCCGCCATATTGTAAACAAAACAAAGCTGATAGGTCTGACGTCATCGGTCACAAATTCTTTTGTTTACGTGTAGCGATTGGATGTGAAAAATTATTTCTTGAAGTTTTAAAGAATTATTAGTGTTTATAATTCAGTAATTTTTTGTGTTTTTTATAAAAATGAAGTGTGCTGTACCGACGTGCAATAATTTCAACAGCAAAAAAAAATTCTTTAAATTTCGTTAATGCATTAAAATATTTATAAACAAACAAGGTATTCAAACACTCTTTCGCAAATTAAACTTGTTAATTTTATAATTTTCCGCTTTTATCTAAGTTTTGCATGAAAAACGTATGCAATATAGTTTTTTTTGTGACCGATGACGTAGCACGAAAAATATACTTTTTTCTCGCACTGCTGATTGCTTGATCTTGTCTTGTTGGTTCATGATTAACCACCTAAGCTTAAATAATAAAACAAAATAAAATGATTGCAAAGAAGTAAATTATTTGCTCACAATTTTATTTATAGAATTATTTATTAAGAAATTGTTAAAAAAAATAATAAATAATGCGAAATTGAAAAAAAAATCATGCCAGCCGCCGGAATTGAACCCGCGCCTTCGCGATATTACCTAAGCTTAAATAATAAAAAAAAAACAAAAACAAAATGACTGAAAATAAATAAGTTCTTCGCTTGAAATTTATAAAAATTACAACTTATTTACTAAAAAATGATTAAAAAAACATAAAAAAATGTATATTTTATGTACTGAACACATTGACGACGACAACGACGACATGCTGTCAAATTAGGAATTAGGAATAGTTCTATATTGACGACACGACATTGCGACATTAGACCAAATTCTCTATAAGAATTACATGTACAAAAATTTGACAGATGTCGTAATGTCGTTGCCGTCGTAAATGTGTCAATGCATAAAGAAAAACAAAACAAAAATAAAAAATTTATATTTTAAGAAAAAACAAAACCAAAATTATAAGCAAAATATGCAGGCGAATGACAATCGGTACGACATTTTGGTGGGAAAATGTCGAGTTGTCACCCTAACCCACAACATTGCATTATTTGAGCATGCTAATTCGTACGGCCAAATATTCCTGTTATACAACTCTTGCAACAAAAACGAAATGAGAATTATAAGAACTAAGGTTGCAACTGCAAGAGAACAGAATGCGATGCTGTTGCTGCTTGTCGGAATATGTGTGTACGTGTGCGATGCTGTTGCTGCTTGCTTGTATGGAATATGTGTGTACGTTTCTCACACTGGTTCTGTGATGAACACACAGATAATCGTACTGCTCTTACACATGATGTTATAATACATAAAATACAAAGCATATGAAAATTAATACAAAATTTGAAGGAGTTAAATTTTGATTTACTTATAGAATCAAAAAAATTATATGTAGCAATATGATTATTTAAATACAAATCAAAAGAAGAAATATTAAATATGTTACGAGCATACTTGAATTTTCTCCAATGCATGCATTAAGTATTAAAAACTTATAATGAAAGTGACAAACATTTTCTCAAAATTTTGTGCTCACGATTAACACTCCCGTATAACGTATTCTACGTTAAAACATTACACAGCATTTCTGGCTGTGTAGATATACAACTAACTCTTTTTTCCAATAACACTGTGGAACAAATTCAGGTTAGCAAAAATTATGTCGATTCTGAGAGTGAGGGGTCAAAATAGAGGCTAAATTAGAAGACCCGTATCGCGGCGTTTGTTTATGTTAGTTCGAATTTTTTTTAATCGACCTTCGAACTTTGCAGTCAAATGCCGATTTTCAGCATTTTGTTTTGGTTTTTTGGCTATAACTCGTCGACTAATTGATATTTTTTTCAATCTGTAAAAGCCAAATTATTGTTAGAGACCTGTGAAACAATTAAAATTTTTTAAAAAATTTATTTAGAAAATTTTTGTGGTGCTTATGAAGTAAAATTTTGAAAAAATTTTTTTTTTTTTCATGCTTTTTGAAAATATTTTTCACAAAACTAAGTCTTTTTTGCTTTCTGTTTGATATATAATATGCTTCTCAGTTTCTTCAATAAATTTCATTTGAAAATAAAATGGTCTGAGTTGATAATTTGCGTTAAAAATCCCAAGATCATTAAATAAATAGCGATTTAGGTAGAAGAAATTAAAAAGGGAAGTTCCAAGAATTAGGAATTAGTAAAACAACTTTTTTGTTTTCAACCACAGCACAGGGAGCGATTTTTTTTTTCGTACAAGTGAACTAATTTCAAAAATAAAGATTCAGTTAAGACTCGAAACTCAGTCGAAGCTGATGTCTTTTAATTTTCGCTCGGTCGTGATAAAATTCGCTATTAATTTTTTTGAAACATATTTCATTTTGTGAGTGATTTAAGTTAAGTGCATCGGTGTCATAAAAATAACAAAGAAAACATTGTCATTAAAGGACTTTTGGGTAAAGAACGCAAAGACAACTACAGGCAATCTGTTGCAAAGATGTTGGCAGCTTTCGGTGAAATTGGGGTTAATATGTCGTACAAAATTCATCTCTTGCATCAGCATCTTGATCAACTCGCTCAACAGTTGCCAACTGAATCTGATGAGCAAGGCGAACGTTATCACCAAACTGCGCTTCTATTTGAAATAAGGTAACTATAGGTGTGCATATTTTGAATTCCTAGATTTTTCTAATATCTTTGTCAGAGTACACAATTTAAACATGTTAACGATTGAAAACTATTTTCGTTTCAGGTACAGAGGAAAGAAATCTCCAGATGCAATACTCGCTGAAATTTGTTGGTGGTATAATCACACCTTTGAACAAGAGGAAGACGAGGAAAAAGAGGAAGAAGGGGAAGACAAAGATGTTGGACGAAATTATCGACCTTTCTGATGATGATGACGATGACCAAGATATTAGAGAGAGCAGTGATGTTGATCCACACCCGCCTGCTAAACGGCAACTGGCCAAATCATTAATTTAATTTATTTAATTATTTTACTTAAGACTTTTTATAACTAACATTTCAAAATTATATTTTTTTCCATATTTTTATAATTTCTTTTTCAATGTTTCTTCAAAACCAACACTGAACAAAATTGGTACATAAAAAATGAGAAGTAAATTAATATTAAGCTGGAAAACGCAAGTTTTGTATTATGATTGTTTTCTTTTCAAATGAAATTTATTGAAGAAACTGAGAAGCATATTATAGATCAAACAAAAAGCAAAAAAGATTTAGTTTTGTGGAAAATATTTTCAAAAAGCATAAAAAAAAATAATTTGTTCAACATTTTGCTTCATAAGCACCACAAAAATTTTCTAAATAAATTTTTTACAAAATTTTAATTGTTGCACAGGTCTCTAACAATAATTTGGCTTTTACAGATTGAAAAAATATCAATTAGTCGACGAGTTATAGCCAAAAAACCATATAAACAATATGCTGAAAATCGGCATTTGACTGCAAAGTTCGAAGGTCGATTAAAAAAAAATTCGAACTAACATAAACAAACGACGCGATACGGGTCTTCTAATTTAGCCTCTATTTTGACCCCTCACTCACAGAATCGACCTAACTTTTGCTAACCTGAATTTGTTCCACAGTGTAATTTAAGATGTTTAGATAACCAGATGTTTGAAAATGTAAAGAATACTTAAATCACCAAACCTTACCTTGAAACATTAACCTTACCAAGTAATTAACAATTATGAAAATAACCTGTAGTTATTGGTCAATAACGCTCTTTCATATTTATTGGAACCGAAATGTAGTGAAAGTCGCATTTAATCACTTTAAAAATTGGAAACATATTTTAACTCCTATAAAAAAATTTCAATTATTTTAATGCAAGTTTTTAATTAAAATTTCAAAGTAATCCGCATGCAACTTAATTTTCGACTTAAATGCAAATCATAAATTCATCAAAGCGACAGGTAATCCTTAAGATTTAGATGAAGAAAGCAACGAAAAAGGAAACTTTTCATTTCATTTCAACTAAATATGCAAAAAATGCATATCAACAACAAAACAACAAGAAAAGTAAAATTATACAAGGTAATAAATATGCTGGAAAAATATGAAAAAAAAAAATCTAAAACCATTTCACGCAGAATATTTTTTAATAATTAAAACGCATGGCAAACAAACATACAACAAATTACGTCGCTGCATGTTTTTACTGCACAACAACAAAACAAAAACAAAAAATATCTGCACTTTGCGATATCTAAAAATACAATAAGTACAAGTAAAACGACGGAAACTGCGAGTGGATTGAATGAGTGCCAAAGAGCCAACAACCAGCCACTGCCAGACGCCACTCCAACATTACAGCAACACTAAACTAAAGCTTACTTATAGCAGATAAGAACCGCCTAAGAACAGTTCACACAAAATTTAAAAAAAAAAATAAAAATAATAACAAAATTAAGAAAAATAATAACAACAACCAGATATTATAGCTTGTATTGCGTTTAATAGCAGCCAGCTGTAGGTCCTACGAGGGAATTCATATTCATTCATACAAAAAATAAAAATACTGCTGCTGAAAAGTCGACAAAAATTGCTCAATGATTAAATTCCAATTAAAAGATGAAGAAAACTAAAACAAAACAAAAAAAAAAAAATATAAAACACTTTAAGAACTAAATAAAAAATTATGATGTTGAAAACAGCAGCCGCGATATCATTGAAAAAGTGATGGTTTTTTTTTTCTTTCTCTTTCATTTGTTGAATTTATATGCACAGTATTTCTGTTGAGTAGTTTTCCGTTTTTATCCGTATCGAACGGCTGTGAAATAATAGCAAGGAATTTTATTTAATACAATAAATAAAATAAATATAATTATTATAAAAACTTGAATCCTTAGGATATTTGGCGAAATGTGTCAAAAATTGCGAACTCTGTTGTTGCTTTTTTTGGTGTTATGTGTTGAGTTTGCTGCGCCATGGCTTAAATTTAATAGCTATACCGCCAGAAAACGCACCGATATGCGTAGACGTTGTCCAAATGTAAGAATTTTTATAAAAATAAACCGCAAACTTTTCGCCGAGTTGAGAATGTTTGTAAATGATTTGAGTTATAATATTATGGGAGAGCAAGAGATAATTGGGAGTGATAAATAATGGCGAAGTGAGCAATAATTACAACTAAATTTACAACAATTAAATTTAAAAAAATTTGTATTAAAAAGAATTTCAAATCCATGTTAAGAATGAATTTCAAATTCAACGGAAAATATTTTAGAAAAAACTTAAAAATAGAAGATACCTAACAAAATATAAATGTTCGGCTGTATTCAAAGAAAGGTATGAACCTATTTTAAAGCCTTTATAAGAAAAATATCAAAAATCGTTGTTCGTACACATTCAATAACGATAAAAACCTCCTTTGAAGGCTTCATTAATGAGAAAAGTTTAAAAATGGTTGAAACCTTCTAAGAGGGCTGCCTTTTAAGTATTGCGCCTGGGCAACACTAAGCATTGCCAAATGGATTTTAACAGTTCCATTCGAAAATTTGGTATTTTCTATCAGAAACGTACTCACGATGTTTTGGTGTATGTTATGTGCGCTTATTTTGTTGTTTACAGTGGTTTGAAAAATGTATTTCAGCAAAAATATGGAATTAACGCCTGAACATTTTCGGGTGATGATTATTTTAGTATTTTCGATGAGAAAAGTATGCATCTATTAGTTTAATTCGACTTTTGGTGATGAAACACCACACCCAGCGACTGTAAAACGCTGGTTCAATGAGTTTGAGCGTGGTCGTCGATCTATCCGAGACCAAATGCGTGAAGGTCTACCAAGAACGGCTGTTGTGGCAGAAAACATCGATGCTATGCGTGAACTGTTAGAAGCAGACCGGCATGTGACATACCCTGAGATGGCATCATCCTTACGCACTAGTGGGACTAGCATACCTTCGATTTTAGATAGGCATTTAGGTGTATATGGGAAGATTTGTTCCCGTTGGATACCCCATAATTTAGAGGTCACTCAAAAAACAAAAGGCTCGTGCCGACTGGTACAAGGAAATGCTGAAACACATTCAACAGGGATGGTACAAATCACATGGTTTGAAAACATCACCACAGGTGACGAATCATGGATTGAGCCCGAAACAAAGCAGCAATCCACTGTTCTGATATTTCAAAGTGCGCAAAACCCGACAAAAGTTGTCCGCGGTCGGAGCACAGCCAAGCAAATAGTGGCTAGTTCTTTCCAAAAATCCGGTCATGTCGCAACTGTACTACTTGAGCAACGTAGAGGTGTTAATGCTAAATGGTACACAACCATTTGTTTGTCGGAGAATTGAGGAAAACTAACCACTGAAGAAAGATCAACCTCCATCACGGCAATGCGACTTACCACACATCAGCTCAAACAAACGTTTCTTTGACCACTCAAAAAGTGGAATTCATGGTTCATCCGCCTTACAGTCCTGATTTGGCACACAATGACTTCTTTTTGTTCCCACACTTCAAGGATAAACTGCGTGGACAACGATTTTCAATGCTTTCAAAAACTATCATGTGTTGTGGAGGTGTCTCAAGCGGAATGGGATAAATGCTATGACAAATGGTTCGAATGCATGCAAAAATGTTAAATCATAAAGGCAAATATTTTTAAAAATAATTAAGAAAAAATTCGTTCTTATACTTATACCCGAAATACATGTAGTGACCTACGTACTATCGATGTTGATATGTTTCTTTTTTTTTTTGGTTTTTTGGTTAGATGATTTTGCCATTTATTGTACTCCCACATTTAAAAACCGTAAAAGGGGTATATTCATTTTGTCTCTCCGTTTGTAACGCCCATAAGGAGGCGTGGTAGGTATAAAGAAGTATATATTCTTGATCACCATCACCACTTGAATCGATTTAGCCATGTCCGTATATCTAATCTGTAATCACAAATCACAAAAAAATCAATCTGTAATCATAAAAAATAAAGGTCAATTTCGACAATGACCCAAATCGGACGAAAACCACGCTTACCTCCCATACAAAGTAACTTTGTCAAAAAGGTAAAATCTCTTTCAATTCTACAAAAATTAATATACATATGTACTTCTTATTTTGCATATGAACTTTGATATATAACATGTACTCTGTTTATGAGAGTAAACAACAAATCTAGTGAAAACCACACCCACTTCCCACACAAAGTGACTTTATCAAAAAACAAAAGCAAATATTTCCTGTTGAAACTATGACAAAAATGTTTTACAAATAAACATTTTATTGACTGCTTAATACCAAGGGGGTGAACATATACGATTTCAAAAAAGTTGTAATTTGTGGAAGAGAAGTTTGTGGATGGGATTTCTTAATGATTTGAATTGACTGAGATATACGTAAAGGCATAGCACTTGCTTCAGGTTTAAATTTACAAGTTTCTACGCCTTTACGCTTTATAATTAAAATAACCTTAACTTGATGTTCACTTCATTCCTACTAATCTATGAACCCAAAATCGAACAAGGGCAGAACCTGACGAAATAGGTGTAACACCTAAAATCTTTGGTTCGAGAGCGAATTTCCTTTGATGTCCACCTAAATCACCAAAAATATTACGAAAATATTTGCTTATTTCGGCTCTTTTGTGCTTTCCAATAATAAAAACTTGTAAAATGTAAATATATAAACATAGAATTTTTCATCAATCAACATACCAGAAACATCAAAATAATTTCGATATTTTTAACTCTCAGTGTATATTTTTTTGATAATCGAAACTTCGTGGAAAATATCATATTAAAAAAACTTCTTTTTTAAGTTACTAACGTTAGCGTGACTCTTAAAAAAATGTGTTTAGAACACAATATTATCAAATTCATTCTTAGTCATATAAAAAGTTTCCACAAGAAACACATGTTATATCTAAAAACTTAAATGTGTATTTTTTTTAAAATTTATTAATCACGAACATTCGTAAATTCAATTACGTAATTAGAATTCTGTTACTCACACTACTGTTGAATGTCAGAAGGTTGTTTACATCTATACTGTAAAAATTTCGAATTGTATTTTTCTTTAACACAAATTTAAGAGCAAATGCAAATTTCTCACAATTGATAAGGATTTGTTAAAATAAGTTAAATTTAAATATTTACCAAAAAAAACTAATGCATAAGAAATTTTTAATAAATTTACTTCAAATTTAAAATAAAATTTCATAGGTCTTCTAATAATATTTTTTTCTTTGATTAAAGATATAGGAATTCTTTAATATAATTTCTTGTTAATTATTTAAAATTATTTCAAAAACCCTTTTTTGGTATTAACACCCTCGTTCTAGGCTTAATATATATAGAACAACTAGTTCACATGCCCGTTCTAGCACCTAGGCAAGAATATCTTTGAATACAAATTAAGCCTGCTCTTCGAGGTGGGCGCTTAATAAAATATGTAGAGAGTTTACCTGGGTCAGTTTGAAAAATGTAAATATGCAATGTGTAAGAATTTAGTTTTTGCAAAAACAAAAAAAAAATAAATTAATAAAAAACAAAAACTAAAGTAGATCAAGTGAAAAATTCCAGCGTTTCATGAACACTTTCTACTGTATGCAGCGCGATTCATTGCCTCGTTCTAAACGGACAAGAGATGAAAACTAATCAATATGCGGCACATGTGACAAGAGGCATTCATCAGAATGACGGAAAGAAAAATGGGTGCACACTTCAAAATCAAAATTAAGTCGACTTTCTAGATCAACGAGCGTGCGCGCGCAAATAGATTTTTCAATAACGTTTGAAACGCAGCCAAAGTCAATACATGTGAACATGGGCCAAATGACGTTAAGATAGGTAACTTGATGCTTCAAGAAATTCTTAAAATAAATGCTTAATTTATTGAGTTATTTTAGAAAAACTTCAATTAAAAAAAAAAATAAAATCAATGGTTTTTTTTATTAAAAACCATAATAAAATTGCTGCCAAACAGTACGATCTATTCAAATAAGTTTTTTTTTTATTTTTATAGCATTAAATTCGTGCTAAGTTTCCAACATATCTTCAAATCCGATGAAATTCTTTGATTACACCGCATATTGATCACATCACTAAATCTTCAAAATTTCATTTTTACGAGAAAGTATGGGAAAAAAAGCGCTGCCCAACGTATCATAAATTCTCCCATTATTTCGTACCTTGACAACATATTCAATCATATTGCGTGCGTTTTATTTGCCTGACATTTAAATACTTGTAGCAACCAATTCAAAATCAAAGCAAATAAAGTACAGAGAAAAGCAATAAATTGCAAAAAAAAAAAAAAAAAAATAAAAAAGATCATAAAAATTCAGAAAAACATACAAAATTATCACACACACATCCACACGCACTCATATTAAAATGCGCATGCGCGCACCTTCTCAATTGGAGCTCGTTTAGAGTGTCACTCACGCCAACGAAGCAGCCAACGTGAAAAGTGAAGCAATCAACAGCCACTTCACTTGGTCAATGAGCCAACTTTAAAACGAGTCCAGCGGGTATCAACTGCTCTTATTCTCGGCGTTGCATGATTTGTAAAGTTAGCCAGACACTGGGATGAGGGCACTTTGTGATGTCTAACGTGCATGGTTAATTGAATTATTAGTTGGTACTGAGTATTCGTTAGTAAAACTCAACTAAAATGTCCAATATTTAGAAATAATTGGCTTAGAGTATCTTAAAAGCACATAAGTGTTGGACTGAAGCTATTCACTAAAGTTAATTGTATGTTAATTGCTATCTCGATCCTGTATCTTTACTATTTTCTTCATAAATCATAAGAATGTAAGGTATTGGGTTTCATTATTATGCTTAATGGGAATGCCTTAATTCAGCTGCCTTACCTTCTTAAATTAATTTTTTTCGAACAAAATAGCTCGTTGGAAGTACTTAAGGTTTATTTGTATGAAATTTTTTGATTTTTTTGTTGGCCCATTGGATCGAGCAAAGGCAGTTACTATGTAAACAACTACTCTTCTTGTTAAAAATAATAATACCAGGATAAACTGGAATTTAGGCATTTAAAATTAGGCACGAACTGAATTCGATCAAAATTTTTAACATGGATATATGTATACGAATAGGTTCTCACAATGTAGTGTATTTGTGATTTTCACGACTTTTGTGTTATTGTGTATTTTCGATAAATTTTATATGTGGAGTAAGTAAGTTTTATCAAGAATACAACGAAAAAGTGCTGTTGTATTTTAAGTTCATTTTTCGAAACACTTCGTAAGAACACAAATCTTTAAAGTAACACACAAATATATAAATCCCCAATTTAATACAGGGAGCGTACGTTACTTGAGGATAAATTGACAGCAAAACTAATTTTCCGAAAATTTTTTAATTTATTATAAATCCAGAATATTTGCTAATTGACCTCTATACCATTACATACTCAATTAAATCTCTCTCAACGGTAAAAACATACTCTATCCGGGGTCGGAACCGATTGCATGTTCCAATCAAAAGATCTTTGTTCAAATTGTCCATTTTTGTTGTTATAGCATCTTAACATACAACCGTAGGTCGGTTTTGGCCTCGTATAAGAAATTGCGCCAGCCATTTCTGTTTTGCGCTTACTGGCGCCAGTTGGAAACACCTGCGTTAACCACCACCGGGCACCAAATCGAATATTTTTTTTTAGCTGGAGTGTCGTTTTCCATTCGTTCAACATGACCTAGCCAGAGGAGCCGCTCGATTTTAATGCGCTTAACTATGTCAATGTCAGCGTACAGCTCATACAGCTCGTGGTTCCATCGAATTCGGTACTCACCATCTCACCATAGCATAGTATCCTTGAGTGACGAAATGGTGCTGTGGATATGGTTATTGGTCTCCCGCTTAACTACGCATCGTACGTAATAATCCAAGGGATTGAAGTCTGTGTCACAAACATTTTCGGTCATTCAATCTTGTATCGTCATGGCTTTATGTGAAGGAGGAGAAACTTTCTGGAAGGCGTATGGTCTGTCCCCACGTACACTTTCAATGCAGGGTTTCACAACTGTTTCTAAGGCCTCGATGTAGGCGACAGCATTCACCCGAAGCCACTGGCGAAAGAAGTGGGGTGGCATAACATGTTCTTCTTTGCTCAGAACTCTTAAAATCTTGATAGTTGCTGGAAACTTTGTGTGCACTACACTGGGGACATTTGAAGGATCTGAGTTTAAACAAATGTCATTTCTCCGATTAATTTTTTGGTTTTGGTCAACATTTTTTTTCGTCAGAAAAAACCACAACATGTTGGAACTTCAGGATACTTTAACTTGTTCAAAAGACGTTTGTCCCGAATGGTTCTTGGATATAAACTACCCTCTGCATATAACCTAGGGCAGATAACGGAGATCCTCGTTGACAACTTGATGGATTAGACTCTCAGAGACATACTCCCTTGCAATGGAACTCATTGATTTTGAAGGGCTTTCGTCGATGATCTCCTTTACTTATTGAAGAAATTGTGCATTTCTAGTAATGTCCGAAAGTTCATGTTTTTGCGTTTTGCAACAGTTTCGACATAGCCAGCAGGCTTTTAATATTCACAGCTAACCTTATGTACGAATAATCGGGCGCAATTGAGAAAATTGGATATCTCTAAATCGCGCATATAGTGTGTTTTGCGCACATAGCATCGATATCTGTATTTCTTGAGTTATAGTATAGTTCTCCATTGATGATCTGAAAAGAAAATGAAAAAAAAACAAAATTATGATGTAGCAATTAACCACGTTTTTATGAGTATCCTCAAATACAGTACGCACTTTATATTGATGATGTCTATTTTGAAATAATTTATAAAAAATGCAATACACTGAAATACACTTGTTACTCCTGTCCTTTTTTCATGTATTTATTTGGAAACTTTTTGTTTTTTCTACTGTTTAAAGCCAAGAGATGAAATTTCTTCATTTTAAAACCAAAAGTTTTCAAAAATTTTATTTTCGAACCAATTTTTAAGCCAAATTAACATTTTTGGGGTAGGTACTGAAGCATGGTTTGATACCGCCTTCATATATTTTAGGGAGATTATGAGGGTGCCAGTTAAGAACAAGTAAAAAATTTCTCTTTCATCCATTTTTTTCTTTTTTCATAAAAAATAGAAACAGTGAGAAAAAGTAGGTAGGTAGAAGGGTTCAACCAAATTGAAAAAAATCTCCGAATTTTGTAAATTATTTACTCAAAAATACTATCAGCTATAAATTTATGGTTTTTGGGCTTATGAACACCGAGATTCATAAGATCTTTAATTATCCAATGAGATAATACGAGTCAATATAGGTTTTAAATTTAAAATCGCTGGGTCAAGAAGTTTTTAGACCTAAATCAACTTAAAAGTTCAATTCAATTCAATTATAATCCATTGAATTTATTACACTAAAATTCATTCAGAGAAACAAGTAAAGGGTTCCAAAAATCACCTATTCTAGGTGAGGTTCTATTTTTCGATAAGGATCAAACTGTTATTCATTAACAATCAATTGTGCTCAATTTGGTTTGTCTTGCAAATTGTGCAAATTTATATCGAAAATCGTGGTTAAGTTCGACTATGTCACCGTGCTTCCATTTAACGGTTGAAATAATCGTCCATCCGAGAGACTAATTGTATTAAGCATTGATGGTTTGTAATTCGCCACTAGGATTATTTTATGACTTTGGATTATTTTCTCTGGATTAATGTGAAGTTATTGGCTTATGCCAACAAATCAACAACTATGGACAGAAATTCCTTATGTGTTTTACGTGGACACCTGCCGTAAAGGCTTAATTCTACGTCGCTCCATAGCATGGGACTGAAGCATTACGTCAGCCTACGCCCATTTGAGGGTTCAAAGGTACCAAATTAGCTCCATGTTGTGAACAACTATGGAAAGTTTGGAAGACAACATTGTGCGAACCATTATCGAATCCTTGAAAAAGTGTTTTGAATCCTTGAAAAAAATGTTCCTTTTTCTCAAAATAAAAAAAAATCGGTCCTCATATTTATTACCGAAATATATTTAGATACCCTCGTACATACAATAATCCGAATCAAAAGATTTCAAGAAAATTTTCTAAAAATGTTGTTGAGACCATAATTTATATAAATGCAACAAAAAAATGTTGAATTTTTTATTTTAAAATCAACTTCTTTGCATTTAATAAATTTTTTTTTAATACTCGTTACTCTCCCCAAGAGCCATCATAAATTTGAACAACACTAACGGTTGCCTCCTCTTACGCATCGTCAATACAATTGCACTCATTCAACTTTGCACGCATTCTCGCAAACACTGGATTACATACTTACATACAAATTTTTTCCTTTCCGCTACGCAGGTGAAGGCCATTCGCAATTTTAATCTGGAATCGATGATGGGTTTCTGGTATGTGGTTCAGTACTACGCATCCACGGAGGAGTTACCCGAGTATGCCTGCATGCATAGCCACTTTACGTTCTCCGACGACGATCAGCATGTAAGTTTATGTCGACAATTTGAGGAAAAACACAACAAAAAATATGAAGATTGCGAACTTTCTTTATTTATTTCCTGCGTTCTTGCCTTGACTGCCAACACACGTTGCAAGCTTAATGGTAATATTTTTAATTTGTAACATGAGGGAAAAAAGCGAAAAGCACCAAATGTGATAAATGAGTTGCAATCAAATTGCAAAGAAAAAAAAATTTATAAAAAATGCAACTCTTTTTTTTTGGGTTCAACTGAAGTTTTTCTCTTTTCATACATTAATGAAAGTATTTTTGACGAGGAATACCCACAGCGAGAGCGCTGGACATCATGTGGAAATTGATGTTGATGATGACAAAATTATAAAGCAGACGTCTGAAGAAAAACTTACCTACATACTTAAGCAAATGATGGATCATCATCATTATTTAGTTAATTTGAAGCGATATACAGTTGATCAGCACAGATATTGAAACAAGCCATGGATGAAGTTGAAGCAGAGGTGGATTAAACAAACAAATACATGATAGCATTTAAGGTGAAATGGCTTGAAGAGGCAAAAGATCTGCGATGGTCTTTTCTGAATTTTTTTTTTTTTTTTATTTCATTTTTTTATTAAAAAATGGGTCAAAATCAAGGAATTTGTTTTAATTTTTTAAATTTCACCGAATTTTTTACTGTTCCTTTTCCTTTTGAAAAACCTCTATTAAAAAATACACATTCACTTTCCAGGTTACCATGAATTTTACGTATATTTATGCCGAAGATCCGCTTCGTGAATTGTTGCAGGGAAATATAACTTGGATGATTCCAGACTTTAGTGTGCCAGGACATTGGATGCACACCGAGGATATTTGTAAAGAAAATACATGTCTTATATGTTGAGTGATGAAAAAATTGCAATATATTCATATGATTTTAGATGAGGGCATTTACAATACCTACATTTTGGACACAGACTACAAATCGTGGAGTCTCATCATGCACTGTGCGGAAAAGAAGAAGCATCCACGCTATCTATCCGCTTTGTTGTTGTCGCGTGAGCCCACGTTAGGCGATAATGTTGTCAATTTCTTAAGGTAATTATTGAACAGAATATTTTTTGCTTCCGTTTGTTGTTAACTGTGTAAATTGTTGATTTTGTTTTTGTTTTTCAGAGAAAAACTACCACGCTATGATATTGACTTATCATTCATGTTTTCCATCAATCAAACAACTTGTGACAATTTAATGGAGTCTTCCAACGATGATCCACTAGCTTACATTGTGAATGGGCGCAAAAATGCTAAAAATATGTTCAAAGTCATAATGAAACCGTAGTTTATGACGATCTATAAATTTTTATGAAGAGCTTTTTTGAATTTGCATACCATCGCACATTTATTTAGGTTCAAAGAAATTTTAAATTATATCCTGGTCAGAAAAAATGTAGATGTTTCTTTTCATTAAAAAAAAAAAACAAAAAATAAATAAATAAAATTTTACCTTTTTAAAAAACATTCAGGGCCGTATTGTTCACCTCTGGATATCTTTAACCAGAGGTTAAAGTACTAGATTTTCAGTAGTTTCAGCTAGTAGCAAAAACTAGCATATATCCACTGGTTAAAGATATCCAGAGGTGAACAATGGTCGGTTCCCGTTTTGTGGAGGCTTGATATGAAAAAGTTTAATGAAGTTCTTTACGAAATAGACATTGAAATGATATAAAAAGCTTGTTAACTTATTCACTTGCGATCATTTTATGGTCAAAATGGTTCAATATATTAAAATTGAAAATAACTGTTTTTTGATATTCACAAGCTCCATTTGGTCATTTCAGCCCTGGAAAGGACTTTGACCGAGCTTCTTATAATAAAATTGTGTTGTGCGTGTTATTAAATGTTTGCATACAATCGATAAGGGGACCCTCTAGTTGTATGCCGACTCCAAACGGCTAATGTGCATGTTCCCTCAAAGCTTTAAATGGCATTATATACTCTCTGAGGTTTGCCAGTGTCTGCAGAGAGATGACGACCGATCAGAAAAATTAATTTATATCGAAAAAAATGTCTGTGTCAGCTAGGGTTCTAACCTAGTCTCGAATTGGCATTGGGTGGTTTACTGTAATGTGTCGAAAATATTGGAAAAATTGGTTGACACCTCAGGTACCAAACTTCGATTTTGATTATTGCGGATGGATAATGTATTGTCGCGTGACGATAATAGCAATTGTCCTTTCATTAAAATTTCATTAAACACTAAAATACTTTTCATTAAAAAAATGTAAAAGTAAATATTTCCTCCTATCAATTTCCATACTGGCGGAATTACATGAGATGTGAGCACTCTAAAAAAATCTTTATCATAACTCACGTTTTTTGTGAAATGTTTGAAATCAACGGCAAGTCGTAATCTTTGAGTTCAGTTCAAAATGCTAAACACACATATAGCAAAGGTCGAAATTTTTCGCCGAGAAATTAAACTGCTTTTAGTAGCTTATATAACTTGGAAGAACATTTATTTATCCTAATAAGAAAATTGCAAATTTTTAACATATTAGAGGTATTCACGACTCGGAGCTCTTCGTAGAACTCTTGTGCAAAAGAGCAAAAAAGTGCAAGAAACTGTGAACACACCCCATAACAGACCTAGCAATTGAAGTTAAGTTCAGTCAACGTTGATAGTTAGTGATGTGAAATTATGATATTAAAGAATTTAGTACCTAGAAGTATACACAATACACCATCACTATTTGTTTGCTGTCAAAAATTCACAAAATGAACGCAAGAGTTCAAACGCACTACAAAAGAACTATAGGGTATCGTCAGTGCGCTTGAACAAAAATGACCAATTTTGACAGCACGTGTATTTTGTTATTGTAGAACTCTTTTTTGTTGCACTTTTGTGCTTTTGCACAAGAGCTCTACAAAGAGCTCCGAGTCGTAAATACCCCTATTGATTTCTATCATAGAATAATCAAAGTAGATGCATGAGTCATAAGTCAAATATGCAAAAAAATACCAAACACTTAGGCATGCAAGGAGGCAGAGAATGAGAAAATCATTTTTGGGAGGGATACAGGGAGGAATATTATTTTCAATTCCACGGTTTATTTTATTCTAATTGATATATTTTTATATTCTTTGACAAATTTCACTCATTCGTTGTCTTATTACCCCAGACTATCGCTACGAACTCACCCGTAGCTAGTACAATAATCTCTTACAATTTTATGCATTTCATCATCGTTCACATTTGCGGTGGTGAGTTTTCTAAACGTAAAAATAAAAATGGCTTCGTTGTACATAAAAGCAGTGAATATAATAAAAAATCAAAACAATTTTAATACAGTTTGAAATAATTTATAAGTGCAATTTTCGACAAAATTCTAATATGCATGTGCGCTCTATTGTTGGCAAATACTAGTGAAACGCAATATATAAATAAGGGTGCGTAAAAGATAAATACAAATTGTGGTGTTGTGTCCTGCAAATGGTCGTCAATGTAGAGCAATAAAAAGTTAAAGCAGCAGCTTAACAAAAAGAGCTATTAAAGTATAAACTGCAGAGTGTATTTGAATAAATGAAAATACTTTCAAATACTTGATTAAATTCTAAATTTAATAATGTATGAAAATTTTAAAGTTGCGACTTGATAAAAATAGTGGAAAAGGCCAAATTTGTGAATTAAGCGCGATGTGAAATCGATGTGGTGAAAAACTTGTGAGATTTACAATATTTACAGTTGCTTTTCCTTTGCCATGCAAGTTCCAGTTGTTTTTTAATTAAATTTCATAATTAATAACAACTAATTTGTTTAAAATTAATGTTTTTTTTAACGATAAGAATTTTGAGCTATTCTTTAACTTTAATGTGCCATTAAAATGTCTATTAGCTTTTTTTTCACCTTTTCCACCACATCAGCGAAAGTAGTTTATTCGTTGACAATTGAGACCAATGTTTTGACATGTTTGGCTAGCAAAACAAAAACATGAAATTTCAAGGAAAATAAAAACATGCTTAAAGCCAACAATAAAACAAAATAAAGATCGCTACTTCTATTAATATAAATTCTTTCCCTGTTGCAGTTTATATTTGAATGAAGACTTTAGCCAACATTATTCAACATAAATCCTTGCTACGATTACCATCACATAAAATATGTCGCGTTGGGGCAAAAATATTGTTGTCCCACTGGACTCTCTTCTCAAGGAGAAGGAGAACAACAATCGTCCAACTGTAGCGCGTTCTGTTGGCACAGTCGGAAAGTGGGGGAAAATGGGTTTTACCTCCACGCGCACCTATACGCTATCCGCACTTCCAGCTGCAGTTGCCGCTGCTGCTGCTGCCGCCGCTGCAGCTGCGTCTAGCCCAACATTAAGTCCTGCATCAGCTTTGGATGATGACATGTCGACAACGGTGCCGGAACCACCAAAACCCAAAAAATTCTTTAAGTCCCGCAATGCTGCGCCACCTGAAGTTATCGCCCAAATTATTCAACAGCTACCACGCGCCTCAACTTCACCTATACGGGATTCCTCGTCAGCTACTAGCTATGGCGGTTTCACACCCATGTATGGCAGTCGTGACCCTATTAAAATGAAGATTCCTAAAACTAATTCTGCAGAGCGGAAGAAGAAATCTCCAAAGAAAACCATCAAAGCCGCTAAATCAGCAGATGCAACGGATGGTGATGGTGACGGTGCCACTGAAGGGACAACTGCTGAGGCCAAACCAAAAAAGAAAAAGGAAGAGAAAAAACTTAAACCAGAGGCGCCACCATCACGTATTATATCACGTGCTCGTAAAACAGTGAATTATTGCGAAGACGATGAGGATGAGCGCGCACCTACACCTCTGAAGGACATAATAATGCCCAAGAATAAGCAGGCGACAAAGGCCGAAGAACCACCACTTGTGGAGGAACCCGTGCTGCCGCCACCAGCTGTGCCAGTTGCTGCACCAGTTAACACCGTTGTAGTAGCGCCGCCTGCGCCACAGCAAATTGCACCAAAAACTCCAGAGCATCCACCAATTGTGCTGCGAATATCTAAGGTAAATTTTTAAAATTTCCATAAAAAAATTTCTTAACGAACCAGTTTAACCAGTGCTGTCAAAGTATTTTTGTTTTATTTCGTTCTGGTATGATCATATAAGTTTATATATAATATACTAAGTATTTGCTTGTTAATATACTAAATATAAGTTTTAGTATTTTATCTTATTTTGGTAATTTTTCACTACAAAACTTATATAGTTTTTTCATCCCAATAACATAATAAAAAAGTTGAAATAGGGAAATCTCCAATAGATAAAGGAAATTATAAGTAAGAAAATTTGTTAGTTTCTTCCAGCATTAAGTTCAATCTTGTTAAGTTATTAAAAAATCTCAGTTCGTGAAGTCCGTAGTAGGACGACATACGCCAGAAAGGAACATTGTGTTTTACGTTTTTGAATTAATCAACCTTAATTAACCTTAAATTAAATTTTGAATTAATTTAAGTTGGAGGAGGAAATTTGCTGATTTTACCAAATACCATTTGGGACAAGTTCTAAAACATCTGGCATCCCTACCCAGCATCCATGATTTCTCATTATATTTATCCACCTCATTTATAAGTACTAGATTCTAATGCTCTTCAAAGCTGCGATCTTTTACCTTCGCGATCAATTTAAAGAAAACGCGAAAATCAAACAAAGAAAACAAGCAAAAATTCGTTTGTCAACACAACTTAAAAACGCGCGCGCTTTTAACTTGTATTTATTTAATTTTATTTTTGAACTTGAATTCCGATTTGATTTGAATGTTTCCCATTATTTGGTGTTAATTGAAGTAAACAATCAAATATTCACGTTATTAACATAGTGTTTCATATTCTTCTTTCATCTTGCAGGGAACTTCCAGGCTTGTCAGCACCGATAGCGAGGAACAACCGACCAACTCACCGCAGCATGAAACCGCTACTAAAACCGTATCCGAGCCACTGAAATCATCTCGTCACACCTCTATTGAAGAAGCCTCTAATGCAATAACACTTCCGACGCCACTTATAATCCCGACGACGCCTAAGATCATTGTGAAGCCGCCTAAACCTCCTTCGCCGCCGCCTCCTCCACCACCGCCGCCTATTGCTGTTGCTGCTCCTGTCTACGACGACGAACCACCAGAAATCAACTACTGCACAGTCAAGATATCGCCTGATAAACCGCCCAAGGAACGCCTTAAGCTCATCATTAAAACTGATGTCATTCGCAACGCTATAGCAGCAGCTGCAGCTGCTGAAAAAGCAAAGGCGGCAGCCGCAGCTGAACGTGCGGCAGCTGCAGCAGCTGCTGCAGTCACAGAGAAACCTGAGAAGGAGAAAAAACAAAAGAACAAAAAACACAAACATCCCAAACATGTTGCGGTCGAGCAACTAACGCCGGCAGTGTCTGGTGTTGAATTTAAAACGCCTTCGCCACACCTAGCACTGGGCGGAATCAATAGTCAGTCAGCCGCCACAAACGACCTGCAGCAATCATATCCGCGCACAGTTATCTCGCCACCCGCTCTGTCTGAACGCGATTTTGACTCACAATCATCGGTGTTGGGCAGCATCTCGTCCAAGGGCAACAGCACGCCGCAAACGCTGGCTCAGACAGTACACGAGGAAAGCTGCGTTATACATAGTCGTGGCTCTAGTGTTATAACCAGCGATTTGGAAACGAGTCAGCACTCATCGCTCGTTGCTCCGCCATCTGACGAACTAGAATCACGTCTAGAATCTATGATGGAAGGCGCTCTTGACAGTGAAGATGTGCACGATGCCACCCAAATAGCAACACCAATTGTAGAGGAACCACTTCAGGAGGACATTCTCGCTGTACTACGTGGTGATGAGACACTCACGGACACACCAGCAGCTACATTGAATGGCGAAGTTGAAGCTGAAAAATTGGCTGAAACTGAAGAAGAAGCCGCGGTAGAAAATGTGCCAACACGCCGAGTAACGCGTGGACGCCGAGCAGGTACAACGAAAAATAGCTACGTGGAGGAAGAAACATCGCCAGCAAAAATACAACCAGCGACTAGAAGAGGACGCAAAGCCGCTGCGCCGGTGATGGAAGAACCGCCAACTCCGAAGCGATCAACACGACGTGGCGCAGTGACATCGAAAAAGTCTGAAGAGCCTACAGACACAGCTATGGACGTCGATGTTGAGCCAAAAGTACCCGCGGAAGTCACACCAACCAAAGCTGACAAAGAAACAACTAGTTCGCCGACTAAAACGTCGCTTGTTATTTCAACTCCTCCTCCTCCCACAAGACAACGTGGACGACCACGTTCTAATAACAACAATCTCAGCAATAACAATAATATTATCAACAAAATCGTGGCTGATCTTTCCGCCAAAGCTGGAGCTGCAGAGGAGGCAGCGAAAGTAACAACGCCTGTTCCCGCTGCAGCAGCTACGTTGGCACCCAACAATACCCGCAGCTATGGACGCAAACGCAAGAATCAGCAAGTAACGCAGGTGCTGCAACCATCTGTCGATGAAAGAGAACACTCGCCGCCGCCCGCTAAAGTATCTAACTTGGATGAAGCCATGACGACAACGACGTCGACACCGACGATCGATCTACCTTCCCAGGAACTGCAAGAAAACAACTCAATTGTTAGTAATCAGACACCGACCATGGAATTCGAATCGAATTCCGATTCCAACATAATTGCAGCGCACACTGAGAACAGCAACATGGAAGCCAACATTTCGCCACGTCGTGACTACAAAATTAAAGATAAGTTCAAACGCACACTCATGCTTGACCACCAAGCGTCTCAAACGTTCAACTGCAATGCAGTTGGTGGCAGCACATCGCCCAACAACTTATCCGTGGATGGGGGCACACCAACTGCTGCCGTTGAAGAGGTCGATCAACGTGCGGCAGTCAAACTCGTCATTTCGAAAAAGAAGGGAAGTATTTTCAAAAGTCGTGCCTTGGTGCCGGATCAGTCTGAGCAAGCTGCGGCGAAACGTAATCATCTCTATAAGCATCGTTGGGACGCTGAGGCAAACGGTGCTGTTAGTGCAGATGGTACAGCGCCGACAGAAGGGGCCAAGACAGATGGCTCAAAAGCACCAACACGCACTGCAGCCGATGCAATTTTCGATGATTTTAGCGAAGATCTGAGCGGTGGCGCTACGTCACGCGATAGCAGTCCGTCGTTGGCCAAATTGACACGTGTCATTAAACCGAATCCTCAGTCCAATAACAACGCCTATGATTTGAGCTCAGATATGGATGGTGGTCAAGGCGACAACATCACAAGCCTTAAGGTGGATCGCAAAGCCAAGGAATACTACACAGTGGTGCGAAACGTAAAGTCAGCTCATCAGATACAAGAAATTGGCGAATATCAGGAAATGGACGATGATGTGGAATACATACTGGATGCGCTACAGCCACACAATCCAACACCAACGCGCTGTTTATCGGCGCTGCAATTGGCCACTAAATGCATGACTCCCACATTCCGCATGCATGTCCGAGCACATGGCGTGGTCACAAAATTCTTCAAGGTACGTATTGTTTAGTTGAGTTTTTCTTTTCAATCATAACCATATTTTCTTATCCCCAGGCACTCTCGGATGCCAACACTGATCTAAGTCTAGGGCTCTGTACCACGGCTATCATGTACATTCTATCACAAGAAGGACTCAACATGGACTTGGATCGTGATTCCCTCGAGCTCATGATGAACTTACTCGAGTCGGAAGGTGTTGCCGCAGAGCCTTCGGATCATGCCAACTATGAGCGAAATAAGCAAAAAGTGCGCGAACTCTGTGAAGAAATCAAAGCTCAGGGTAAGGCTACACATCTGAATGTCGACACCATAACAGTTGGTACACTGGCCATGGAAACTTTACTGTCTCTAACATCCAAACGTGCTGGCGAGTGGTTTAAAGAAGAGCTACGTGAATTAGGTGGACTCGAGCACATAATCAAAACCATCTCTGATTGCTGTCGACCTGTAATCGATACCCCAACAGAGTGCAGTCCCATCAACTGGACGCAGTCGGTGCTGGATAATATGAAGACTGTTGAACGTTGCATGCGCGTTATGGAGAATGTCACCCAAATGAATGAGGAGAATCAAAAGTATATGTTGACATATGCACGTGGCACGGCTGTCAATACACTCTGCGATCTCTATCGTCTTTGCGATCGTGAGCTGATGTTGTATCCAACCACAGACTTCACATCCAAAGATAATCCCGGCATCGTCATACGAGAATTGATAATACCTCTGATGAAGGTGCTCATCAATTTGACGCACACCTTTAATTCAGCTAGTCCGTTGGGTGCTGAAATTCTTGGCAAACGTGCTGATGTTATCGAGACCAGTTTTCATATCCTGCTGCAAGCGTCGAACTACATTCCCGATCGTTGTGTGTTTGAGTTAAATATTTTGGTATGTTTTTTGCATTTTCCTTAAATTGTTTCATTAAACTAGAGGTTTTTGTAAATTTTTCCTCTAGGTATTGCTGCTGCTTATCAATCTAACCATGTACACCGCAGCGAATCGTATTCTAATAATGAAGACATATGCACCGCCAGAGTTTGGCAATCGTTACAATGATCCACAGAACAAAGTTGCCGCCGTACAAGCGGTCATGGGTTATTTTTACAAATGCGAAGAGTTGGCAAGGTATTTACATTTTTTTTTTTAATTTTAAAAACTTTTTGTGAATTTATTAAGCCAACTAAAATTGATTTTTTTCAGATTTGTCGAAAAGAATACCGATGCAATATTAGACTGCTCCGACAAAAACAAAAAGAAACAAGAGGAGGTTGATGAGACTGTAAATAACTGTAAGTATATGAGGAAAAAAAAATAAATAAGGGCCGAGAAAAGTAAGAAATTTGGAATTCAGGTAACTCCTAATATCTGACATTAATACTTTCTCGTCCCGTTATGAGTATATTTTTTTTATTTGATTTGTGAACATTCAGAAGGGTGATTTGTGATAATCAGGATATTTTGGATCACATAATCAGTCCTGCTCTGCTCGATTTGGAATTCTCGATTTGGAATTGAGTAAAAAATGTAATTCTCGAAATAGTCAATAAAGTATAAACAATTTTATACTTGGTTATTTTATCAGAATTGGATGTTTCCAATAGCGCTGCGCACTTGTAACAAGATGAGGTTTTTCGGACCCTTTTGTTTATAATCTAGGGCCTTTAGAACTATCTTTTATAGGCAGTTACGGTATGGTGGCTATTCTTGGATTTGGCCACATGTTCCAAGCTACTACAAAATATCTAGAGAATGACATCTTAATGCATCAATCAGTAAAGCTTTGAAAACCAGGGACCGCAATTAACGATTATCGCTATCAATCAATCATTTTATAACAATTATTTTTTTTTATCGTAATTTTTTCGATCAGAAATAAAAATTATTTTTTTATCGTTATTTTTCAATCAGAAATAAAAGTTATTTCATCGTTATTTTTTCGATCAGAAATAAAAATCATTTTGTTGATCGTTATTTTTTCAATGAGAAATAAAAGTTTTTTATCGAAATTTTTTCAATAACTTTTCGATCGTTATTTCTTCGATCAGAATTAAAACTAATTTTTTTCATCGATATTTTTCAAGGAGAAATAAGTTATATTTTATCAATATTTTTCCAATCAGCAATAAAAATTATTATTTGATCGTTATTTTTTTCGATCAGAAATAGAAGTTGTTTTTTATCGATATATTTTAGATCAAAAATAAAAATCTATCATTGATCGTTATTTTATCGATCAGATTCAAAAAATTATTTTTTGATCGAAATTATATCGAACAAAAAAAAAGTAACATAAAGATATAAATTATAATATAATTAAAACTTAAAAAGTTAGAAAAAGCTCCATATCTCGAAAAGATATGAAAAAAGAAGGAAGGGAAGATGTGAAAAATAACAGTGGTTTCTTTGGTTACTACTTTTCTCAAAAATCTATCAACGCCATCAACTAGGGTTTAAAAGTTATAAGCGAAAATTTGAAAAAATTTTCTGGTAATTTTTTAAATAATTTCTATGAACAACTCAACAAAATATTGATTGCTTTTCAAAATATTTCCTTGTATCCAAAATAAAATATCAAAATCCTTCTCCAAATTCTTGGTTTAGTCCTTATTCAAATCCTTGTCCTAGCCCTTACTCAAACCCTTGTCGAGTCATTGTCCTAAGTCTTGACAAGATCCTTTAATCTAAATTATTGATGAAATTTTTTTTTCGTTTTTTTTATATTTTTTTATTTTTTTTTTTTTTTCAAAAATCCACAAGGTAATCTCTAGCAATATCTACGACTATGAGTAAAGTTCCGAATGAAGCTTTAGAACCATGTCATATGCGTACCTCATCCCGGTTTATTTTGATTAAAGACTTCTGAAGTGGCGTCCGTGGCGTAGTTGGTTAAAGTGCGTGGCCTCGATGTCAACGAACCTGGAGACCCGGGTTCGAATCCCAGCAGCGACAAAAAATTATTTGAATTAAAATGATTTTTCTGTACGGCCGCCACCTCTCTGCAGACAATGGCAAACCTCAGAGAGTAATCAAAATGCCATGTAAAGCTTCTTGAGAATAAGAACATTTTCGTTCATCGCCGTTCGGAGTCGGCGTTAAGCATGTAGGTCCGTTTCTCGGTCAATTGTGTACAAACTTAATAACACGCACAACACAATTGATCATGAGAAGCTAGGTCGAAGTCCTTTCAAGGGCTGAAATGACCAGTTATTTATTATTTATTTTAAAGACTTCTAAGAGTTTGTATAAATACCAAGTAGGGATGTAACGGAGCTTCGAATTCGGCTCCGAAAAAAGTGGGAACTTCCTATTGATTATACATATACCTCCGACTCCGACTTCGGTTCCGATAATTTTGAATCGGGATTACAACGAAGATCGAAACGCATTGAATCGATTAATTCGATATGATTTGACATGTCTCACACACGAGCGCAGTTCTGCGTAAAATAAATTTGATTACTCATAAACTCTCTGGCAGCACTGGTCTTCAACGTTAACATTTGCTTATTTTCGTTTATTACAAATTACAAATGTTCAAATTCAAGTTACTTGAACGCATGTTTGTAGTTCGTAAAGCATATACGTTGCTAACAAAACTCTTATCTGTTGATCGTATATACATAGATCAAAGGACTGTCAGCAATGAATATTTTATTTTATTGACTGAAACATTGCTAAACATCGATTTAACAAGTTTTTTAAATGAGACCGATTATCTATGAGTTACATGCAACCAGAATGCTTTAAATTGAAAAAAAAACATGCATGATATTTTATTGAATTTTAACATTTTTTTGAGAACTTTAGTGAAACTTTTTTTTTATTAACAAATTTAACGACTAGCAAGATTTTTACATTCCCTCTACGAATTATGAGATACATTTTTTTTAAATTCCATGACATCTGTGATAAGCTGAACTAAATGCCTCAAAGATAGTCGGAGCAAAAATTGTATACTAACTTTGGGCCTCAAATAATCTGAATCCTTTGAATTAATAGTAAAAAATTTTAATTAGAACATAAAATTACATAAAAAGCTCTCATGTATACTTTAAAAATTATCAGTTTAGAAATAAATATTTTTCTTCTTCATTCTTCAGAGTTCGCAAATTAATCATAAATTATACTTTTTTGTTCGTAAATAAGTTAAAAATTACGTAATAATTGATCTAACAAAATAATATTGTTAGAAAATAAACACGTTAAGCTGATTTATTTAAATTGAAATGATGGAATGGTGGTACGGTTACATTACGGAAGACTCAAGTTTTGCCACGTTTTGTGTTCTTTATTTATTTTTTAACGTAATATAATATACAGAAAACTGCTGTGAAGTATTTTTTTAACTGTTTTAAACATAAGTGCCCACATAATAACCACGCAACACTATTTCAGTGACAAACATCTAAAAGCCGAAATAGCAAATCGAATTATAAAATTGACAAAATAATAAAGTGAAAGTGTACTTGAATAGAACTAATAGTGCATATAACGTTTATCCGATATGTTTGTATAAGTATGATATCTATAGTTTTGTCTCGATTCTAACTAAGTATTCGATAAACCACTCGACCGGACCAGTGCCAATTGTTTGTATTTTATAGTAGCCTGTTTGCATATGGCTAGGCCATATATTTGCCGATATTAAACAACTTTCTAGCTTGTAGACTCCTTTTTTGAATACTGGCGAGTTATTGCCTTCAGCTTGCGGTGCATTGGAACAGTTGGCTATGCTCTTTGCTATGGTATTTTTGTAAATATCGTCAATAAACTCAAGTATTCTTTGTTTGCGAACCTTCATCGGATGCAGCTTATAATGATTGTTTCCGTAGGCGCTGCGATATAATAAAACTTCAACCTATCAAAAAAAGAGTTCAAATTAAAAAGCATTAAATTTTTTAGTCAAAGTCTTATGAAAAATTAATTCAACTCACTAAGTAATCTTCGGTAATGTCGAAATCTATGATTACTGTTCCCGATAAAGCGTAAGAACCACGTTTAAGTCGCACCACTTGCAAATCAAATTTGACTTTAGACTCGTCCGAGGAGTTTGTATAGATTTCAAGTATCGTATAGTCCCAACTTCGCTGTATAAGTTATATTTTTATGAATTAAATTAAATGTATTAAAATATGTTAGTTTTTTATGACGTTAATCTAACCATTTCAAAAGCAAAATTACTGCTAAGAATGCAACAAAAAATACAAAGTAGCTTCGAACACATCTTAGTTGGCAGAGGATCACCACCGGTATTAACTTAATACTGACCAGTTTATCGTATTTATAAATGTGAAAGTGTAGCCAACGACGATTTACGACACCAATTAAAATTGAAATAAACATTGCTAAACTTGTTGATCTCGTAAGTTAAGCCGATTATCTATAAACTACATGCATTCAAAATGTTTTTAATTTATCAAAAACATACATAGTACTTTCAAATATTTCATCAAAACTGCATACAAAGTATGCTGATAACATAAAATATTGCATTTTAATAAATTTTTTAATAAAATGTTGCTACCATTTCACACCTCCTCCACGTCTTATGCTATAAACTAAAATAAAAAAAAATCCTCAAAATGTACATGAAACAAAGCTTAAGGGCGGAGAATGTAGTTATATTTAAGAGCCGAGAAATCGAAGAAAATAATCATAAAAAAATGCTGCAGCTCAAGCTTAACCAAAATTAATTTTCATACAAATTGTTTTAAACCCTGAATAAAATCAGGATAATCAACAGCATCCAACAAGAGTTTGTTTATTTTCACTCTTCGTTGTTTTGAATGAACACCTGTTTTTGACAGTTTGTGCTCGGAGAGAATAGCCAGCTGTCAAAGCTACGTTGGAATTTGCATCAAGATATATTTTAAAGCATCCCAGCAGAAAAGTGGACCAAATTTGAAATAGTTCTGAACTAGTTCCAAAAAGGACCAGTACTAGTTCCACTACAATACCCTTTAACATTGAACGAACTGACGCTTTCTGCGGGTTGATGTCATAGGAAAAGACAATTGTCCCCAGAAACACTCCTTTTTCCCTATATTTGAACTAGTTGCATTAGGAACACTTTTAAACTGGTTGCTTTCGCAGTAGCCTGAAAGTGGTTCTTTTTTAACTAGTTTTAAAGTGAACATATGAAAAGTGTAAGAATTTAGTGCAATGGAAAGGTCCTAAAGATCTCATTTGTACCACCATCTTTTCCATTCACAATCCAGAAAACATTTTGTCTATAAACATTTTTTTTTTATTATTTTTTCTTGTGCGCAGCAAATTTTAAAAAGTAGCCAGAACGCGTTTATTTTTGTCAGCAATACTTTTGAAAACAAAAGCAAAGATAACTGTTCTACACTGAACGCCTTTTGTACTTTTTCAGATCTACTGCAAACTGCGCTAGAAATGAACTAGTTCACTTTTTCAATTGACTCCAAAATAACTGCTGGGATGATACAATTACAAGGTAGGCTCATATTGGAGAGCATGGTGAGCTAGTTGTCAAAATCAGCTGGTAATTTTCAGTTTTTCTGATTGTTGTTGTTGCTTTTGTCGTTTGACGTTTGTAGCTCCTACAGCTTTGTTGCAAAATTTCTCATTTAAACAGCCATCTTAAAATGAGCTTACCTTGTAGTTGTATCATGTTACAAGGGGTCGAAATTATCAACTCAGTTACTCATAAAAAGCAACACGAAAAAACATAATGATTCTAGAAATACTTATTCTAAAAATATAGTAATTAGCGTAAATTAAATATAATATTTACTTTATATATTTTTAAACAGTGCTTCAAAAGGCCGGACATCACATGGAACACACAATGAAAGGCAGTTACGCTGGTATTTTAATTGGACACTTAATAACTGATAGCGATGAGAACGAAATGATTGTACGCAATCATTTGCGTGGTAATGGTTTTAAGGAAATTGTAAGCGTTCTAGAAAAATACTATACATTCATGAATCTTACAGCAAGCGTAAGTATTGTTTCATTCGATTCTGTCTTTGACTATATTAGACAAACTAATCAAATATCATCTCTTGTACGATTTTAGTCCGAATCATCTGTTGTTGCCCACATTAAATCAACAAAGAAACTCATTGACTATTTCAAAAAACGTGATTTAGTTTATGAAATGAGCGATACAAATGACTGTGCGCTTCCCTTGAATTCAGCTACGCTTGCATCGGCTACAACTACAAAGAGATCGTCGCCCACACCGGCGACACGTAATACACAGCGCGTCTATAAAACTTACAGTCAAAGATAATCATAATTGTAGCAATACACATAGAAAAAAAACTAAAACTTCTCACTATATTACAAGCTTTTATTTGTTTACAAAAATCAAATACTTTTTTTATATAATACAAAAACACAATTTATATAATTCTACTTTTTATATACCTATCTAAATTATATTAAACTATTTAATAATTTCACGTATTAGCTCGATAAGCGCCAATTAATTTCTAATCAATCTATTTTATATATGTGTGTGTATATGTATGTTTTTAATCACCTGTCACGTTGGAAAATAATTAGTTTTTTATTTTATCTAAATTATGCTTTTATGTAGTATTAAACGATATTCTAATTGTTTGAACATAAAGAGCAAATAGTCGTTAGAAGAACAAACACAAACACTTATATATGTATGTAAAATAGAAATTTTAAGCAAAACTTATGTGTAAATAAACAATTATTATAGACGTGTATCTCCTAAAGTAAGCAAATTAAATAAACATTTTTCAAAAGTAAATCAACAAAAAAATTAAAAAAAAGGAACACTCCAAAAAACACTCTCCACTCACATATACAAACACCCACACAAAGCAAAAACTATTTAAGTTACAAAGATTTAAGAATTTAATACTATAACATAGGCTACATAGAATACTATTTGGGAGCAAAGTTTATTTTATGTTTAAACTGTTGCAAAAATAAATATGTAATAACTTGTTTATTAAAATGCTGCTTATTCACTCAACTTAATATTTTTAGCAATCGTTGGTACTGTGAGAAGAAAGTGTGAAAGAAAGAAACTAGCAAATTTAAATGGATGTCTAGGCACAGGATGAGATTAAAATAAGAACATTTGAATCGTATAGTTTCCATAAACCATATCTTGTATTAATTTTCCATTTTTAACCAAGAGACAACGCTGTTAAATGACGAAAACAATTGTTTAATTTTTTTTGCATATGGAGCATTCCAAGATAATCGTTACCAAGGCAAACATTTTATATTTTAAGATATCGGATTAAAACTTATTATTTATGGGAGAGATTTAGACTTAGTTAAGTGTCATATTTTGAAAAATTAAAAATAAATGGTTATCTAAGATATTTTTCACTTTAAAGTTAAGCTTTATAACGAAAAATATTTTTCACTTTTTAAATAGAGCAGCACTGTAAGCATCGTTTTATGCGTCAATTAGTTGTCAGTAAAAATATTAAAGTGGAATATGAAAAAAAAAAAATTGACGAAGGTAACAGCTAGTTGTTGTAATTTAAATTAAGTATATTAGCGGAGCCGATATTTTAGATTATTTAAACTTGCTAGGTTATTTGTAACACCCGTCACAAAAAAACAACAAATAGTTATGTCAATCAATACAAAAGTTGTAATCCAATTTAGGTGTAACTTTACAAAAGTAAGGTTATGCATGCAGCTTATTCATTTCCAATATTATTTTTTCTCATTGTTTTTGCAGGGCGCCAATTTAACTCGAAAAAATTGTGTAACACCCGTCACAAATTTATTTTTCTTAACTATTACCCCTCGATAGTTAGGTAAGATTTGTGTATATTACAGATACTTGGAACATTCATATTGGTAAAAAAATTTAATTAAATCGTGAACTTTTTCGTGCTATGATTTTCTACGACTTTCGATGTGGATTAAACCAATAGCACTGTGCCGATAGAATTCGATTTTGGTGAAGCCCCATCTCGAGACACCATATTTTGCTGGTTTTTTAAATGTAATCGTGGTCGAACTTCGCTACAGGACGAATTTCGTGAAGGTCGTCCAAAATAGGCTGTTGTGACACAAAAAATTTAAGTTTCACTGTTTCGTTTATTCTCAACAAGCAAAGATTTTCAACACAAAAAAGAAACTACTACAGACACTACAGCTATATTCCAAGTTGATTTTACAGAGAACTACTCTATAACTTCATTGATTAGACATACTTCGAGCACTGGAAAAGGTCCCATCGATGGTATCGGCGCAACAGCGAAGCGCAGATAATGGTGTATCACGAAAACTCAAAAAGTAAATTTAAATAATATATTCGATTACCTCGCCAAGGACCTAAAAGGCATTAGACAGCGCAGACGTCAATATAATAAAGGAAGTTCTTCTAAAGAGGTGGGAAACTTTAAAACCTATTCCGTAATAATATTGCATACGGAACAGTAACATATTCCAAACAACATCATATTGCAGTATTTGAAGCTACCATATCCTGTGATTGCCTCCTTTAATTTGATTAGTTTTAAATTTGTCTTCATTTTTCTACCGTAACACCAGTCACAATCTGTGTAACACCCGTCACACATTAAAATTGTTATAAAAACATCCAAAAACGTATTTTTAATTTTTTTTAATACAGGGTTAATCGTCAAAGATTATTTAATTGACAGAAATTAAAATGATTTTTTAACAATTCTAGTTTGGCTGAATTTCACAAACATTCAAAGCGAAGTCTGATTTTTCAATGAGTACTCGTACCACCCGTCACAGGTTCTTTTCTAAAAATTACACAAACATTGACCATGATTTTGAAAGATTTTTTCCACGTATGGAAAGACAAGCATAAAAGCAATTTTTTATGACTGCAAAAATTTTAAATACTTTTATGTATGCTAAACTATTGATATTTTAAGGCGTGCAAATGTAACACCCGTCACCGTGGAATGTTCCATATAAAACGTTATTCATATTGAACGATTTTTAATTGGAAATCGGTGTTTGATCTAAAAATTCACTGGGAAAATTAACATTTCATCTGTTATACAATGTTCACACTGATTGATTTTTGTCGGCAAATGAATTTACGGTTGAAAATTTGAGGATAATCTGAAACAAAAAATCGTCAACAGCCTAGTTATTATTTCATAATGATCCCTAAATCAAGAGATGTGAACCTTTAAAGAAAAGTAGTTTTATAAAACCTTAATTTAAAGCTTCTTAAAAAAAAAAGAAATTAAAACTATCTGCTTCATGTCACGAAATAATATTTTGTGCTTAATAGTCGATTTAATCGGAATTTTCAGGAATTTATGTCATAATCGGTGGTGTCATATTACAACTAAATCCCATTTTCTCTTAGGAAATTTGCTATAATAAAACCAGCTGGGTTTATTTTCTCTTAAGAAATTGTTTTTTTTTTCAAAGCTAAGATAAAAATCTACTTTAGAAGATATATTGTTTTTGTTTTAATGCTGGGTTTTTCCCTTTCATAAACAAAATCGACGTTTGTATAAAAAAATCGGATTTTCCAAAACGTCACCTAAAATGCAAAATAACGTAACATCACTTTTGATAAGTTTACAGGAGAAGCAAAAAACGATATAAAATTCAAACAACTTGAGATATTGAAACGAAATTTTCAAATCAAATAACTTGGATATTTTTGGTGGCAGAAGTTTAAAATTCATAACACACATGTAATATAATGTAGTGAATCGTAATCAATAAAAAACACAATTTCGAATTTTTTGATCATACGTTTTTTTGCATTTTATGTGACGAAATAATCCTTTACAAAATTATAGGAAATTGAATTATAATGGGAGGTAAATTTTCAGTCTTTCTCACTTTTTTTTCAGAGAAAAATTAACAAAATACCATAGCAACAACTTTCATCTTCAGAGCACGCCATAAGGGTCTTGCATAAACTATACTTTTGTATAAAACATAGTTTCAGAACCTTTAAGCCGGCGCACAATGGGGTATTTTATGCCAAAAGTGACGATTAATTGAAAAAAAAGTTCAAGGTACATAGTGATTTTAGGTACCCGATGAAAGAAGATAAAATTTAGTGATGCAGAAAGAATAGTTGAAAAATATTCTGCCGTTTACCCGCAATGCAGTTTGAAAGTCATCATTTTTTTTTTCTCTTTGAGTGTGGACAGTGACAAACGTGTTTATTCGAAATTTTTAAAGTTTTTTTTTTTTGTGTATAATTTTTTTAAAATTACAAAAAATTACGATGGAACCTTCTTGTTCATGTATTTAAACAATACAAAATTAAATTTTTTTTATGAAATAGTGTATATATATAAATTAATTTATTTATTTTAATTTAACCTTAAAAAGTTGGATTTTTCAATATGTTAATAGAGATATAGTTGTGTGTTGAGTGGAATTAAGGAAAACTGTTTTGATTATCGTAAGCTATGAACATTGAAGCTATATTCTATAAAAAAAAAGGTTGCGTCAATGCTGCGCACTTTCGCGGTATTTAGATTTTTTTACTTTAACTTACATGTCACGAATTTACGATTTTATTTCGAAAAATTAAAACAAACGAAATAAAGTACAAAATAAATGTAAATACTAGACGGTTTTTGCTGTTTTTTGTTTTTTTTTTTTTTGTTTTTTTTTTTTTTTTTGTTGTTTACCAGTACTCTTCTTCACTTTGTTTTTTGTTATCCGCTATTTTTTACCCTACATTATGGAAAGCGGTAGTGCACCTTTCCACAATTAAGGTAGATAGTTGATGTTTCTTTCAAACACCGGCTTTTTATATATTAAAAGAAGCAGATAAATGTGTTAAGCTATTAAATTAAATTATATTTGTTCGATTTTAACACTTATTATCTGATTTTGATATTAGTAAGACATAAATTGTTTGCCCTGCAGTTTGCAGGGTACATGTGAAATCAACATCATTGTTTATGTTTACTAACTATTGTTATTGCAATCCTTTGTTTTTGTATAAAATATCGTTCAAAGCTTGTTTTGTGCAATTTGTAGTAATAACGAAAACTATGTTCTATATACTATATAATTCGGTAAAAGGTACATAGCTAATGATTACATTTTGAAGCCGCCATTTAGAATTTTAAATTTTTGACTTCGGATTCATGATCAGCGACCCCACAAGCCCCAGTATACAAATTTTTACCTCCATTAAACGTTTTTTGCAGAACATAACTTGTTCATGGCAGCCATTTTGAAGCCACCATTTTTAATTTCAAATTTTTTACTTCATATTCTTAATCAGCGACCCCACAAAACCCTGTATACAACATTTTACCTCCTTTAAACGTTTTTTGTAGAAGTTAGCTTGTTCATGGCCGCCATTTTGAAGCCATTTTGAATTTCAAATTTTTAAGTTCAGATTCGTGATCAGCGACCCCAAAAACCCCCAAAGCACAATTTTTGTCTCGATAAGTGGCCCCTGTCAATTAATCGTCACTTTTGGCATAAAATACCCCACTGTGCGGCGTTACTTTAATTATTAATCTGCCCCATTATTTTTTATATTTTAAATCTGAAAGTAAGTTTTTAAAGTTAAAGGCTGCCACTTTTTGATTAAAGATAATACTTCTCAACTTCGAAAAGTTCAACTCGATAGCTATCATACATTATTTTTTCTTTAAAGAAAGTAATTGCCAAGTCAATATTGTAATTTTTGTGGTAAACTTGCGGCTAAACGTCTGCTTATACACATATATATGTTTTTGTCATGTGTTATACTGTATAACTTATACAGAATCAATTATTGAAACACAAATCCTCCAAACGAGTTGATCATCCCTGCACTCAATGTTAATCTATTACATAATTCATCTATTACTAAGGCAGAGTCAAAAGAAACATCAAAAACAGCTGATTAGCTTGCCTCATTGTGACTGATTACATATTTGACTAAAGAATTTATTTTAAAATAGTTTTGTTAAAATAATAAATTAAATTATAACTAACACAATGAGTGCACCATCACAAACAGTAGCCATTGACTCGCTGGACAAGGAGCAAATGAAAACAGTAAGTTTTCAATTCAGTCCTTATGGACAATAATAGCTATGCTCCTCAATATATGGATAATATGTGTACCATCACCAGTTTATTTGTTTCAACTTCTGCTCCGTTAGTTTTCAGACTTTCTGATGTCCTATAACAAACTATCGGAAATGTGTTTCACCGATTGCGTGCGCGACTTTACAGCACGAACAGTTAAGGAAAGTGAAGTAAGTACGTCCGTATTCCAAGCAATGGAACATGTTGCTATAATAATTCGATTGTGTTGCAGGAAAAATGTTCACTTAACTGTATGGAGAAATATTTAAAAATGAATCAACGTATTTCGCAACGCTTCCAAGAGTTCCAAGTGATTGCCAACGAGAATGCGATGGCTATGGCGCAAAAATCAGGGAAAATGTGAGCAGAATTAATACTGAAACAAGTGGTACAGACTGCATTTTTCCTAATAGTTATGTTTAAAAGAAGTTCTGTAAAAACTTAAACACATGTTCATAAAAACAAACAAAAACTTTGAATTAAATTGTTAAAAAGCGTTTGTATGAAAAATTAAAAGAAAATTTTATTTTAAGTAAAACAATTAAAGTTTTATTTGGCATAAGAATTCTTTACTCTTAAAGGAATAGAATATATTATAAGTTAATGAATGAACAAATTAAACAGTAATTCGTGGCAGAGTCGCGTAGCGACCAATTGTTTTACTTGTACTTAAGCTTAGCCGTTTTTTTTTTTAAAGCTACAAAGTAGTTTGTGTAGAGAACTTAACAAATTTCTTAAAATAAGTTATGACCACAGCTTTGCATTAGGTGCAACATAAAAGCAAGTATGTCTTGATAGAATTTTTCTGTTGAAATCTATTTGTTAAATTTTATTGGATTCGTTTTATGAGCTCTTCGGGAAAACATAATTTAGTTTTATCTTTTTATACTTAGTTAAGATAATTAATTTTTTTAATCTTTTTTAACAATTATTTAAATTTGTTTTAGCAAAGATTGTGGTCAATATATCGGCCTTGATAAATTGCTTATTCCAAGTTTACTTAATTTATAAACTGATTGTTTTTTATGGTTTTTTTTTTTAATTTTTCAAAAATATTAAATTTGTTTTATACAGACATGTTTGCAAACGTTTTAGAATTATTTAAATTTTTGCATGTTTCAACAAGTTCTAAATGAATTTTTTTTAGAAAATAGTCGATTAAGCCTCGTTTGATTTTAAGCGTTTAAAGGGGTTTTTACAACCTGACAAAAATCGCTCATACAAGCTTATCAGGTTTACATATGATATATTTAAAGATACAGCTCTTTGCGCTGTGATATCGCTTATTTCTAACTTAATTATTGGGATTTCTACATGCTATCAATGATAAATGTACGTTAAAAGCAAAATTTATAATTGTTTAATGAGCTTCAATTTAAGTTCATTAACATTATTTTTGTTAAATACTAGTGACTGATACCGTTATCGGCTTGTATGCCCTCTGCTTCGGTTATCAAGGCGTATTCCAAAATCACACGGCCCTCCTTGTATCTGAAATAAATGAAAATCGAAATTTTAATTAGTTCAAAAATAATGATGAAAATTCAAAGTAATACGCGGTTTAATATTAACAACCTACACAGCTCTTTTTGTAACACTCTCGCATACCTTCAAAACGTTTCACGTCCACGTACGAGTGGATCATGCAACTTTATTAATTCATTATCTGGGAGGAACCTTCTGGCCATAGAATCGATATTTTTTATTAAAGTCAATAGAATCCGTAAAAATAACAAAATATCACCTCAGAGCTAAGTTATCTTCATGAGCAAGTACGTTTTGTTAAGTTAAGGGAATGAGATCTTATTTTTCAGTCTCATCAAAAGGTACGCGCTCATGGAAAAGAGCGATAACATTTTTAATAGGGTCCGCGTGAGCAAGCGCGACGTATGATTATGTGTGTACCTTTTCGATTAGTGCATTCACAGACACGCGAGCGGACGGTTCCGTGCTCTGGTTTGTATGACAAAAAAATACAGCCGAGCTAATTCTACGCCACAATAGAATTATAAGAAGTCATTATGTTCATGTGCCTCAAATGGTCTATCTAGCATTTATTTAAATTTAAATTAATTTTTGTAAAAATAAAACTAGTACAGCTAAACCTTTAGTAGATTGGTAATGTATGCATCAACTTTAACTTATCAAACAGAAAATGAGTTCAATTAAATAAAATAAGAGTTTAAACATTAAAAGAAAACCTTCTCTTTTTCACAGTGTAATATGTGCCTTGATAAATATCGCAGAAGTTTTGAATAAATACAAAATGCAACAAATCGTCTCGAAATAAAAATTGGCGCAATGACCTGCTTTCTCTAACACGTCTTTTAACTCGACGCTCATTCTTCTCCACCCATCTAACGCAGAAAGGTATGCTTAACAAACTGCTCTGTTGTCTGGAATGGAATGTCGTGGGCAATTCACACCTCAATTTCTTTATTACATCTCAGCTCATATCATCTTACTCACTTTTGTGTATTGTCCGTGGCGTACTCATACATCCAGCCCAGTTTGGAGTTGCAGTTTTTGCACATGACATCACGCACCATATGACGTCCTGTAAGCATGACGCGCTCCTGTACATTACTAAACGTAAGGTTGACCACACGTTTGAAGAGATAAGCACGACCTGTATGCATGTTTGTAAATGCAAGTTAGTATGTTTGTGTTTTTAAGAAATAATAAAAATTATCATTTCTTTATTGAGCATTAATGTTAATTTGTATTAATTTTTTTTCTTTTTTGCTCACCCGTGGCTCCTGTGAATCTTGTGCTTATCAGCTGCGACTTGTTTGTCAGATTTGCACTACACTGCGCGCAATTGAAGAGTTTTACCCCACCCAAGTGCTCCAAGAAGATTCGGCCCATGCTAAAACGCTTTGTGAAAAAGTGCTGGTGTGCGCTTGTTTTTTAAGATTGTTCCAAGATGTTTTGCTTAAAGCACCAAATATTTTAATTTAATTCCTTAATGCTCCAAATATTGATGACACCACCGCTAATTATCGAGTTTTGTTTTAATTTTATTTTTTCTTCTCAAATTTTTTGTGCAATCCAGAGAATATGCAACGCAATTATTTTTAGATTTGATTTATTCTTCTTTCACCTTTATTGTCTGCCAACTTATTTCCAGTGTTTATTCTTTGTTAATAATTTTCAAGTGCAATTTTTCGCAGCCAGTTTTTATCATTTATTTTCTACACTTAGTTTTGTCTTGCTTTACTAGGTGAAGGATAAGAAATATAATAATAGAAAATAGAAGAATATTAAGAATATGAAACACAACAAAACATACGAGAAGAATGAATAACAGCAACTGTTGATGAGGTAAACACGTATTACTACAACGTAAAGATATGTCAAAATGGGATTGCTGCTATCAGTAATCAGGGATGCCACGGCAAAATTAGAACTAGATGAAAAAGTTTTTACCGGAAAGAATTAAACCTGAAATACAAAAGAGCGAAAGTGCAGTACAGAAACGTCTCTCAACGCGCTAATGCATTAAGCCGGGAGTAGAATGATTGCGTATGCGTTTTTCATCCGTTTACTCGCTAGAGCAATTTACGCAAGAAAATGATGGTAGAGTTCAATGATTGCGTTTTACGTTCGGATTAAGCAGGGCTACAAAATTATAAAACATTTGGTATGTTCTTAATGTTGAGTTTTTATTGTATTTACACAAAAATACTTAAATTGTCTTCATTTATAAGTAAAAAAATCTTAAATCCTGAGTATAAAAAAGTTCTTTTGAGAAATTAATAATGAAAAAATTATAGACATTCTTAATTCTTAAGATTTATTCACAAGAGCCATCCCTAAAAGTAATGAGTTTCTGACTCGTTTCTTTTATTTCTTCTATCTGTTCGTTATAAGTAACGAGCTGTCAAAAAACGCTAGTTACGCAAGAAAAGTTGAAGTATTTTCAACCTTCTTGCGTAACTAGCGTTTTGCTAGCGTAACGTTCACAACCATTGAACTCGCTCCCATAAGCTTTCACATACTTCTATTTTATAACGCCAGCGAGTAAACGGATGAAAAACGCGTACGCAATCATTCTACTCCCGGCTTTAGTTTTGTGCAAGAACCAAATTATTTAAAAGTTTGTACGAGCTGCATCGCGTAACTCTCTCACTCTTGCTTTATTATATATCAGCATTAAGACTATATCCATCTATGAAATAAGATTTTAAGGCGTTTGTTTTCATAAATTTCTGGAACTAAAAATTAGGAGCGAAATACGAAATGCGATTTTAAACCGATTTCGTTACAAACTTTTGAAAAAGATATAATTTTGACAAAGGAAATTAAAAAATTCTGCGTTTAAAGAAGTTAAACTTATATGGCAATAATACAATGAATACGATAGATAATTTCAAAATCAAAAAGTGCCGTCCATTGTTTTATCCATTTGTTTTATATTTTGGCGCTTTCACTTTTTGTTAAAAAGTTCAGAATTTAATTGATCAACAAGTTAATATTTTATTAAAACTACAAACATTTCATTTGTTCTATTGCTTAAATTTTTAAGTTGTTTTGTTTGGGTTTTTTTTCAATTTTTGAATTTTTGACGTACCGCATGAAAATTTTAAAAGAATTATTGCAGAATTATTGCACGTAAATCAGGTTATTGCCATCTGTTGGTACAAATTATTTTTTCAAAGCGAAGTTTAAACTTTAATTTAAGGTTAAGTATATAGAAATCAGCCAATAGAAATGAGACACGTTACGAACATTATTTGAATTAAGTTTGATTCTAAAACCCTGTTTAGAAAATTTGAGGTTAAGAAAGTCAAACTTTTGAGATAAGTTAATAAGCCTGTTTCAATTTGTTCTTGTTTTTCGCTTTTGTTTTAATTAAATAATATTCTTATATCATTAAACATGTTTGATCATAATAAAACCACAAAATATTTAAACATGGAAATAATTCTTTGCATGTTCGATTTTAGTCAAATTTGTATAAATACTTATTGAAATATTGTATAACGAGACAACATGAAGACAAAGAAAGCAACAACCAACAACAACAACAACGGCTCTGTATAGAGAAAATCACACAGCTTGACTATACAGACTGTTTCGTTGGTCGCTGCACTCATCAATAGTCTTTTGCATGACTTTTCACTGTGATTCACTCAAGCTACTTAGGTTCTACTTATACTGCCAATTATGTCGAAAAAGTTACCCGGAATTTATTTTGACAGAGAGAACGCTTAATAGTGACTGAGTTATTATCTACTTTGATGCACCCTGTATCAAGGTTAACCTAGATCGTATCATACTTTTGGGCATAGCCTTAACTCATGTGTATTTTCGAAATTCGATCGCAGTGGTTTACCGCTATCAGAGCATATTGAAGTTGTGTTATTTTGTTGTTAGCTCCTCTCTTTTTCCACACTTCCATTTTAGGGTTCAGTTAGTATAACTGATGGTACACCTAAGGTGGTGTGGAGACCATTTTGTTATGAAAACTTTATGGGTTTTTTGTGAAAACACACTAAGAATTTTTTCTAAACATTTTTATGGGCGTGCTCTCCTAGAAATTTTAATCTTAATATTTGAATATGATCTTTTATATGAGCTTCAGGCCAAGTATGTTGACATCAAGACAACATGAAGACAAAGAAAACTCTTTCCAGAAACCTCAATATTGTAATGATTGTTGTCAAGGGCGTCGACAGGGGGATTGGGGGCGGGGAGTGCTGGACTGGAAAAATTTTATATATTTTTATTTCCTAGATTTACATTTTCATATCATCATTTTCATTTACGTGCACACCAATGCATACCTTTGACCCCCCTTTGAAAAATTCCTGCGGATGCCTATGACTGTAGTAATGCTCCGAATTCAGTTTGAAATTTCATTCTTGATTCTTATTGCTTTGTTGTTGTGTTTGCGCACCATTTTGATTTGGTTTTCAACAATTTGTTGCAATTTGCGCGATTGCGAAATCGCTTCAAGGACGTCTTATTTGTGTGTCCTTTTGATTGTTGGTAGATAAATGTAGCGACTACGCACAAATCATAATTGTGTTGTTGGTTTTATATGATGTTCGTTGTTAGCAGTGTTTAAAAAACTTGAAAACGTTCAATTGCTTTTGCTTTTACTTTGCTGTGCTTATTGAAAATCAAACAGCAACAGCCAAAGCAGAAAGCACTATCTCAAACAAAATTCTGCTCATTTTGCTTTGCTTTCTAAATCTTCGAAAGGCTAAGCAAAAGCAGCAGCACTAAAAAGAATTTGTTTTGCTGCGTAGTGCTACGAAAGCATAAGAAATTATTTTAGTGCTTTGATTTTCATTTTGCTTTTCTAATTTGTCGCAGCACTACGAAAGCAACAATTATGCGCTTTGCTTCGTTTTGCTTCGGAAGCATTTTATTTTCATTCGTTTGGCTTTCGGGATTTACTTGTCATCGTTTTTATGCTGTATTTCAGAGACGCATGTCTTTTTGTACGTTGTTGTTTGTATAATATGCGCACTTGTACGCAGTCGCGAATGCTTGGTGTTGTTTTTGTTGTGTGTAACGGTTTTATTATATATCTATCTTTAAAAGTTCTAGAACTTTTTTATATGCGCATCCAAATTTATTTCTGCAATATCTTTAAAACTCATGCAATAAAAAACCGTTACACACAACAAAAACAACACCAAGCATTCGCGACTGCGTACAAGTACGCATATTATACAAACAACAACGTACAAAAAGACATGCGTCTCTGAAATACAGCATAAAAACGATGACAAGTAAATCCCGAAAGCCAAACGAATGAAAATAAAATGCTTCCGAAGCACAACGAAGCAAAGCGCATAATTGTTGCTTTCGTAGTGCTGCGACAAATTAGAAAAGCAAAATGAAAATCAAAGCACTAAAATAATTTCTTATGCTTTCGTAGCACTACGCAGCAAAACAAATTCTTTTTAGTGCTGCTGCTTTTGCTTAGCCTTTCGAAGATTCAGAAAGCAAAGCAAAATGAGCAGCATATGCTTGTCTTTAAAAACTTTAGGTAGCACTACGCAGCAAAATTATCGTTGCTTTTGCTGTTTTGCTGAAAGCAATTTAAACCCTGGTTGTTAGTAATTCGTCATTTAGCCAGGTATACAAAAGTAAAAACCTGGTTGTTGATATTAAAATTTTGTAGTTATTTGTTTTGATTTCTTAAACGATTTCTGTGGCCATCGCTAGTTTACTTTGCCACTGACCACATTTTATGATGTATTGTGGACAGGGGCACTATGAACCAATTTATTCTTAATAACAAATTATTGTTAAAACCGTGTTGAAAGGTTTTTCTTCCTTTGCCAAGCAAGACAAGCTAGAAGATCTGAATGAATATTCATTGCATAAATAATTGGAAAGCTTTCTCCAAAGAATGTAACAATATATTGGTCACTCTTATTAAAGAAATTTAAAACCAACCAAGTCAATTGTCCGTTCTAATTATTTAAAGTAAAAAGAAAATTAAAAGAATCACTTATTAAAGAAATTTAAAACCAACCAAGTCAATTGTCCGTTCTAATTATTTAAAGTAAAAAGAAAATTAAAAGAATCACTTACCAAAAGCCAAGGGAAAATGACTCAACACAGCAAAGAATTGTTGCTTACATGCATTGACTTCCAAATAAGATAAGGTTGTGGAAAAATTTCTATAACACGTTAAACCAATCTTTGAACAAGAACTGCAAAAATTTCAGTCAGTTTCGCTTTAAGCCGCAGCGTAGCAGTACATAACTATAAAATGCGGAATACTTTTTGTGTATGTTTCACCGTATAAAATTGAACACAATATTTATTTTTGATTTTTAAACCGACTTTCAACAATCGGTTATTGTATTTAATTAATTCTTTAATATTTGCAGTTACTTTTGAATGGATATCTTTTGCTTTGCTGTTTTGGAGAAGTTTTTGTGAGTAAAAATTATAAAACTTATGGAAAATTGAGTGCAACTTTTTGTAGCAAAATAAGACTTATTTTAGTGTTCTATTAGTACTGCATAATTTCATAACACAACAACAATTTTATAAAATTGTCTTTATTTTGAATTTTTGTTTTCAACTGTATTTTTATTTTTTCAGTTTTTAAAATCATTTCGAAAATTTATGTCAACTTAAATTTAATGTCTTCTTGTGCTGTAATTTCAATTTTTAAATATTTATATTAGTTTATTTAAAATTTAATTAAAAATTTCAATGTTATTTATAATTGTTTATTACTTTTCCAACATAGTTGAAGAAAATCCAGCCCGTGGTTCTTGTTCATGGCGGTGCTGGTGAAATAACTGATGGCTCTGTTCCCGCCAAATATGAAGGCACGAAGCTAGCTGCACGCGTCGGTTACGATACCCTACGTAAAACTAACAGCGTACTCGACGCTGTACAGGTAGCCGTCAGCTCTCTCGAGATCGATCCAAATTTTAATGCTGGTTATGGTAGTGTGCTCACCTGGGACGGTAAAGTAGAGATGGATGCAGCGATCATGCATGGTGCCACCCTAGATGCAGGATGTGTTTCATTAGCCAAAAATATAATACATCCAATTGTCCTGGCTCGAAGAATCATGGAGCAGACGCGTCATAAGTACTTAGCCGGTGATGGTGCCATGGATTTCGCTGTCAAGTCAGGTTTTGAGCTGCTGCCTGAGGGTGCATTGGTTACAGCAAAATCACTACAGGCCTTAGAAGATTATAAGAAGAGCTGCAAAAATGCCTCCGTAGAGCAACTACTAGTAAATCCCTTCTTTAGTGAATATGATCAGTCGGGTACTGTGGGTGCGGTGGCGATCGATGAATATGGCAATGTTGCCGCTGCCACTTCTACAGGTGGGATCACGGGTAAGCTGTCAGGACGTATTGGCGATTCGCCAATATTAGGTGGCGGTACATATGCTGATAATGTTGTGGGTGTAGTTTCGGCAACCGGTCATGGTGAAACAATTATGATTTACAATGTGGCATCGCGCATTTTGGGACTTATCGAACGTTCCGGCATGACGGCACAACAGGCCACTGAAAAAGTACTTAATGATATGACGGAGCGTTTTAACCAGTCAGCTGGTGTTATTAGTATTGACAGTAATGGCACGTTAGGCATTTACCACACTTCGCCCCGCATGGCATGGGCCTATCAGCGTGGAGATGAGCTACACTATGGTATCGACAACGCTGAGGATCGGGTGGAAATACTAAGCAATATTGAAATGAATTTAAATAAAACCTAATGTATTCATTTATATTTTTAAATAAATAATATAAAGCGGCTTTGAGATTTTTAATTTAATTTAATAAAAAAAAATTGATTTAATTTTTGAATTTGGCGACCTCAAATTTAATGCCTCGCAAAAAATTAAATTAAACAAAATTTATGTTGAAAACAAATTTGAGCTTAAGGTCAAGTATGTTGACAAGACAATATGAAGACAATGAAGGCAACAACCAAAGAGTAATACTACTGATGAGTTGGTGTAGCGGCCAGCGAAACAGTCCGTCTAGGCCGCTGTGTGATTTTCTCTATACAGAGCCGTTGTTGTTGTTGCTTCTTGTCTTGTTGTCAACATATTAGGCCTAAAACTCAAAATTTGCTTTCAATATAAATAATGAAAGGCCATATTCAAAAATTATACAAAATTTATAAAGATATCACCAAACGGTTATTTTTATTGAATAGATAAATAATCAAACTTTATTAAAAAATTATTGTTGTCTGTCATTTCAAAGTGGACCAACAAAAAAAGGTATGCCGCTGGTCGTTTCAAAAAAATGCTTGTGCATCATCTGAAAATAAAAAGCAAAACGGAAATATGTTAAGAATGAATGCCGTTGTTGTCGTCATCAGAATCAAGAGGGACGTGCAAAAAATAACGGAAAATCAAAAAATAAAAATTAAAAAAAAAAACATTTATTTTTGAGTGCTTAAAAAAGTCCAGTTCCATTGTTTTTAGAGCTACCCTCATGATCTGCTACCGACGAGAATGTTTAAAGTATGTGAGGCAAAAATTACTCAAATCTTACAATTTTTTTGAATAAATTGTTATCATAACCAATCGCGAAAAAGTGGGTTCGAGATAAAACAATTTAACCGTTACGGTAAGTGTTTCGAAATAATGAAATTTGAGTACGATTGGTTTGAGAGAATGCGTTCGGGTGTTGCCTATCACGAAAAAAAATTGTATATCGACTATACTATCGACTTTTTATATTTTTGTTTGTAAAAAATAAAAAAAAATTGGATGAAAATTGAATGTGTAGTTGAATTTGTATTGAAAATTCTTTAACACTGCACGTTTTACGCCATAACTTCTGAACCCTTCAAGAGCACACCTTAATTTTATATCCTTAGAAAAGTATTGAAACGTACAAAAAACCAAAATAAAGAAACTGAACAAAGTTATAGCGTCTGTTGTTGGCATGGCATTAAACTTTGAAATTAACAATGGGTCAATTTACAGCAATTTTTTTTAAAAGTTTTATATTCTATCCTTAAAATAGAGGAGATAAATATTCCAATGATACCTTAGTTAATTAAATTTGATTTAAATTGACTGAGCTACGTTGTCTAAAAATATGCCCTATTTTGGCATTCGAATGGCTGTGGCTCCGCAAAAAAAAAATTTTTGAAATTTTAAACTCCGGAATTGGTTTTCTTAACAAAAAACCAACCTAAAAACAATTTTTGAGCCAAATCGGAGATGGTCAGTGCGACTGATAGGTCACCTCAATCTGAAATGGGCGAAATATTTTCTTAATTTTTATTCAATTATTCTTTTTTTTTTTTGTAAAAATAAATTATTTGGGGTGGTTTTTGAAAGTGAAAAAAACTTTGTTAAATACGGCGATCGGTCGAAAACTAATGGGAATGAATTTGTTGTTGTACAGCTTGTATAACTACTTATTTGAAAAAAAAACAAAATTTTGAGAAAAAATACAAAAATAACATTTCATTACTACTTTGCTTGCAGGAATACATAATCAATATATGAAAAAGGTAGATCACCAAATATGTTCATATGGCCTGATTTTCTGCACAACTTACCTACACAAAAAAATTTGTTAAAAAGAACTTTTCTGTAGATTTTTTGAAATTTCCACAGTATCTTCTTAATGCTATGATATGTTCATATAAGCATTTTGAAATAACCTCAAAAATTTCACAAAAACAATAAATTCCAATGGCAAAGGTGTCCTTAAGTAGATTAACTGCTTGTAGAAACCTTTTTGAGAGCTTTGTTCAAAAGTCTACCCAAGGTTCTTTGGAGAAATTAATTCGTTATATCGAAAACTATTCGAATGTTAGATAATTCAAAAGTATCTTTATGTTGAAGATCAGAATATGAACTCCTGCGTAAGTATGGATTAGTACAAAACATCATCCCTAAGTTTATCGGACATATATTTTCATTTGACTAAAGATGTCATTCGGATTCATTGGGGATATTCAATGTGTGGAGATGTAATGTGTTTTTACTTTTTATAGAAATTTCAAAAAAGTAAATCATGTTCAATTTAAGTAATTTCACCGTAATGGTAAGAAATGGTAATAAATATGAGAACAAAAAAAAAAAAAAACACAGGTGCGGACACACGAGAGAAGCAAAGCATTTTCGCAATTTCATAGATTAGATAATTTAATGGTTTTTTTTCGATTAAAATATTTTAAATTTACAACTTTAAAATAACAAGGTAAACTACAAAAAACACACGTTTATCTTCACACCAGTAAGTTTTATTATTTCATTATTTTTTTTTTTGTCACCTAGAAAACGCACTTGTCAGTACTCAGTTTGTTCTTTTTAAGTAAATACTTTTAAGGTACATACGGACAGACAGACAGACATGGCTAAATCGACTCGGGTGGTTATGCTGATCAAGAATATGTATAATTTTCTATATCTCCCACGTCTCCTTATGGGTATTATATACGGTGTGACAATATTAATATACAACTTTTACGTTTTTGTATGGGAGCACCTGTAAGGAGTGGTCGGAGAGTGGATAGGTCATCAAGGAAAAAATGTTCCTTTTGCAAAAATAATAGGGGTTGATCATACATATTAACCCTACCCTCTCCGGACCTCCCTTAAAGCCCACTGTTCCGTTGTAGGGAATAAATATAAAAAAATCATTAAATTTGTTACAATTTATAACGACCTCTAGTAGTAAGTAGAAACAACATCCAATACACAATCCTTAGTGAATATTGTAAGATATGAAGAATATGTAGCCAATACACATTCCTTTAAATAGATTTTTGTGATCTATTACAACATAGCTTTAGTTAATACTAAATATTGAATCAGCGATGTCTTTCGGCGAGTGCTTTTGGTGTGGTGTTTAGAGCGTTAAACTGTCAGTCGGAAGGGATGAAGTTCAATCACTGCAGCGGACAAAAAATTATTTTCAATTTAACATTTTCTTGTTGCAATAGACGCAAGCAAAAACAATATCAATTTTAAGAAAAACAGTTTTGGAATTTTTTCAGATTTCACTCCAACAAATCGCAGAACGAGGCGTAAAAAGCTTCGCTTGAAAAATCTTGAAATAACAGTTGGAAGAGAAAAAATGTTGTAACTTTTTTATACTAAGTATCCAAATGAACTCCACCTCCTGTGAGCCAAAAGCCCTTACTGACTGGACTATAAAATAAATAAAAACATTCAACGAATTTTTGAATAGAAAATGAAATATTATACAAGCACTTATGTATATCAATATTTGAGAACTTTTTTTTTAAGTGTAAACTCAACGGAGGTTTTGTTGCTTAAAGACCCTCATCCCTTAGGGGATTCTTAGAATTGCATTTTCACTGCTTAGATGGGTGTATTAGAAGTTCAAGTCCTGGCCCTAGCTACCCTCGGAAAAATATTCATATAAATATTTTGTCTTCAAATGAAGTCAAATCGTATTAAATGGTGACTTATCGGATCAGTAAAATTCCGAATAATGAATTGTTAATCAATTTCCTCTTAAGTTTCCAACCATCGACTAAACTTAGTAGGAAAAGCGATCATCCCAAGATAGCTTCTTGGCACATCCTTTAAGACTCGGCGATCATACCCCTTCACCACCAAATGCCATATTTTTTTTTGTATGGAGCTGCTACGTAAGAGGTATTTATCTCTTCGTCATATCTTCGAGCATGTAAGAAGTGATTAGTCAAGAATCCGAGTACCTTCTTTTGGCAATAGAGGAAGCACATGGATGTCGATGTCGATATGGCTATAGATTTTTTTTTATTTTGTTTTCGTTTTTCACTTTTGTTTTCTATTTCACCTTACACTATGCTGCAAAGTAATTTAGTTGCACTATGCTAGAAAATATTGAATTTTTATTTTAGGATGGCAAATAATTATTCATGTATTATTAAAATAACAGTTTTAGACACTTTTGAAGTCAGACTGATTTTGCGAAAAGCTGTTTCGTTTTGTTTTGTTTTTAATTTTGTATTTTTTGCATTTTCTTTCCTTAACATCGCTTTGCAGCTGCCGTGTTCATCTCCTAACGTATTAGTGCCTTTTTCCAATACTTAAGGTAATAAGAAAATATAGATCGCTTAAGAGAGGTGTTCGCCTACCTTCCGACTGGGAAGTTTTGATTTCATCGTAACACTTGGTACAAAAACAAGGTAGGCTCATATTGGACAAAAACTTGAGCTAGATGTCAAAGTCAACAGTTATTTTTGAGTTTTGTTAATTATTGTTGTTGCTTTCGTCGTTTCACGTTTGTGGCACTTACAGCTTTGTTGCTGTAAAATTTCACATTTGAGCAGATTTTTTTAAAATTAACTAGTATAATATATCATGACCGTTACGTAACTTTTTGTTTCTCTATAAATTTATTCGTACATATTTAAAACGTAAAAAGTCTGTCAGTTCTTTAAGTTTAATGGCAACTTGTAGCGTAAGAATTGTTATGTTTACATTCTGAAACATTCTTAATAGCAATCGCATTCTATTTAACAGCAAAATATTGAACCTGTGGTGCTGGTCCATGGCGGTGCTGGTTATATTTCAGACAACGCTTTACCTGGTTTGCATTGTGGCGTCCAACAAGCCGCATGTATCGGCTACAGAGCCCTACACAAAACTGGTTGTGTACTTGAGGCCGTTCAAGAGGCGGTGAGCTCTATGGAAACCGATTCGAACTTCAATGCAGGCTATGGGTCTGCTCTTACTTGCAATGGCACCATTGAAATGGATGCAGCGATTATGTATGGTGCAACCCTGGATGCCGGCTGTGTTTCCTGCGCTCAGAATATCAATCATCCGATTGTCTTGGCGCGTCGAATAATGATGCAGACGCCCCATAAGTTTCTAGCCGGTGATGGTGCCATGAATTTTGCTGTAGAATCCGGTTTTTCATTGCAAGCCGAAGGCAGTCTGGTTACTTATAATGCACTAAGTGCTTTGCAAAATTTCAAAAAGAGTTTCCATGGCTCTGGAAATTTCGAGGAATTCACAGCTAGTTCGTTGTACAGAGAGGTTGGGGAGCCCAGCGCTGTGGGTGCAATAGCCATTGATGCTTGGGGCAATGTGGCAGTTGCCACTTCAACAGGTGGCATTACTGGCAAGATGCCGGGATGCATTGGGAATTCGGCAATTTTGGGTGGTGGAATCTATGCAGATAATGCAGTGGGTGCTGTTTCGGCAACTGGTGACTGTGATACACTCATGCGCTACAATGCAGCATCGCGAATTTTGGCACATATCGAGGAAGGCAGTATAACGGCACAGCAAGCCACTGAAAAAGTGCTGGAGGACATGAAGCAACGTTTCAATAAAACTGCTGGCGCCATTTGTATTGACAAAAATGGCACTTTGGGCATCTACTTTACATCGCCTCACATGTCGTGGGCCTATCGGCGGGGACATGCATTGCATTTTGGTATCGTACCGGGTGAGGATCAAGTAAAAATAGTTCAATAGAGTTTGTAATTGATGAATAAAAATTAATCCACTATTTCATGGCAGAAAATTCAATTTTCTAAGTTTGCATTGTGTTACTTATACGCCGCCATTTTGTAAAAATTAAAGTTTGTGGTATTAAGGGGATCGTTTGTAGTCGAGGTGTTCACTTCAGTTGCGCCGGAGCAAACCCGAATTATTTCACGTGTGTTCCCTGCGATTCGGAATACTTTTCATCGGCATTTGTTACTTTTATTTATTTATTTATTTAAGAGAAATATAATTATAAATAATTTTATAACTATTAACAGGAAACAAGCAACATATGCTATCGGCCCGATATGTTACTTTATTTTATTAATTATGTTTTATTCTTTCGTTTTTATTCACAAATAAACGTTTTCCAGTAATAACACGAATTTTCCTCCTCTTTCAAAAAATCGATTACTTAAGCTTTCAAACCATGGTATAATAATATAAGGTAGTATTGACAGTTGCTTGGGCAACGACCATCTGTCAAAAAAAATGTCTAGAAAGAGAGCGTTCTATTATTTTTTATGTTTTCACCATTGTTTATGTTTCAGCGCTTGCAAATAACCAAACATTTTCTTACAAAATATTGCCTATTTTATTTAATCAATAGTGAATTATTATTACTACAACGAAGATAACTTGTGAACTTTGTGTTATTAAGTGCAAACATAAGAAAAAATGTTGAAAACGTTCAAATGTAGCAACCTCAGCAGCTGCAGATGCATGTGGACGAAATTGAAGAAGATTTCAATTAAAATTAAAACACCACGGCTGGAAAACGTTAAACACATATCACATATAATTTTTTCACAACTTTCATTATTATAATTGTCTATTTAACGCACATATTTTGCGGAATTTATTTATTTTTACATTCGTTTAATTCTTGTTGCACGAACAACTGTTTTTGACAGATGGTCGTTGCCTTGTTGCTGAGAAAATCTATACTTGTCAATGCTACCTGTATAATTGTATCATGCTTTCAAACCATACAAAATCATAATTTCTGTTTCATTCACTTATTCATAAGTTTGACAGATCGATAATACAAGAACAAGGTAGGCTCATTTTAAAATTGCTGCTCAAATGTGAAATTCTACAACAACAAAGATGTACGCGCCACAAACGGCAAACGACAAAAGCAACAAAAACAATTAGAAAACTCAAAAACAACAGCTGATTTTAACATCTAGCTCACGTTTTCTCCCATTATACAATTACAAGGTAGGCTCATTTTAAAATGACTGCTCAAATGTGAAATTTTGCAACAACAAAGCTGTAGGAGCTACAAACGTCAAACAATAAAAGCAACAACAACAATTAGAAAAACTCAAAATCATCAGCTGATTTTGACAAATAGCGCACACTGCTCTCCAATATGAGCCTACCTTGTAATTGTATAATGGTTTTCTCCAATATGAGACTATCTTGTAATTGTATCAAAAGGTATCTGACATGGCAATGCCATTCACAAACTTCTATACTAACAACTACATTTTAGTTGATTAGAAATAAGGAAAGAAATTCAGAAAGGTTAAAGTGTACGACTCCGTAATTGTACCAAGAAGTAATTAAAAATTGCAGTAATTATTTGATTATTGAAGTTACTTGTTTTGTTTTTTTTATTAATTATTCTGTTCATATATTGTATTATTTTGTACAAATTCGTATTTTAAAATTTTTTTCTTTTTCTATATAAATTATATATAAAATAATTATTTAATCAAATGCAGTAGTTTCACAATTACTTACATTTATGGGTGTTTTATCGTTAGTTTTATGTTCTTTTTTTCTGTTTATATTGAATTTTGGGAACACTCAAACAATCACAAAATGTTGCTTTACATCGTTACACTTTAACTGCCAGTTTTTTTTATATCTATTCTTTATTGGGTTTATGTTTTTTGGTTTCATATCAAATGGTATAAAATATTTGTAATACCCTTAAATTTGATTACAATTGGATCATACATATGTTTTGTTTAATGCTGAATTAGATATTGAATGATTACATAGCTGATTAATTACAATATAACATACATATGTATACATATACAAATACATATAGAGCATAGTTACATAATAAAATACTTAGTATTATATAACAGTTTTTTGTATGTTTTTGTTTTTATTTCTTTTTTATTATTTATTGCATAGTATATGAGTTACATAAGTATTCAATTTTAGTACAACAAACTTGACAAACTTACGCAAAGCAATTTTACAAGCTGCTATTGCTGTGAAATGCAAAAGTCAGATAATTGAATACAAATTATTCAAATTTGAATATAAACCTATTTATCAGACTCTCTTTTATGATACTTTGTTTGTATGAAAAAATTACGGTTTGATAGCAGAATAGCTTTAAGCTTATGTCAGCCATAACTTAAAACACACTTTTCGCGTTCTCTTTCTTCGCTTTTCATGCCTCTTCATGACATTTCGATGACATAACGGCGAAGATATAAAAGGTGTGTTCAAAAAGTAACGGGAATTTTAATATTTCGCGGCCCATGTTGGTCCGATTGGCACCAATTTTTTACTGTTATTGTGTTTGCAAGCATGTCTAGTAAGTATCTATACATTTATATTTTCTTAAGTAAACAACCAATATTGCTGAAACTAGGTAAGATACTTTCTAGTAGAGCTCTCGACCTTCGATTTACCCGTGTAATATCCGGGCACCCGGGTATTTTCGGGTATATTCGAGTATTTCGAGCTACCCGACCAGGGCATTCTCGGGTAATTCGAGCTACCCGGGTAGTTTCGAGCTTTTCAGGTGTTGTGAACATTTTTAATAAAATTTCCACGGTGCCACGACATGATATTTTAACATAACATACGTCGCAAGTTGAGTTTTATCCAAAAATCAAAATGAACATTTTATATAGTTTGTTGCCAGCACTTTTGGCGTTATGAAAGCGACCAAATTTAAAGTTTATTTCAAAAAAGTTCAAATCCAAAAACAATTTTTAAAATTCTAAACTACCTAGGTAGCTAGAAACTACCCGGGCATTGATTATCAAATTACTCGGGTAACGCCCGAATACCCGGGCTTTCAAGCTACCTGGGCTTTTTTAGGGTTTCCGGGTACTCGAAAAAATCGAAAGCTCTAATTTCTAGATATGCTTGCCAATACAACAAAAAAAAAAAAAAAATAATAATAATTGTTCCAATCGAATCGACAGAGCCCGCGTGATTTAAAATTCCCGTTACTTTTTGAACACACCTTTTAGACCAACATTTTTAAGACACTGAGACCAAAGCGTTGTTTGACATCGGTTTTGGATTTCCCGAAAGGAATCTGAATTAGAATTGCTCCATCACATCCAAGTACTTCATAAATTTTACACTGTGATTTAAATTTTTTATTTTTTCTCTTCTTTAATTAATTTTTTGTTTGTGAATATGTTCCGACTCATGATACAATAAATTACAAGGAAGGCTTCTTTTGAAATGGCTGCTCAAATGTCAAACTTTACAATAACTAAGCCTTAGTGCCACTTAGCTTACCTTTTTCTCCATTATTAAGACTACCTTGTTAATGGCTAATGGTTTCGACTAATATAGCAAAATTTGTTTTTTTTTTAACTTCAATTTTGAAATTAAAAAAAAGTTATAACTTCGATAACTTCAATTCGAAACCAAATTCGAACCAATTCTAAGGTCGGTCAGATTCGTAATCGCACTGAAAATCTTTAATAAGTATACTACAATTTCGGGGTCTCGAGCTCCTTTCACATCTCCATGTCAATATCATACTATAACACCTGCATACACGCATACTATCAATCTACAGTAGGGCGGGTCGGTCTCCATACAAAAAAAAACGTGTTCGATAAACTCGGTCTAAAATGTACCTTGCCCCATTGTGCTACCCTCCTCAAAACGATTTCGCGATGGTTTTCGCGATGTTCGGAAGGTACATTTTAGACCGAGTTTATCGAACATTTTTTAGCGACCCACCCTACTCTACAGTAGAGATAAAAAAAAAACTATACAACATGTGAAAAAAAAATCTCCAAACAAACATCGTTATAAAAAATTTCGGAAGTGTTTTTGGCTTTATTTTTTGAAAAATAAAAAATAGAGCTTGATGTTAATTTGAAAAATTTATAGATAAGCTTGAGAATCTTCTTACTTTTAACAAAAATTAATGTGGCAAAATATTTTAACATTAAAAATATATGTATATATTTTTGGATTAAGAAATTAGCACCATATAATTTTTGATAACTTAAGCACCACGTAGTCCATACAGCTATGGAAATAGAAGTAGCACATTTTTAAAATACTATAATGCATTTGCTCTATATAAATGGCAAATACAACTTTGCGGAATTTTTTAATATTATCGCTATCCAGATAGAGTTTAAAAAAAAACATCAGCCATTACCGACTACATATAACGGTCCCATATTATTTCCCTGCCAAATAAATAATTTTTTCAGATTCATCAGGATGTTTTAAAACAAAAATAAATATTCTCGCAGCATTAATAAAAAAAAAAAAAATTAAGTACTAATAAATACAATTCTATCTCAGCATGGCCTTCATAGAATAACCCTCAGCATGGCCTTCAGGCTTTCGACATTTAAACAAGTTTTCTTTATCGCAACAAAAACTTTTACCGCCGAAAGTTTTAAATAGGGCAGAAAAAGGTTATACTGATTTATTGTCCAAGGCCTTTCACTCACAATTCTTAGCTTCTAACTATTTTAAAACTTCTAACTATCGCGGATATAATAGAATTTGAATATGACCTTTCATTATTTATATTGAAAACAAATTTAAGCTTTATGCAAAGTATGTTGACAAGACAACATGAAGACTAGACGACATCAGTTAAACTAACTGAACCCTAAAATGGAAGTGTGGAAAAAGGGAGGAGCTAACATAGATAAGAACTCAGTTACTAATGTAATAAAAAAAAAATTATATTTATATATACTCAGTATATTTGGCAGAACATATAAGTAGAACCTAAGTAGCTTGAGTGGATCACAGTGAAAAACTCATGCAAGACTACTGATGAGTTGGTGTAGCGGCCAACGAAAGTCTAATCAAGCTGTATAATTTGCTCTTTACAAAGTCGTTGTTGTTGTTGTTGGTTGTTTCCTTCTTTGTCTTCTTGTTGTCAACCATGGTATAATAATACAAGGTAGCATTGACAACTGTTTATTTTCTCTTCTACAAGAAAACATCTCCTTTCAAAAACAGCCGTTTGTGAAAATGTATCTGCAGCTGCTGAAGTTTTTTTTTTCAGTTCAACATTTTCAGCATTGTTTCTGTTTTCAATGCCCGATTGCGAGCGCTCTGTTTTTGAGTATATTTTTGACAGGAGATGGTTTCCCAAGCAACTGTCAAGGCTACCTTGTAATTATTATACCATGGTTGTCAACATACTTGGCCTAAAGCTCAGATTTGTTTTCAATATCGCTGATATGTCTATTCTCAATTTTTGAAATATTAATTTCCAACTAACTTTTTTGATTTTGTTGATGGATTGGAACGGATTACAGTTTTGGTTCGAATTCCTCAAAAATTGTCTGTGATTGAGAATATGTTGCAATGTGACATTATAAATAGGATCGCAATAATGGAAACAATTTTTTTAGCTTTGAACCAAGCAAAGATTTCAGGTATTACACCGATTCACTCAAGTCGGCCTTAGTTTGAAATAGGTTAATAGATTTGTGGGAAGGAGGGGCAATCAAGTAATACATATGTACGATGTTCTAAGCGTGGCGAAAAATCGAAGAAATATGTGAATTTTGAATCTGAGACAAGTGTTATGTCTTTACATCAGTCAACTCAAGTAATTACGCTATCATCTCCAAAAACTCTCTCTATTACGAACTAAAAGTTTTGAGTCGCAAGTACTATTGATGATTGCTTTAATTTCAGTTGATAAGAAATGAGGAAAGAAATTAAGAAAGCTTAAAGCATTGGACCATGACCTGGCCACGATTCGAGTCCCGTATCACTGGGGTGGGAAATTTTACTTTCAAAACTTTCGTATCTTACCAAAAATAGTCGAGATGGGGAAAAAAAATTAAGTTAAGCAAAGTTTAGAAAAAAAAGAAATTTTCTTTTACCAACAAGGTTCAATATTGGCAGTTTTCTTCTAAGCTTTATCTTAGCAGTTTACTCTTGGTAAATAACTACTTATTGTTCTATAGCTGCATATTTGGAGAAAGGTTAAACTAAAAAAAAAAAAAAATAAAAACCAAAAATGTTTATAATGTGAATTGTTCATTTTTTATTACTAATTTTCTTTCTTTCTATCGTTACTCAACGAAATGCAATTGCGTTCGATAAAAATTACAATGTAGTTTAAGTTAATTTACACATACACACATACATACATACAAATATACAAGTTGATTATAAAATGTACTTAAGTTTAACTTTGCGATGTATTTTGCTTTTATTTGTATTGTTTTTGTTTTTTTTTTTTATTTTCAATATTAATGCATACATTCTTAGCTATAGTTAAATGTATAAAAATCTAAATTTGTTAAAAAAAAAACAAAATGAATAAAAAAAAATAAAATAAAATAATGTTCAACCAGTTAATTCAAAACCTTTTTTCACACAATTCAACATTTTTCAAATTAATGCTAGATAACATTGTTCTATTAGTACGTTGCCCAATAGTTCACATTGCATTCAAGCTAGCACAAAAGCTGAGCGCTCACAAAATTCAAGTATTTGCTTAGCAGTTACTTTAAGCATTCAGTTTTTGCTTGCCAACTTCTATTTTTTACCAAAATGTTCTGTTTTTTTTTTTTTTTGTTTTTGTTTATAATTAATTCAAAGTTATTTAATGTATGAAAAATTTGTTTGCTTTAAATGTGTGTGTGTTAATATGAATGCATGAGTTTTTTTAATGAAAATTTAAATATTTACTTTAAGTTACATTTTTGTTTCTTTTTTTTTCTCTTAATTTTTCGCTTGATTAATAAATGGTTAAATAATTTCGTGAGAAACTATACAAGTTTCATGTTAGGATTTTGGAGGCGTTGGTTTTGCTTGGTATACATTTGTTTTGTATCATTGGTTTATAAAATATACAAATTTTTATTTTAAAAAAATATGACTTTTTAAGAGAGTTTCGAATATACCAAAATAAAATGCTAGTAATTTAAAACGTAGCATAAAAATCTAGACAAATTATATGAAATTAAAGTTGATAGTATAAAATTTGGTTTCGACCATTAAAATTTATCAGATTGGTAAGGCTGCTAATATTTTTTATGTTGAGGTTTAAGTCTATGCAGAGCACTTGACTTGCAGTCGTTATTAGTTTATTATTTTAAACTGCTTTTTGGGATGTCGTTTTTAATCTCTGATAAGTTTTTGTCGGTCATTTTTCGGCATCAGCCAAGACACTTCGTTAATATATTTGTGCGCAAACATTTGATACTTTAATACTCAAAGTAGATTAGAAACTTTACGTTTTGGAAAAATTGATTTTGAAGGATGAACATTTGTGTATGCATGAAAGTAGCTCTGCTATTTTTGATTAATTATTAAACAAAATATATGTTCCACCTTGCAACGTGTGCACATCGAGAACATAAAAGCAAAAATAAGTAAAAAATAGCGAAGCTTACTTTATTCACATATATTTTTTTGCTTTTCGTTTCAAATAACTATCAATATATAACATACTGTTCAAAAATGGTTACAAATAGATGATCATAAAAAAAAATTGTATTGCTGTTTTATTTAAATATGAAAACATGTGATTTTTTAAATTTAATCCGGATGAGGGTTAATCATTATCATTGAATAAAATTCAGCAATTAACAACATGCTATACAAGTGCTTTTTAATAGACTTAAAGAAAAAAGCTCGTTGTACCTCAGTCTATGGGTTCGTCCCGAGGGGTTGGGTTAAAAATGGAAAAATATATCTGGGCGGCTAGTTGACAATTTTTTTTATTAATATAATAAATTTTTTTTAACTTTTTTGATTAATTGTCTTGCTCTTAACAACTAATTACAACAAAAGCTGCACTTTAATAGTACATACGTCACAAATTTAAGCCTGCTGCGGATGCAGATTACAGCTGAACTGGGTTTGATTTAATGGATGGATGGATGGTTGGATGAATGACTTCAAACGAAACGTGCTCAACACTTTGTTCAACACTTAATCTTAACTTTACAGTTAGTATTCTAGGTAAACCGAGTGGGTTTAAAATTTGTTGGTTTTAAGTTTTTCCTTCTGATTTTTAATTAATCAATTATTTTACAATAGAAATGTTTTTTGATTTTTTTTTTTTAAATAACTTTAAACAATTAAAAATTACTAAATAATTAATTATGAGTTATTATTTACATTTTAAAATTAGTTGCTACAATTAATTAAAATCAATGGTAAGTTCTTGTTTTTGTTGTTGTGTTGTCTCTAAAAGAAAGTGGAAAATTTCCGCTTATTTGGAGCATTAGTTGTTGCAGTTATTGTTGTATTAGCAGAATTTGCTTTGGCCAAAACACAGACAGAAGCATAGGCGGAAGCAGCACTGCCCACAACACCCGATGCACTACCTGCTACAACGACTGTTGCACCGGTTGCAGCAACTGCTGACAGCTGCTGCTGCTGTTGTCGCGGCGGATATGACTTGATTGGAACAATTACGGGTTATACAGAAATTTCATAGTTCATATCGTAGACACTGGCGCGATCAGGTGTGGGTGTTGTGGCACGTGCTCCGATGCTCATGTTGCTGCCAGTGCCAGACATGCTAGTGACCGCAGCCTGCGAGGTGTTGATAAGACTACCGCCGTTATTGCGCTGTGCCTGTTGTTGCTGCTGCTGTTGTTGATGCTGCTGTTGATGTTGCTGCTGCTCGAGCGTCTGCATTTCCATGGAGTCGGTCATTTCAAGGGCGCGCACAAACGACATGGGACGCGTTGGTGTCGCTTTGCGTTTGATTTGTGGTGATGGCTGTTGCGACTGCAGACTAGTTGCAACTACGGCGGGATTAGGCGGGAATACAGCCACACCACCACGTAACTGTGGCTGATAGCCGCCGCTACTGGCAATTGTCTGTGTGGTGGTGTGCCCAAAGTTACTTTGGGCCTGTGCTGTTGCGGAAGAGCTGCTATTTGGAATGACGGCATTAGCTATGCCGCCACCGGCGCTGACACCGATGCCACCACCGTATCGCAGCATGTAGGGTTGTGATGTTTGTTGCATGACAGAGGTTGGCATAGAGTTGGGTGGAATTGTAGGACTAGTTGGGTTGGAGGAGCGGTTGTGGTGCATATCGTACTGTTGCTGTTGGTACTCCAGGGCAGCCTGTTGCTGCATGCGTGATTGCGTCATGATCAGTGGGTGTTGCTGGCCGCCGATGGTCATGTACTGCTGCGGCGCTGGCTGTTGCTGAGCATGATGATGTAAGCTTGGCATAGTGCCTGCACTACTGCCAATGCCAACGACTGGCCCAACACCCGGTGAACTATCCTTCCACATGTAGACACCACGCTGTGGGCTGCCAGCCAGCTCACGTATGTTGTCCACGGTGTTGTTGCTGCGCGCATAGGAGAGTTCGTTGCCTTGGCGCACTAATTCACCCTCGGATAGAAAGCGGCGTTGTGGACTGCCACCATAAGGTTGTCCGGCGGCATTCATGGCCATCATAGCGCCACCTGCATAAATAAATTAAATCAATTAATTGAATCAATAAATTCAATCAAGGATTTACGAATTGAATTAAACATATAAGTAAATTTTTGCTTACCTTGCGCCATGGCACGTTGCTGTTGATGCTGCTGCTGTTGCATCAATAGTTGTTGCTGTTGCTGCTGTATTGTGGGCGCCTGCGGATGCTGTGGCGGAAGCCCAGTCGTGTATTCGTAATAGGACTGTGTCTGTGGTTGTTGTAGTTGTTGCTGCTGCTGCTGTTGCGGATTGAGTGCAATTCCAATGAAGTCTGGCCGTCTGGGTTGAGTCGGTGTTCCTGGATTGGATCTACAGTGAACAAATTTCCATCGGAGAGCAGGCGAATAGAGATGAAAGAAGAAGAGTAAAGAATTAAGAAAAGATATTTTTGAGAATGTATATTTTAATAATTTTCGTAAGAGCAAAAAAGAAGCAACAAATTTTTAATTTATGTACACATTGCATGAAATTCTGTTAGATATTGATTTATGAAAACTCAAACCAAACACACAGACATGGAGTATGGAGTGTGAAATTGATATTGAGAATAAATGCAAAAAGAAAGTTTTCACCACAACCCTGATTGACGATGTTCGTGGTTATAGGTTACACAAAGATTCTGAAATTATTTTGAAAGCCTTAAACCTGATAATTTTTTCAGTAAAGCTGATTTTGATTTAAAAATTACGCAAGCGGCATTTGTTACGTGTACACAGTAATAAAACTTAAAATATCTAGTATATTTATTAGTTATCTCACGGAAAATCCTCAAACTTGAAGGATTTTCAAAGAACTGTCCAAAATAAGATGTTTTTGAAGTTAGTTGGTTAGCAAAATGTACGTTAACATAAAAAATAGACTAGATTTAAAAAATCAATTTCTTTGATGAATCAAAAAATGATTCTATATAATTTCAATAGCACTGAGAACATTAGCATTACCATCAACATCAACATTAGGAACAAGTTAAAATTAACATTAAAATTAACATAAACATTAACATTAACATTAACATTAATATTAACATTAACTTTAACATTAATATTAACATTTACATTAACATTAATATTAACATTAATATTAACATTTACATTAACATTAACATTAACATTAACACTAACATTAACATTAACATTAACATTAACATTAACATTAACATTAACTTTAACATTTACATTAACATTAATATTAACATTAATATTAACATTTACATTAACATTAACATTAACATTAACATTAACAATAACATTAACATTAACATTAACATTAACATTAACATTAACATTAACTTTAACATTAATATTAACATTTACATTAACATTAATATTAACATTAATATTAACATTTACATTAACATTAACATTAACATTAACATCAACATTAACATTAATATTAACATTAATATTAACATTAATATTAACATTAACATTAACATTAACATTAACATTAACATTAACTTTAACATTAATATTAACATTTACATTAACATTAATATTAACATTAATATTAAAATTTACATTAACATTAACATTTACATTAACATTAACATTAACATTAACTTTAACATTAATATTAACATTAACATTAACATTAACATTAACATTAACATTAACATTAACATTAACATTAACATTAACATTAACATTAACATTAACATCAACATTAACATTAACATTAACATTAACATTAACATTAACATTAACATTAACATTAACATTAACATTAACATTAACATTAACATTAACATTAACATTAACATTAACACTAACATTAACATTAACACTCAAATTAACATTAAAGCTTGCTACATATCTTTCAGGAATAAATATAAAGACCAAATTTTTTAATTTTGAAAAAAAGAATTAATTTTGCCACAGTACTACTTGCGACACGAATAAAAATAAGAAATATTTCGTGAAGAAAGGGAAAACAAGCGCCGAAGAATTATTCTTCATCAACAATACGTGGTTCCATATATCAGCTCAAACAAAGGCGCTTTTAAGCACACAAAACATCGAATTAAGGGGAGGTTCTAGTAGAAACGTAACGTAATTGCAGGTGTTTTTTGGGGGTGGGGGAACGGAAATCTTTTTTGAAAAAATCTTTTGTGGCATTTATTAACGTATATTACAAGAACATTATACAATTTTTTCGATGAAAAATAATTCAAAATGGCGGCTGAAGGTCTCGCTGATCAAAGCCGTGCGCGGCGATAGTCGATGTACACTGTACACCCTACAGCCCTGCCAAGTGATATGAAACGAAAAAACAAAAAACAATTGTTAACCTAGATGAAATTTGGGGGACCTTGTAGATTTCCGATTTTAATAAAACCCTTATTAAAAAAATGGCCGCTTTAACGTTAAAAAAATAATGATAATTTTTTTGGAAAAAAACGCTTCCTGAAGGCCCCCTAAATTGAATAAGCTTTAGTTTGAGTCGTCAAACATAGAAATCGGTCAAGTCGTTAAAGCGGAATCGTGTAGAGCGCGGAAAAAAGTGTTTCGAGAAAAACGCGTTTAAAGTTTGACAAAGAAAAAAATCGTAAGTTTTGATTTTTTTTGGTATGACTCGTAAAATAAATTAGATAGGGAAATATCATTTTGCCTACATATTTTCAAGATCCTAAGGATGAAAATAAAGTAAAAAAACAAAAATTTTCCGTCGATTTCTACTAGAACCTCCCCTTAATGGGTCATCCGCCGTGCAGTCCTAATTTGGCACCAAATTTCTTCTTTTTGTTCCCGCGCATCAAGGACTATTATCGTGAACAACGATACTAGTCCAAAACCACATTGTGGAGGTGTCTCAAGCGGAGAATCTTGACCTGAAAGTTGAAAAACTTATCTGATTGGGCAAAGTATAAATCAGGGCCAAATTTTGTCAATGAAAAGAGGGATAAGACCAATTAATAAATTCAGCCCGCTAAACTCAAGTTTATAGTTATAAGCATTGTATGATCGACCTGACTCTACCAGTTCGAATATTTAAAAGTTTTACTCGGACAGCGCCCATCAAGCATCTTCTTTTAATTTTGTCTCGCTGCCCTGAAAAAAATCTTGCTAAAGATATAATTAATTTTTTGGTTGTACATTAACTTTTAAATAAAGAATCTTTAAAGAATTGAATAATTATAAAAAAAAAATAAAAAATTTAATTTTATTAAATAAATTTCAAACTAGTGTACCTTTTTATCCTCCATATAAACTATCATCTGTCTTATGAATCAGAACAATACTGACATCATTATCCACTGAGCGTAAACAATTCAGCAGGTTTTTCTCAACTATTATGGCTTAAATTACCGATCACGGAAAAACTATGAATGAAAAACTGCCTTCAATATATTTATTACTTGCGTTAAATCGACGATTTATTATTAAGATTTTTTACATTCTCAAATTGCTATTTCTTGCTATTTTTTTTTTCTATACATTCTCTCGCGAATGATTGAAATGATAAATGTTCCTGTCGCTTTGGCTCGAGAATAATGAGAACATTTTTAATTTATACTCATATTGCTCTCATCGGTAAGGATTCGTGTAGAGATAAGCACTTTTCCGTAATAAATATTTCCAACGGAGTATGAATTGTTGTCATCGTTAGAGTTCAAATTTTATTAAAAATAAAAACTTAAGCTCCGAATAATTTATGCTCCCGCCAACTCACGAACTTTCTCGACAAAAACAATGATTATTTCATTCATTACGAGAGAACACGATTTTTTATTTTTCGACAATTAATTCTAAAAAAAAAAAAAACATATCAAATGCACATCAAAATGGACAGCAAAAACAATAAATTTTAAAAATCCATGTAAAGCTTTTGAATAAAGTTGACCAAGCCACTGGGCGCCTGAGTCAATAGAAATCGAATAACGTGATGCAGAAACACGATGGTGCCATAAAGTAAACTGAATGTGGCGACTACCGGTAACAGCAACAATTTTGTTCGGAGACCAAAACGTGAATTGTCCTCAAAGTTGAAGAAATCAAAGATTGAGATACTACCAAGCAGAGCAATGCGCAGTTGTAGAACCTGACTCTGGAACCAGCCAAAGTAAAGCTGTAAGTATTGTAGAGTTTTAGATATGATGAGTCCCACGATAAGGCCCAGCAGCATAATAAAATTCATTTTGCCCGAATGTGGCCAGTTGCCAGTATTCGGTAGACTTTTATAGGTATCATTTGGATCGAGGCTATGGTCAAGCGTGGTATCCCCATCCATGAAAGTGGATGACTTCTTTTGCTGCAAATTGTAGTATGAAGGCATTGAGTCATTCATCATTTCGTTAAAGGAATGTGACGACATTTTGGAGTGCAGCGAGTCGGAGTGTGGTGAGCGTTTGTACTTTGATGGTGCACGACTGGAGTTGTTGGTATTATCACTTTCATCGCTATCATCGTCCTTGTTGTTCTGCTGCTGATGCTGCTGTTGTTGTTGTTGTTGTTGCTGCATCATAAGGGGAGAGTAGCGTTTGTGATTCAACGAGGATTTACTGTCCAAAATTGCTTTGCCAATGGTGCGCCAACTGTGCTTGCCGTTGCTTACGCCCAAATACTCGCTACTTTGGACACCACTACCAACAGCACTTGGTATGAAGCTGCGTCGATGATCACTGCCATCACCAGCGGGTGGTTTATTCCACTTGAAGTTCATGTGTGTTGCGGTTGGAATATCACTGCGTTTGTGCAGATGTTTCTGCAGAGCATCATCTTTTTGTAGACTCAGTTCTTCGGGTTGCTCGGAAAGAGCTGCGGTGAATTGAAACATTTCTCTTTGTGTATTCATTCGAAGCAGTGAGAGGTGATGCTGCGTTATATAAATTTTTTTCCTATCTTTAAGACTTTTATAAGATTTAATTAAAAAAATTTGAGTGGAAAAGTAAAAGTTCTAGTTTTTGAATTTTGTTTTTTACTGAACGAGTCAGCGCCTATTGGGTTCATTTATGAAAAGCATACAGGTAAATATTGGCTGAAATTAAATTAATTGTGTTTTCTCAAGATTATGAGAAAATCCTTGTTCTAAACCGTAAAATTGGGTCAGGGTCATTTTGACCAAGAAAAGCATAGAATACAAAAAAAGATACAGTAGTTTCGACTATGTCGTAACACAAGACGTAGAATTATTCAATTTGCTTTTGATGACATCTTTTTTAAAAATATTTATTCCATACACCTGAGGATATGACCTTTAAGAGAGTGCTGGAGAGGGTTAATATGTATCACCAACCCCCATTACTTTTGCAAAAGGAACATTTTTGCCTTTGACACCTATTCCCTCTGACCACTCCTTAGGGGCGCTCCCATACAAATTTTATGCTTTTGTCGATAAAACCGGAAACTGTCCATAAATAGGTAGAAAACTTAAACAAGCAAACAAAATTTGTTCAATGCTACCAAGTTCAACAACCCATGTGTCAAAATTTCACTGTCGATAATATGCCCGGATATTTAATTGGCTGCGGAATTTTGACATTTCAATAACAGATTTTGTTAAAAAAGCATGCCCCTCAAAATTACTCAGTATTACTGGGCTACGCGAGTCTGTTAAAAACAACATGCCCCCAAAAGTATGCTTTTTTTTAATTATAAGATTTATGTCTTCACGCTAGATGGCGCTGTCTTCGCCGTCGAAAAAACCGGAAGCCGTCGATAAATAGGTAGCAAGTTTAAGCAAACAAAAACATCAAATGTTGGCTTTATATTTCATGTAATTAAGTAAAATTGATATAAGTTAGACAGTTCTAACATGAATTTTTGTCGCATTGAGGATCAAGCAGACCAACAAGTGCTAAGATCAACATTGTACGATTAGTACTTTAGGCCCACCAAAGGCTCAAAAAGTAATGTAAATACCGACACCTGATCACTATCAACCACCCTACTTACCTCCGAGAACGACGTATTCTACGTCAAAAAACATTTATTCAATGGTGATAAAAACCCGCATTTCCTGAAGCAAGTATTTTGTATCGTAAGTATTACAAAAAATATTGACCCAAAATACTACAGGGCTCTGTGCACTAGACTAAGACAACGGGAAATAAAGCCCAAAGTATTTCTATATAAAGAAAAAAGGACCATTATTAACATTTTCTGGGCTTTATTTCCCTCTCAGAAATGGGGTCTTATTCATTTATGAAATAATAAAACAAATTTTCTGGTTGTTATTTCGTTAGTATAACGCAGTGTCGGCCAAAAAAATACATACACAGTTCTTTCATTTTCGTAGTAGTGTGCGCCCAAGTGAGAACAAAGAATGTCTCATTGGCTTACACTGTGAAAATTTTACTTCGCAGGAGGGTTAAAGAAATTATTTATTATTAACATTAAGCGGCATTCTAAATGAATGCAGGCATATGAAAGTGAATTGAATTAAATGAAATTTTTTACTTAGTAAATAATATGCAATATTATTTATTGTCTAGGGGCCGTGTTATTAATAATAACATTAATTTTAATATTTTATTAATAATATCAATATGCATATATTCATTATTAATATCAAAATTACATATTTATTTTGAAAGTAATCTTTTGCTAATAATATTTTACCCATTCCTTATATTATTAATATTGCATATTACTTCAAAATAAAAAAACCACCGGACCCTACTTTCTTCTGACAAATTAAGTTCTCGCTTCCCCAAAACAATTTTTAAAAAAAAAATGTGCTAATTCCCACATTTGGTTGAACATTTTTTTACGTGTAAGCATTTAAAATTACGTAATAAATTCCGCGCATAGAAGCGTGGTGTCAACTAGCCAAAAGCGAAACATCGACTGACCGCTCTTGCTACGAGAAATCGGCAGCGTTGGTATAAAAGCACGACAGCCAGTTTTATGTCGGTGTAAAAATACGAAGTTTCACGAAGCACGCGTGCATAGGCGTCGGCCGACACTGGTATAACGCAAAATACGAACTACTTTTGCTGAAAAGTAGTTTCATCTACTGAAAAAAATTTAAAACTTTTTTTAAATTTGCGAACCAAATTCTAGAGTAGATATTTTATTTAAAGTAGACATTAAAATATGCTACTCGTATTTGAAAGTGGTGGAAAAAGTAAAATGTTGAAAAAGATTCCAAAATTGGACTAAGGATAAGAAAGAGTGAGAAGACACAAAGAGAGTGACGACCTCCTGTGGGCGACTTGAACGTTCAGCGTCACTTGTGCTGGTACGACCACAACGGAATTCAGTAAACCCCTTCTTCACCATTGAAATTGATAGTATTTAGGAAGCCTTCGTTTCGATGATGGTTGTTTAACGCAAAAAATAATGCTTGATGAGTACACGAAATTCACTTTTATCCATTTCCGTCGAAATTCATGAGGTTTTCTGCTTTCAATGGTTTTCAAAGTGAAACTAAATGACGCAGCTTGCTTAAAATTTGACAGTTGTCTATTAATAGATGGTAGCTGACAGGGCCAGTGTTGCATTTAAAGTTACTCAGCGGGAAATTTGAAAAGTCTAATTGCGTTCGTACCTATGTTTCCTTACAAGAATCATCTGTGGTCACCTGTTAATATAAACATTTATTAAAAACTCCAAATATGTTGCCATGTAAGGTCTTAAAAATACTGCCTCATTTCATTTTGGGGCATTATTTCCTGAAGCTTTGTTTTATAATGAGAAAAGTCCCACTTTTGGGGATTTATTTCATTAAATATAAGAACTTTATTGAAAGCATTGGGACTTTATTTCATAAGAGAAGCAAGTCCCATTTTTGGGGCTTGATTTCTGTTTTTCTTTGGCCCTTATTTAATAGAGCCCTATTACGGATGACAACAAAATGTTCATCTAAGCATAAAAAAAAAATAACGAATGTTAATGTTTTCAAACAAAAAACTTTTTTCTTATTAGACGATTAAAACACAATAAAAATAATCTTATTGCTATAATTTGCATGTTTCATTAAATGATTTAATTTGCTTGAATTTATGAATATTAAGTATGCAATGAATTTATAGACAATTTTATACAAAACTGTTTTTTTTAATGAGATAAACAATGAAATTGAATGGTTTTGAATGAGCTCTATCGAACACCATAACTCTTTTAATACAGGCAATAAATAAATATATAAATAAAAGAAAGAGAGAGAAAAGAAACCAAACAAATTTTTTATATAATAAAATTAAGTTTAAATTTAACCAAATACGAAAGATTTGAACAAAAAAACTCACCTCCGAATATGTTGCAAACAAGAAGAAGTAACAGTAGTAGAAGTATAGAAGTAGAAGCAGAACAGTAATTCGAAAAGGTGAAAGTGGTGAGGAGGTTGAGCCACGCCACACGCGCTCAGAGTTGGAAGTTGATAGTTTAACATAACATTAGTCAGAATTGGTATCAGATTGATTTGAGTACAAACTATCATTATGTTAAAAAAATAAATAAATTTAGATTAAGTATAAGCATAAAAGGAGGAAGAAAAAAAAATTAAATAAATAATTTTGCAAATAAGTGGAAATTTGTTTACTTTGCTCAAAGAATTGCTATAGCACGATAGATGGATGAATATGCAATTGGCACCTAAGTGGCAGAAGACTGTTATTTATATGAATTTTTAAAAATTAATACCTACACTAAGCTCTAAACAGTATTATTGAAGAAACAAGATGCACTTTATATTTATTATAATTTCTTATTTTCTTTGTAACGATATTGAGATGATAGGTGGCGTGTCTATGGAATGGATTGGTCTGCCGAAGAATATCTTTGAAAAAAATCTATAAACAGAAGTTTTAAAAAACGGAACAGTTTTCACGTGTTTAGGTGTTTAATTTCAATATAGTGTCAATTTCTGTTTTTCTTTTTCTAAGACGAAAAAAAACCATTACTTTCACATTTGCTTAAAAAGACTTGTGCTCATATATTAAAATATAATTAATAACCAGTGAAAAGGTTACTTACTTAAACCGAAAAATCAAAAGGTAAGACATTATATTTAAATTCGAAACCGAATATAAAATATTCCCAAGCTCAATTAAATAAGAAAAAGTGTCAAAACTCCTTATAAACAATTTAAGTAGATTCGAAACCAACTGGTCAACACGACTTTTTGCCATTAATCCAATTAAATATTTTCGGTATCACTCACGCATAAATATTACCCAAAAAATAAATAAATTCTCTTACGAGGGTAGTCCCAGAAGTACCCAACCTAGAAAACACAAAAAATTTGCGAAAAAAATACCTTTATAAATATCTCTACATAAAGTTCTTTTAGCTCGATACACTTTTCCCAGAGATGTACAATAGCTTCAATACCCTGTTTATAATGAGAACTGATGAGCTCCTCCAAACAGCTATCAACTGCAGTCTCCCCACCTCTTCAGTGTTGACCTTTTACCACTGAGCCATTTTTCAAGTTTGGATACAGAAAATAGTCTGAGGGGGCTAAATCTGGCGAATAAGGTGCATGAGGAAGCAATTCGAACTTTAACTCATTGATTTTGGCCATCGCGAAAACCGATGTTTGAATTGGTGCATTGTCTTGATGGAACAAAACTTTGTTTTTGGCCAAATGCGGCCGTTTTTCTTTACTTCATCTTTCAAACGCTGCAATTAGCTCGCATAATACTCGCCGTTGATAATTTCTGAAGATAACCAATGAAAATTATCCCACGTGCATCCTAAAAAACTGATGTCATGAATTTGTCAAACGACTTTGATTTTGTTGTAAACAAAGGAGCAGACTCCCTCAGAGTAAAATCTAGCTCTACTTTGATATTGGTTGTACTGAGACCTTTCAAATGAGAGAATTGTATGACATAACGATGTTAATGTTTTTCTATATTTTAAAATGCACTGCCACACAAATACTGGACAAAGTAGCGTAGAGAAACTTATTCTTTATAAGGTTGATACTTTCTACCATAGGTATTTTTTTTTTCAAACATTAACCGCATTCATACGCCAGGTCAGGTACTTCTGGGACTTCCCTCGTATACAGAAATATCTAAATCAATGATACATCAAGGTACATTTACATTATTTTTGATCGTATATCGGAAAAAGTGTTGTAATTGGCCAAACACGATATATGTACCTTCACAATTCTATTTTTTTTAGAACGATAATTTTGGTTCTTTGGCGTATAACATTGCTACAATGACTACTGGACTTAACGGTGTACTAAAGGCATATTCTTATAAAACAAGAGATAAAATTGTTTTTCCAGATGTGGAATCAGTTTCGAAACCGCTTCCTAACACTATAAACTGCCCACCTTCGCAACCTTCAATGTAGGAAAAAGATGCAAAGGACAAAGTAAGCGACATCGCATCAGAATCTTCAACCCAGACCTTCTCTCAGTCACAAGATTTTGTTGTAAATGGAAACGGAGCACATTTAATACTTCAAGGTAAAGAAATTAGCCTCACATATTGCAGTGATGTAAAGGGGCTTATGAATAAATTTTGCTATGACTATTCTCACCAGATGAAAGGCTACTACAAAAAACTTAAGAAGTTCTCATCGAAATTATATGAAGATTAAAAACTTGAAGCAGGATTTCTCCAAAAATTTAAATCTGGTTTAAGCTGTTATTATTTATCGACACATAATTGGATTCTAAGAAAGACAAGAAAAATGGGCTTGAATAAACTCAGGTGGTAATATAAAGAACATTAAAGAATACATAGGTTGCTACATATATTTCGGGAATAATTACAAAGACCGAATTTTTTTGTAGCTACAAAGACCGAATAATGTAGCTCTTCATTATCTTCTTGAATTTATAGAAAATTTTTAACTCAAAAATAGGTTGTTTCAACTTTTTAGAAAACTGTTAGAAAGAAGTGTACAAAACTGGAGAATCAAAGTGGATACTTAATTCAGATCAAGTTGAGAAAATGTTGAAAAACTAAGGCTACTTAAGTTGATATCAAATGGATATTCACGCTGAATTTAGAGAAAAAGTTTGGGTATCAAATAGATCGATTGAATCTCTTGTTATTGGAGCACAAGTGAATATGGAAAAAACAAATTCTCGTTCACTTCATCTATTTGAAATACCAGAAGTATGTATCGTGAAAACATTTAACCATTTAAAAATTTGTTTATATTGTTTATGTTTTTGCTATAAAATGATTTAAAATGCAAAAATTAAAAACTTTTAATACTAAAAGAATAAAGCTGAAATTTGTATATGAGTCTTTATTAACCCTAAAACTATGCTATAAATTTATAGTCGATTTTGATGAGCAACTTCAAATTCCTTAATATTTTTAAAAGAATAATTGAAAGATTTGTACTTAAAAATAAAATCTGATAAAAAAGTATTTTGATGTTTGAAAATCTGAATGTACGTTGGTGTATCGGTGTTGAAAAAAATCTACACATGCTTTTGGCATAAAATAAAAAAATTAAAACTAAAAATACTTTTTAAATTAAAAAAAAAGCTATGTCGCTGCAAAGCCTTGCATAATGAACAGTGCTGATGACACGCGATAGCAACAGAAAATCAACATTCAGCAACATATGCATTAGCTTAAAGCCACTACGACGATGTAAAAGATTCGAGCTGGGGAGGACACGATGATCAATTGGTTTAGTTACCGATTGCGGTAAATTTATTTAATTACAATTATTCCAGCTAAGTCCATCTTATTTATTAAGAAAAATATTTTAATAAAAAAAAAAATATTGAATATTTTTATACAATTAAAAATGCGGTTTTTCGTTTGCAATAAACTAAAACTAGCTTGCTTTGAAGGTTGTTACACTTACCTTCGCACAGGACTAGCCATGACGAGAGGTGTTGCCACGCCGAGCGGCTTAATTCGTTGTTGCATGGTGGGTGTAGCATTTGTCCCGCTGCGTGTTTGATTACCCGCATGCGCAGGATGGTCGGGTGAAAGTGCATCCGGGTTGTAGCCACGTTGAGGTTCCAGGCCGCTAATAAAAGAAGAAAAGGTAAAAAAAGAATGTGAACATTGTTCAAAAAGCAGCAGAGCGTTAATTTGATCAACTTACCGCTGTCGCGCATGTGGACTATGTCTGGGATGATATAAGCGTATGTGACGCGGTGAATCTCCACCACCGCCACCTCCAACAGCACCGCCAGATGTAGCTATCACACCGTTGGCAACTTCCAGTGGTGGCAAATAGAAACTGTTTGAGTTGTGCCGTTGTAGCGGAGGTGTTGGCTCGGAATCCTGACTCTGTGAAGCCGTCGGTTCCATATCAGTGTCAGAACACTCACGACCTGGCGAAAGCTGTTCATGAAAAGAAGACAAAAAAGCAAAACATTTTGGAGCTCAGTGGAATGAGACACAACATTGTCGAGAAGACAAAAACAACATAAAATTTAAAAAAATATTCAATAAAATTAATTAAAGATATAAACAAGATGTTAAACGAAGGAATTTAAAAATTTTATTATGAATAATGAAAGTTGTAGAATCAACAACTATTATATTAAGGAAAAAAGTTAACGTTATAGTTAATTTGATGTTTGAAAAATAGTAACAAGTTTGAATAAATTGAATTGAATTCAATAACTCCTAAAAGTATGCTATAAATATTGAGTAGATTGTATTATAGTAAAAAACTTGTAAAAAATCGCAACTCCCAGTTGTCTCCAGCCACCTTTTGGAATTTTAGCAACTGGCTGAGAGGAACAAAACAATATATATTTGCATAAAATACACAAGAAAAAAAAATAGAAAAAACAGACAGAATAAGGACGATAAAAATTTAACCAATAAGGACAAACGCATGACTGATGATAGAAAACTTTAGAGCCAGAAAGTGAAAGAACAAAAAAAAAAAAAAAAGACAAGGAAAACCTGCATCAAAAATCATGTCATCAAAAACACGTTGTGAGAAAAACAATGTGTGTGTGAGTGTATGTGAGAGAGAGAGAGAGTGTATCTGCGATTTCGGTGTAAAAATGTGGCAACGTTAACACATGAACATGAAAACGAAATTAGTTGAAAACACAAAAATTGAGTAGATTTTAAAACAACACAAAAAAAGAAGACGAAGTAACACTTGAAATATTTTAAAAATATTGCAAACATAAAAAAAGAAAAAAAAAATACAAAATTAAATATTTTTATTTAAATGTTATAAATTTATATTTTATTGATTTTACCTTTTTTGGTGCTTTCATTTAGTGTGGAGTTTTGTTTTTGTTTATGACCAATTTAAATAGTTTTTTCACTTATTATTATGTATTAGAAGAATGTGCAAATTGCAAAATAAAAAGATGTCAACAAATATCATGCAAGTTAGTGGGGTTAAGTTGCTTACATACAAATCAATAAATGGCAAAGAATAGCAGAGGCGGAAAATAAATATTTTCAATAATTGCATTTCGTACAAAGGTGCATCAGATAAGATCTAAATTAAATGTGTTGGCTTATTAAACAAATGTCAACTTGAAAAATAAATTTTCGGTTAAGGTATTTATAGGTCCAGCTTTTTAGTGCGGGCTTAAAAGCCAACTTATGCTTAGTGGAACTATGAAACTTGAAACTAAGTTTAAACGCCTAATATTGCTCTATAATTATGATATTTGATTTCTTGTAAAAAAAAAATGATCTTTTTTTTTTTTAACTTGGTTTTAACACTAAAACTGGCCTTTAATGTTTATTTGCATCCTAGGTCAAATTTGCTCGAAGAATTGATGAATTTTTTTCTGAAAGTATTCTTGAGTGTTTAAAAAAATTTTCAAAAAACTTATATTTATTAAGGCTCAACACTTACAATTTTGAAGAATATGAAGTATGCTTTCAATATCGAAAAAATTTTAGTGTTTGAAATTGCTTTAAGAAATAAAGCGTAATAATTCAAAACAATTTGTTTTTTTTCAAATTTATACATGTGGGTGACACTTTCTCTCATAGATATCTAAAGAATTTTCCATATAGGAAATTCCAATCCAATTTGCACTTTGAATGTTTTACGTAAATACTTTAAGGGCCTCCGAGAGTTTTTCTAAAAAAAAAATTACGCTTCTTTAAAATTTTTGTATTTTATTTTAGACCAAAATTTTTATTTTTAAAAATTTTTATTTTAGACCAAAGCAAAATGTTTGCTTAATATAAGAATATTATTTCTCTCTAGAGAAATAGATTTTTTTTCTTCAAACGCGTTTTTCTCGAAAACATTTTTTTTTAATTTGTGTACACTCTTAAATTAGTTTTAAAAATTGAAAGTCATACGCTCCAATGATTTTAAGTTCGGAACAATATCATTGTTGAAAGTATTTCTATATATCACCGTCACCTCTCTGCAGATAATGGCAAACCTCAGAGAGTAAATAATGTCATGTAAGGCTTCGTGAGAACAAGAACATTCTGTTCATCGCCGTTCGGAGTCGGCGTTAATCATGTAGGTCCGGTTCTCGGTCAATTGTGTACAAATATAGTAACACGCACAACACAATTGATCATAAGAAGCTAGGTCAAAGTCCTTTCAAGGGCTGAAATGACCAGTTATTTATTTTTTTTTTTTTATTTAAGGCTTTTTGAGAACATGCACCGTAGCCGTTCGGAGTCGACATAAACCCAGAAGGTCCAGTTTTCGATCATTTGTGTTGTCAAACATTAAATAACACTGTTTATAACACTAATTTCTTTCTTTTTTTGTTTTGTTTTATCTTGCCGCAAAAGTAACTTGAATTTTTAAAATCTTATTAATTCTAGATGAAAACTTTGACCTCCAGAATGTACACAAACACGTAAGTCTGATGGTAAGAATTCGTATTTGTAAAAAGCTGACTACGTTTATTCTGAAAGGATTTATTTTTGCTTTTCTTTTTCAAGATTTTCATCGAGGTTCCAACAAATTTACTAGTATTAAAGAAGTTTTGTCGGAAATATAATTTCCATTATATTTTTGACATGGTTGGGTTAAAAAATAAATGACTTTTTCAAAATATTCTAAAAGTTGACTGTTATTAATTAAAAGTTGACATTCTAATTGCCTTAAGTAACTATAAAAAGGAAAAAAAACACCCAGCAATTAAAAAATAAAACACATAGAAGTTTATTTTGAAAAAGGATTGCATATCTACAGCAATGAATTAATTTGAATTTGAAAGTTGTTTTGCATATCTATGTTTGTGACATAAATTTTAAGGCTTTATACTTGTGACATAACAATAAATTTTGTTTTTGACTTCATTTTGATTATTTATGAGCATAGAAATAGTTTCGAAAAAAAAAAAAACAAAATGCACATTGGTTTACTTATCTACTATTAACAACAGCAGGAACTGAGTTGCGACCGTGGAAGATACGAGATAATTTTTTGTATAGCCAATACTTTAGCTTTTTCAACAAAATGTTTTTTAAACATTGAAAGAGGGAAACATCGAATACCAAAGAAATCTTGAAAAATTGTGTTTACTACTAGAGTTGCAATGAATAAATTGTATTAATTATATTAAGTTTATACATCTATAAAATGACTTCGATAATATTCTTCAATGAAATTCTGAAATAAAACAAAAAAAAAATGTTCAGTGTTTAATAATAAAAAAAATTCAATTTTTTTATTGACCAAAACATTTTTGCGAAAATACAGAAAAGTTTTTTATCCTAAATAATATTTTTTAGATAAAAATTAAAATTAACACTCAAAATACGAGCATTCAGATAGAAATAAAGGGAAATAAAAAAAAAAAACTATAAAAAAGGCAGATTAAACCTAGATTATCTTCAGGCTTTATAAGCTCGAAAGTTTAAAAAATTAATAATTTAATATTGTTCATTCAAAGCTCATATAACCGTTATCATATGAGCCGCTATCATAATTTAATGTTAATATTTAATATTAACAAAAAGAAAACTTTTTTCCAAAACCGGAAATATATCAAAAATATACTAAATATCTTCCACGAAAATTGACAGTTGAAAACACGATCAAAACTTCTTAAGAAATTAAAAATTGAGGTTGGGTTATTGATGATTTTACTGAATTACTGAGGTTGCAAAGATAGCTGTTTTGATATACTATAAAAAAAAACTATAAAACTACTGGATCTAGCTATCCTGTGTTCCATGTTCCAAAACTCCATGACATATACAAATAAATCGTAATCAGAGTCGAGTATCTAAGGGGATCTAAAGCAGTGCTTCTTTGTGTTGATGAAAATATCCGGTAAACGATCATGAATGGGGAGGCAGTCTAGCGTCTCAAGTAAGGAATTTGGGCGATTGTACAGTTTTAATGACAAAATGAACGCAGAGAGGGAAAAGTGCACTATTACTATTTGCTGACAAGAAATATTAAGGGACAAAGATCCCAAAAACGAATGTCTGAAAATATAGAAACTAAAAAAGTTGGTGTATCAATTAGCCATAATAGAAGTATATTTATGTAACTTTTTGTGGGATTTATTCGATTCTATGCCAATGAAAACTTCAAGAATATTATCGCCCACGCTCTTGTGAGAAACGATGTCCTTTTCAACATAACGACACCATCATAACGATATATGTGACCCGGTCTACGAAAAGGGACCTTCGGTGTGAAAATATCATTTTTCACTTTTTTGGCGATTCGGATAGACTAATGTGTGCTCTTTCTAATGGCGCAAAGCAGAAGTTTCGGTTTTTTTTTACACCGAAGGTCCCTTTTCGTAGACCGGGTCACATATGTTAAATTATTTTAACATGAGAAGAAATTTGTGGTTATTTCGCAATGACATAGCTTCATTACAACAATGCTACTGCCGTCGATTTGGATGTATTTCTAATTTGAAGGATGGCAATCATGATATTTACTCATTTTCTCAGGGATTGTTCACATTTGGGCTTCTAAGTCGTCGCTCTAGCACTCAAATTGACCAAGTAGACGATGACATAACTAGATTCTCTCTTAACAACGTGTCATAATGTTGTTGTCGTTTGCAATGTTCAGTGTTCAGCTTATGTGCTTAGGAGCTAGAGATTTACTTTTTGACATGATGAACATAAAAACTATACAAAAAAAAGGTTAGTGGTTTTTGAACTGTAACATTATCTATTTTTTTTTAATGGAAACTGCCTTGATTTACTGCAGCTACTATAAATATGTTTTTAAAAATAATATTATAACATTTTAATAAGATGGCAAACAAAGGAATCAAAGCACAAATACATACTGAAATAACAATTGTGTGTGAGAGTTGTAGGAACCTACAGCTGTACATTTAGAGTATCCGCTTGTGTTGTTGTTTTAAAATGTCTCAATAAAATTATTTGTTCCACTCTGACTAGTGCAAAAACAAAAGGATTTGTATGGTTTTAAAAACTCCAACTAAAGCAACAAAACTCCAAACATCAACAATTTAAAGTGCATATGGAAAGGCAAATTTGACAAACGTACCGTGAAAACTAAAAAGTTTTTCATAATGATTGGATGGTGATACTTGCAATATTTCAATTCATTTGCCTAAGATTCTGAGAAATATCCGAAAATCAATATTTTTGTAACTAAAAATTTGCAAAGAGATTTTTTTAATATCTAAATAAAAATATATAAAAACTAAGCAAAAATTTCAAGAAAAATTGAAGCGTTTATATTTAGAAAAAGAAAATTAAATTTTGCAAATATGTAGGTTATATAAAAATACTAGCAAGTTTTTCACAAAGTGCATTAAGGACCATAACCACTTCGACAGAGATGTCAATAAACCTAAACAACAACAAACACCAAACAAACAAAAACTTCAAAACAAAACAGGCTAAAAAAAAAGCAAGAGCAAAATACAATAGCAGTTAAGCACAATAAAAGCCAACAACAACATCATCATCATCATCATCATCATAATCATCAACAAGCAGTCTTTACAGTGCAGCCAAAGGGAAAAATATAGCTAAATTTACATAATAATTAATAACTAAACAACTCAAGTCAAATCAAACTAAATCAAATAGACAGATCAAATACGAAAACAATAATACGCAAGTATTGAGAAATACAATTACAAATACAATTAGCGCCATAACTCGATTGTACCCTTACCTTACTATAAAGAGTTGTGCCGCCCGACCGTTGATTATAACCATTGCCCTGGTCCGTATAAGTCTTTACCTGAGTATGTCGATCCCTATCGTAATAGCTGTGCGGTGGCATGCCGCGTGGCGAGTGCTGCTGTTGTACATTGGTGCCTCTTAAACCACCGCCGCCGCCGCTGCCGCCACCACCATGACCAACATGTCGGCCGTTTGCATTTTCTCGTTCGGATGTAATGGTGCTGATGGCCTGGTTCTCTTTGTGAGAACGTCGTGCTGCATACTTTTCTGGTTTGAGTAAACTGTCGAAAGGAGGAAAAAGTAAGCATTTAAGTTTGAGTGTTTTGTGTCGTTGGAAAGCATGTGCGCCATACATACCTGGGATATTGTGGACCAAACTGAGTGTAGCAGCAATTGTGCCAACATCCGCGTGAGAATGGGTTATAACCACCTTTGAATTTGCCAGTCACCTGTTCGTTCGTTGTGCGTCCTCGCGACACCAGCACCATGTGAAAACCTGTGAGTCCGAAAATAGGTATAGCCAAAATGGTAACTATGCCCATCAGGCAGATACTGTTTCAATAATTAAGCATAGAGTTAAGAAAGAGCATTGTATACACGGATGGTTTTAAGAATATATTTTGCATTATCATTAAAAGGTTTCTTTGAAGTTAATAAGAAGTTAAGAAAATTCTATGTTTATGTTTGTTATGTTATGTTTTCAAGTTAGGCAATTTTTTTCTTACTATGGAAACTATGGTGTATCTAAAAGAACTGATGCTGACTTCTCTAAGGGCAAAATGCCGAACTTTTTATTATTTTGCAGAAATTTCTTGATCTTAAATTAAACTTCGAAGAGCAACTTCAGTACAGGTAAAGCCTTTGCAATGGGAACTTATTGCAGCGTTTGAGTGATTTGGCGAACCAAACTTAAAAAAAGGAACTTGTGAACTCGGTGGTAAAAGATTTGCCAACAATGAAGAGGTGGAGTTTGCGGTTAACGGTTATTTCGAGGAGCTCGACGGTCCTCACTACAAACAGGGTGTATTAGATAATGAACATCGCTGGGAAAAGTGTATCGATTAATATATTTTTTTATGATATTTTATTTCCCAAATTTTTTGTATTTTCTTTGTTAGATCGGGTACTTCTGGGACTACCCTTGTATATAAATACCATGTTTATAGAAAAAAGTTAATAAAAAAAAAAAAACGTAGTGCTTGAAGGAAAAAGTTCATTGAAATTAAAAACGTTTTTTTTTAATCTGTAAGTAGGAAATTTTACCTCTATAAGGACGCCATGGGAATGCCTTACTGATATTTATTTCCCGAAACAACTAAAACGTTAATCGGAGCTCTAATTGGGTCTAACTTTGAATTAAATTTTATAGAATTTTATTTTCAATTTATGGACTTATACAAACATATGAGTTATATCGTTATTGGCAAAATATAACTCGTTTGAACGCTAATCATAGGCTTTTTCTTGAACCACTTGAATAAGATAAAATCAGTATTTTTATAAATATTTTATACTCCACTCAGAGATCTTAATTTACTTAATGTACTAAAATAGGAAATTTAATTTACTTAATTTAAAATGATGGGCTGTATTAATTTAAATTTTTTCGAGCTTTTTTTTATTTTTGGTCACGTAACTTTATCTGAGACCCTCCCTATCGTTACTTATTGTAGTACATTTAAAACCCCTTGCCCCCTGAATTGGTAACATAATTTATGAAAGACTCCTAAGCTAGTTTTAAATAAAATATCTTTAACATAAAACCGTTAAGTAATAATATTAAACTATTCATGTTGTGTTATATAAGATTTTGTCAAAAGGATACGATACAATCGGCGCCGTATGCTTTATTTCTGGCATAATCTTGAGCACATAAAATAGACAAAGCGAAAATATACTCAGCATATGTATCGAAAGCGAGCAGAGAAAGAAGAAAAAGAATCGATAATTCCTGCGTCCAATGCAATTATTCACCCATGGGCAATGATGGTCGAAAGTCTAAAAAGGAAAATTTATGAGAAACATACTTCAAACAGTTAAAAAAACAAAAAAAGCTTACTTCTATGCAGTGATTGCACACGGAACAATGTGAACATCGTGGCGGTCGATAAAATTTACATGTTACACACCATTTCATCTTTACGGTAATGCCATTGATTTCGGCATTTTTATATAGCGGTGCACGGAATTCCTCTTCACGGTCTTCATCTGGAGTGGCTATCGAGAGAGTGTGATAGAGAAAGAGATAGATAGCGAGAAATGGACAGAGAATAGAAGGGTTGTATTAGCGTATATTTTATAAAATTTCGAAAATTTTTTTTATTGAATTTTAAATAATAATTAAAAAAGAAACAACAAAATTTAATAATATTTGTGCTTACCTTTTGGTATGACACCGGGGTCCATAAATGTCGCTAGAGTAAAGTTGGCTAAGACGAAAAATGTGATGACACCCTGATAGGCAGGTACCCATGAATGACTTTTTAAATAGTATTGGCAGCTGTAATGAGAGAAAAGAATTTAATGGTTAATTTTGTTTTTTTTTTATGGTATTTTTTAAGGAAAAGTGCGGCAAAAGATTTATGTAGAAATAAAATTAAAGAAAAAAAAAAAAAAACAAAAATCCATAGCAAAGTTATGGTAGCCATTAATGAGGGTTACTGTTTGGTACGAAAAAATGTTAAACATGAATTTTTATACATTAAAAAAAAATAATTAACCCTGTTATAGAGGAAAAAACAAGAAAAGGTTAGGCTAATAAATATTTAATGAATGAGTTTAGCTGGCTTTGCAGTGATAAGTAACTGCACAAAAGTAGAGGATAAAAAAAAATATTTAGAAGAATATTGCAGCTCTTTTTGAGGATGCTGCTGATGGATGGTGAATTAAATCAACTCTTTTTGACATACTTAAGCGTGCTTTGAAGCAAGGTTGGGCACAATTACAACCAATCGAACCTGGTTAGATTTCTCATCATTGAAATATGCGCCTGTAAGCATATTAATATAATGCAAGCATTAAAAGCCTCTTGTCACTTTACTGACACTTTAAAAAAGATAATTAATTTATGAATATGTATATCTTTGAATGGGTTGTGGGTGGATGTGCATGTATTTCGTTTTATTCTATAATATCGTAGCTATAAAGAAACAAATTTTGGCTAACAGTTTATTTTGTATCAAATTACTATGGAACTAGATGTTGTCAAGTGTTATTTATTTAGGTCAGAAATCGTAAAATAACAATCGATTTATTTACTTAAGGCCAAAATATAGCAATAATAAAACAGTCATGATTATGTGCTGGTATTCATTGAGTTTATAAAATATTTATATAGAAAATTGGGAAGTAAATGATTGTGTAGTGAAAATAAAGCGTAGCTGCCAATAAAATCCTCTTTAACAATTATACGAATAAGACTCTTTTTTGAAATAATGAATTTTTGTAAACGTTTGATGTACAAAATAGGTTTTATAGGTTAAGTGAATATACAATAATATAAAATACACTTCAAAAACTTTTGGTGTAGAAAATGCACACTAATACTGGTAGGTGTTGCTCAATATCAGAATTTACCGAAATTCTATTTCTTGGTACTTTTCCAAACTAGGGTCTTAAAGTTAGGGTCAAGGCTGGCTGTTTTCGCAACAAATTCTGACAAAAAAAATTGAAAGTATTGTGGATATACTCGTAGGCTTTGACGTGAATAATTCTTGTCCCTATCATCCCCTTTGTTCTTAAACTTGTCCTCAGTCTTATCCTTATTCTTATATTTGATCTAATAATTGTCTTACTTCCTGTCCAGACTTTTTTTTTTAAAAAACATTTCCAAATTCCTGACCTAATCCTTCATCGCACTTATTTTCCTAATCTTTGTAATAAATCCTATCTTAAGGGGACTTTCTCATAAATTCTTGAAAAAAAAACACCTATTTAAGATATTTTTTATTAAATATAAGTTTAAAAACACTTTTCTGTTTTACACTGTAGAACACTTTGTGGATCTCATGTAACAAATTTTTTCTAAAATTCAAAATGAATTCTATTTTAAAGACTCAAAACTAGATAATAATCCTTTAAAATACATACTTCATTATTTTTTCATGCTTTTATACAAATAATTTTGAAAAAGTAAAAAAATCACCTTCTTTTGGGGCGATTCACCTCTATATAAAAAAGAGGGGATAGTTTTTTAAAGTTTTAGAGGCTTATTGTCTGGTTTTTCTTATAAATAATCAAGTAACAAATTTTTTGGTGTATTAAAATCGGTCAAGTAGATTCGAAGAAAAATGACCTAGCAGTTTGAAAATGGTAGTTTCGGGAAAAACACGTTTAAGGCCCAGTTTCAATTTTTTTGAGTAAAAAAACGGGCTTGTTTGAATGCCTGTATTTTTTTTTTTTTTATTTTATTAAATATCAAAACAATTTTTTTTTTAATTTCAGTCTTAGATTAATAATTTTTTTTTTGTTTTTTCTTTGCAGCCATATTTACGATTATACAGCGCGTAAAAGTTGAGGTCGCGAACAAGAGGCCTCTTGCGGCTTGCACGATATCACCTCTTCAGGTGGTTTGATAAAAAAAAAAACAAAAAACCAAAATTTTATAACAGTTTTGTCTTGTGCGTGAACCAACAAAAAGTGTAAAATTAAAAAAAATAAAAAAATGCTGCATAAAAGAAAAAAATTCCATTTTTCATACACGAAATGGGACCTTATAAATGAAATAAAACGCAAAACAAAATATTTTTTATTTGATTTTGTTGGTTCACGCACTGCGTATTCAATTATTTTACAAAATGAAAAAAGATTCAAGTTAATCGGACACATACTTTTCGAGTTAGAGTGCAAGCCGTTTCAAAAAATGTCATTTCGAGAAAAACGCGTTCAAAGTTTAAATGAGAGCCAATATCAAGCTGTCTGATAGAACTGCAACAAGGTATATGTCTTAAATGGCTTTGAATTTTATTCTGAAATTTTTTTTACACATTCTTAGGATGTTTTTGAAAATAATAAAATAAAAAAAAAAAAATTCGAAAATTTATCAAAAAACAATTGAAACTGGGCCTTAAAGTTTTTCTAAAGAAAAGAGGAAATTTTTTAATGTAAAAGGAATAGAAATATGTAAAAAATTTGATATTTTGAAAATTATTCATGATATAGTCCTCTTAAGTGTGTACAAATCCTTGTTCTATTGATTGTCCCATTTCTTGTCCTTATCTTTTTCCCAATCTTGTCCTAAATAATGTTTTAGGTGTGTCTAAATCTTTGTTCGAATCTTGTACCAATCCTTGTCCGAATGCTTGTCCTAATCATTGTCCACTGGACAATGTCCAGTGCCATTCCTTAATCTTTGTCTACTCCTGATCATATTCCTGCTCCTAATCTTTGTCCAAATCCTTACCCTCATCCTATTTCCAAACCTCGCCCTGAACCATATTCAAATCCTTGCTTTAATTTTTGTATTTAATTAAATTTTAATGAACTTTTTTGTATTAATTTTTATTTTTGGTTCTGGTATTGCATTTGGTGCGTTAAGGTTACTTTAAAGATTTCCTGAAGAGTCCTCATGACACCACACATTTTATTTGTTTTTTTTTAATTTTATTATGTGATCGAAAATACTGTAGAGGTGGTGGACGTCTATGACATCACCACAGGCAATGAATTATGAATTTACGCTTATAAGCCCGAAGCAGCAATCCACTGTTTGGGTCTTTCAAAGTGAGAAAAATCCGAAAAAAATTGGCCGCGGACAGAGCAAATCCCTGCAAATGGTTGCCAGTTTTCTCAGAAAAACCGGTCATGTCGCAACTGTATAATTTGAGCAATGGAGAACTGTTAATGCTGAATAGTATATAACCACCGAAGGAAAATCATCCTCCATCACGATAATGCGAGTTCCCACACATCACCTAAAAAAAAGAGAGTTTTTGAGCACTCACAACGTGGAATTTATGGATCATCTGCCATACAGTACCGATTTGGCTCCCAATGACTCTCTCACATTAAAAAAAAAATGTCCCAGCTGGCCATTAAGGCCTTCAAAAACCTGGTTCCTAGGTACCAACTTTAGAGTGGGAAAAACTGTTTCGAAAATTTTTTCAAACGAATGCAAGTGTATTGATCATCTTGGAGAATACTTTGACAAACAATAGGGGTATTCACGGGTTGATGCGAAATGCAGTTGCGACGATGCGAAAATGCAAGATTGCGAAATTTCGCATCATTCCAACAACAAACACATTAGAAGCAATTTTGCAACTCTTCTTGAATTACGCACTGCTCAAACCTATTGCGAAAGCGCACAAACAGTGATGCGAAACAGCTGATTCATGTTATGGTTGTTTTCAAGCATAGTTGCCATCTGGGTAAAACTTTAAAAAGTTTTTGTTGTTTTGAAATAAGGTGGCAATATATTTCTTTCAGCTATCGTAAAGTTACAATATTGATGTTCACGCGTTAGTGCGAAAAATATGTTGCATTTTTGCATTCTTGCAATTCGCATCTACCCGTGAATACCCCTAATAAAAGCATTTTCACTGATTAAGCACTGTTTTTCATTGTTAAGCGGAAGACTTAAAAGGCAACCTTCCTATAACACCTGAAATACTTGGAACTTAAGTGAGTGAGTGAAGTGTTATGTAACCCCCCCTCCCCCCCCTTATATATAGGTTGGTATAGGTTGTTTTTGAAGCGAAGCTTTTTACGCCTCGTTCTGCGATTTGCTAGAGTGAAATCAGAAAAAACGACACTTTTTTCCGACACCTTTTTTCTTAGAATTGATATTGTTTTTTGCTTGCATCAATTGAACCAGAAAATGTTAAATTAAAAATAATTTCTTGTCCGCTGCAGGAATTGAACTCATGCCCGTCGACTGATAGTTTAAAGTTTAAGCTATCGAACCAAAACCCTTTGTTGGTAATTATTGCTGATTCAATATCAAGAATTAACTAAAGCTATGTTGCAGTAGATCAAAATAATCTATTTATAGGAATTGTATTGGCTACAAGCCTTCATCTCCTACAATAACCATTAGCCAATACACAATAACCACTATAGATTGTGTATTGTCTATACAAACAAGAGTACTAAAAAACACAAATGTTGCTTCTACTTACTACTAGATGTCGTTACGCTACAAACAAATTTAATGATTTTTGTATATTTATTCCCTACTACTGAACAGGAGGGCCGGAGAGGGTTAATATGTATTATCAACCCCATTATTTTTGCAAAGGGAACATTTTTCCCTTGAGGACCTATCCCCTCCGACCTCTCCTTACGGGTTCTTCCATACAAAAACGAAAAACTTTGTTATTTTAAAGTTTTAAATTCAAAAATTATTTTAATCGAAAAAAGGCATTAAATTCTCAAATCATTGAAATTGCGAAAATGCTTCGCTTCTCTCGTGTGTCCAATGACGCACCTGTGTTTTTTTACTATGCTTGGCGACCGAAAACCCGCTTGTTTTTCTTCCAACAGTCCGGAAAAGAGCTGATTAAGCTGCACAGAGACCCGCCTACCTTCAAGAATTTTAAATATTTTTTTGAGTCCATAAAAAAGACAAAATACAATTAGCTGTGTATGACGAATTTAAATTTAAAAACAACACCGCGTAAGTCAAGATTTTCTTCATTTACGTCGATATTAGGTAGAATATATTTGGATATCTATAAAATTTGCATTTAAATAAACTTGGTCTACGCCACACGCCATGAATACGTGAATATTTTAACCCATTTATTTTAAGGTCCAATGTCAGAAACGTGTTTTCAATTACGTCATTGTAAAGGCGATAGACACGGAAAAGAAGAATATAGAATAACTTTTGTTTTCGAAATATATAATAGCTTGAGCCATTTATGAAAATATAAAAATTTTATAACCAAGTTTTGACAAAAATTAATGAAAAATAAAACAGCAAAGAATATATTTTCGAATGTTTACATAACGTGCTTATACCTAGTTGTTTCTGTATGGCTCAAAGTAATCTTAGATAATCTTGATGATTTTTTCTTTCCCACTCCATTTATTCCACTTATCTAACAGTTGATTAGATAGAATCAGTTTAATTAAAAAAATCTCTATCAAAGTTGCTATCGTTACAAAGTTCAAGCATAACAATTTCCTTGAAAAAAAAAACTGGCGGGCATCATATACCATTCGTAGTTCGCAAAATTGGACAATTTTTGGAAACAAACAAACACACACACTCGCAGCACAAGTGCTGAAACGAAGTTCGACCAAAGTCCTTAGGCAATAATGGTCAATTATTTCTCTTTTTATTTGTTTAGCTTATCCTACCTACCTCAGGATTTATAAACTTTTCCAATTAGCATCTGTGGCCAATTAACACATTTATGGCCTGGTAATCCTGATAGCTTGGCTTTGGTTTTTGTCTCTTTTTATTTTTTGAATTTTTTGCAAATTCTCTCTTTCTTATTGGGATCTATCTATCAAACATGGCGGGCTGTTAGCCAACTCAACAAAACAAAACTTTGTACAAGTACGCAATGTTCTTGGATCACACTCTATCTAGTCGATAGTTGTTGTTGCATTGTAGTAGGTTGCTTGTTGACAATAATTTTCGCTTGGTTAGTAGAAAAAGTTAGTGATTGTTAACAAGTTTTTTGTTTTTATGATTTGCGCACGTTCAGTAGGTGAAAAATAGGCCTTTTCTGTTTTATATGGAAAAAATATGTTGTTGGTTCTTGCTGTGCAATAGCTAGAAGGGGGGGCAATATGTATAAAATGTGACAACTTTGTGTAGCATGAGAAACTTTTATTGAATGTACTTTGATTAGATAAAAAAAAAAGTGTGACTTTCTTTTTTAATGTAATACTAACAACAATTTAAACTTATAAATTAAGTTGTAGAAACTATCAAGTTTGACTGGTCTTTAACTGTGAAGCATTGAATGTAAGTGCTGCCAAGTACATTGCTCAGTCAAACGATTTCTCTAAATTTTGCTCATACAATATATAGCCAGTTAACTAGTTTGTGGAGCAAAAACAAACATGCTCACATACATTTCTTTTAAATTGCGGTCATAGTACTTTTATGATGAAGATGACAAAAGCTTTATTCGCTTTAAGTCAAAATTGTGTTTTATAACTAACATTTCTCATTTTTCGAGAAAACTAATTTAATAAAAAATAAAATTTAACCTACAACCATATCTTATCAGACAGAAATATTGGTTTAAAATAGCAACTGGGCGTTCTTTTGCTCTACATTATAATAGAGAAAATAATAATTCCTCCATTTGGAAACCACCTTTAAAATACTTTGAAAAATATTAACTATTCTATGCCGTCCTGAGAAAGAAAGTCACATCTCTATTTTAGTAGTTTTGAGATATTTAGCTTTTACGTTTCTTATCTATCGTCTTTTACACTAGACGTGGAAATGTGACCATTTTACTTAACGTTTCTTAGTCATTTCCAGTTGGAAATCGGTATTCTTAGCTCAACACAAAAATCAGAAACTCATTCACTGTTCCGAATCTGCCCTTATCTCAATATTGGAATTTTGGCGTTTATGACTTTCTTTCTTAGAACGCCAGGATTACTATCAAACTTCTTAACCCGTTCATGCCCGAATTAAAATGAGCGGGGCTACAAATATTTTGAGGACAAATATGTGTGAGTCTGGACTCAAATGTGAACTGATAATAATTTCCTAATAAAGTTCATGGTGTCCTGTTTCGTTTGTTACAGGATGTTATCTATAGGCAACATTGGGGAGTGGTTGAGCAAACTTAACATTTTTTTCATGTTTTTCTTTTTTTAAATAACTCTCTTACTTTTATTTATTTATTTTGTTCACTCAGTTTCACAACAAAAAAAAATTATTTTAATGTTTTTAAACACTTTTGTCGCAAAACGATCTTGATCTTGATTTTGACAATTTTACTCTACGTGGAACGACTAATAAATGAACACGTGCACAGCTTATAATAGAACAAACAGCCGTTAGCTAACACAACTCATAAGGACACATAATGCCACAGGTCAAAAAAATTAAACGAGCGGGATTTAAAAGTCTATAAGTACAATGTTGCCTATAGGCTACATTTGGCATGAGAGGGTTAAGGGCCCACAGCGATGCAATTGGTACAAGTTAGACGGAAAAAATCATTTTTTGGATTTTTTTTTTATATTTTTCGATGTTTAAGGTATAGGAAAGTACAAAAAAAATATTTCAGACATTTTGGACAAGTGGGCGTGGCAGCTGCCATGCAACTTCAATACATTTTGGGATATACATATCTAAGACATGAGATTAACAACGATGACAAAATCAAACGTAGACATCTAGTATGTGATTTCCAAAAAATGTAATAAAGTTCGGCGCAATTGGAAAAGTGGGCGTGGCAGCTTCAATACATCTTTAACACATTTTGAACTATATCAAAAAATAAGATGAAGTACAATAATAAAATCAAAGTACATACAGTATTAGTAAGTCTAGTATGTGATTTCCAAAATATATAAAAAATTTCGTCGCCATTGCATAAGTGGGCGTGGCAGCTGTCATACACCTTAAACAAATTTTGAGCTATATATCAGAAACAAGATGAATTACAATAATGAGAAAAGCTGCGATAACGAAATTTTAAGTTAAAAATTTCTAACTTTAAAAAAATTTATATTTTTTCATATTTTAACAATATTAGGATTTTTAAGATACAATACAATGATATGAATAATCTTATTTTCTGTCCGCCTGTCTGTCTGTGATTACGATTACAGTCGTAATTTCATCAAAAAAAGGTTTCATCTAAAAAAATGAAGATCAAGTTCGAAAATGGGCCAAATCGGATGAAACCACGCCTACCTCCCATACAAAGTGACTTTAACAAAAAGATAAAATCTCTATTCATTCCTCAAAAATTAATTATATGGATTTGAAATTTTGCATAAGAGTTTTGATATTTAACATGCATTCTGAGTATGAAATTCAACCAAATCGGATGAAAACCGCGCATGCCTCCCATACAAAGTGACTTTATGAAAACGCTAAAATCTCTTTAAATTCCACAAAAATGTATTTAATTACTTAAAAACGGGCCAAAATGAACACCTTTTTATTTTACAAAATGTTTTGTCAAATTTTGCGTGTTCAATTTTTTTTTATTTATTTTAATAATATTGTGTGACGTATTAAGAATATTTAAACCCCGCATACAGTCTCATCGACCTCAAATTCAATACATTTCATACAAAACGGTCAGAGCATGGTTTATACAGAAATTTCTGGGACCATCATATAGATTAGAAAAAAAAAAAACTGAAAAAAAGTTGCGCACCTTGGCGCTCCAAGAGCTTAAAGCAATCATAATAGTTACTATATAGTAGACATATACTCGCATCAAATAGTATAACAAGTATACCCACGCACGGTCTGTGAGACCGAGATTCCTAGACCCATTTTAGCATGTTTTAAGTAACATATCATTACTTTTTTTTTTAAATTAAAAGTAATTACATAGTATTAGTTAACAACAGTCTTTTAATGCCTTTTGTTCAGAAAATAATTTGTCAAACGTAAATTGTCGGTCTGAGAGACCAATGCACGAGTATAAAAGGTTTGATAAAAATTTTTTTCTTTATTTTACAAAATATTTGACCAAATTTTCCATTTTTACGCATTTATATCCTTAAATACCGTTTTATAGCACAAAAATTTTACGTTATTGAATTTATTTTATTTCAAAAGATCATATCTTACTCATAAAGTATGTCAATTTTTAACTCTTTAGGATATTGGGAAATATTACAAAAATATAATCAAGTATTATAACAAAACTCATGAATAAATATTCAAAAATATCACTTTTTGGGTCAATTTTCAAGAATTTTTGTATTCTTTGTAAAAATCGGAGATAAGTAAAAAAATAAACCTGAGATCAATGGATATTTCTGAACAGTTCAAAATTTTCAGAATGCAAAAATTCGATTTCGAATTTTTTCCGTTTAGCATGTCCTTTCGTATTACGGGAGCTTTACAAAGAATACACTTTTTAAAAATTTATTTTAAGATGTATTTTATTTTAGACCGAAATTGTTTTTACATTATTAAAGTATAACTATTCAAGATTTATCCCTGACAAAAATTTTCCAAAAATATTGGAATTAGTCCAAAAATATTCGTCGATGAGATAGAAAAGTTTGATTTTTAATTTTTTTTGTATACATATTTTTTTATTTATAACCTAAAACGACTTAATTTTGTGCACAAAATATTAAAATTTTCTTTCTACGCCCGCCATTTTGTCAAAAATTAATTATATTTCAAAAATCAACGATTAAACCCAACGACCCTCTTTACTAAACCAAAAATTTCAGATGAACCAGTCTCCAGATTCTTGCTCTGAACATTTTTTCTCTCATCTCATTTTTCAAAATGTTAATGTTTCTCAAAATATTTTAAAGGATGAACAATTGAATCTATTCCAGCGCAACTCAACAATAAGTTGGTTACGAGTTCAAAAGCAAAAGAGGATTTAACATAAATTCCAAGTAGTTAAAATATTTCAGTAGCAAGTATTTCATTAGATTTAATTAAATTTACACATAATTAAGTTGAAATAAGTTTTGTGTGCTAAAGAGATATAAAATTGTTACTTTACTGGTAATGGCACAAAATAGGGAATAGCAAGAGCAAAGGAATTTAAACGCATTTTGTAATTTTTTTTTCTTTAGCTTTTAGTGCGTCTCTAGTGTCTACTTTAACAATAAAGTCAACAAAAGAAGAAAGAAAGAAAGAAAAACAAAACCAAAATAGAACAGAATGTAGTGCTATGGTTCGGTTGGATAGGATGAGAAAGTATGTAATGTAAATAATGGCGAAGCTTCAGTACCTCCACCATCCTGAAAACTGTGCCGACTGTCGAAGTCAGTGCAGCATCAAACTCGATTTCCACAATGGAGTCGAAACTCACCCCACCACCCACCCACACACTCATTACTACTCTTCGGTGCTTTTTTAGAACTGATGATAACCCAGCATTAATGTAGGATTATCCTGTTCGGATGAATGTCATACTCGGCACAACAAGCTACAACAAATATTTTTCAGTATTCGAATGCCAGAGCCAGAGGAACACTTGGAACTAATATTTTAGTGTGTTTGTGCTTTGAGAGCGTGTGAAGTAGTGGGGGTAGCAGAGAAGTGGTGTATGAATGCGGATGTGGCTGAAGTTGTAGTGTTTTAGGAAGGTACCATTTCGAGCAGCAAAAGTTTTGCTCATAATTTGCTGCTTAACTCTGCAAAATTGTTGAAAATAGTTTGGTTGTTGTTGCTATGTTAACCCATTACTGCTATGCTTTAATCTATTAAGAAGTGAGCAAAAATTTGTGCTTTGAATTTTTTTTCCTGTGCGTTAGATTTGCTGAAATTGGACGAAAAAGTTAACAAACAATTCAACTTTTCAACCTTTTTTAAGAACTTAATCTAAGCGTTAATGGGTTGCGTTTGACTTGTAGAAAAATAATGTCCGTGTTTCTAACTGCAGAAAAGATTTAACCCCATTAGCTTTTGTTGTAAAATTTTATACTGCACGTGTCAGGGACGAGAATCCCGAATTGGGTGGTAGAAATAGCTTCTGGTGGAAATTCCTCTTTTTTGTTTTCCAGGTCACTAGCGTGCATGTGACATAAATATAAATGGGCATGGCATACCCGTCGACAATTATAATAAACATATCTAAAGAATTGTATGCAATTTCGGGCCTTTGTGTGAGGATGTTTATTTCGATTGGGATGTCTGAACCCATGACTCAACTTTGAAAAAGTAATAATCACGACTTTTTATTATTTAAGTTATCAACAAAATTTTTTTTTATATATTAACATTATTTTTTACGTATTTATATAAATGGACTATTGAAGAGAACCATAGCGCCTCCTTATCGATGTTGAACTACGTGATGTTAAATCCGAATATAAGCTAGCAAAGAAACAAACCAATTTTTCTTGTCCTTGTGAAATTAAAATCCGGACGAGTTTAATTCCGTTTTAGTGAAAATGAGGAATTTTACTTTGGATATGAATTTAACTTACGACACTCTTCCAATATAACTTTATTTGAAAGAAATTCACTTTGACATCGACTTGAAGCACATAAAAAGTTTAAAAGAATGTATGAAAATTAAAAAAAAATATTAAATTTTTATAAATGCAAAAAACATATTTCGTGAGTAAACTTCGGAAATTCGTCATCAGTTATTCTCCATAGTCCGTAGTACTAACTTGGAACGAGTTTTATTATTCCCATTATTATTCTTCTTCTGCTTCTTTTCTTCTTCTTCTTCTTCTTCTTCTTCTTCTTCTTCTTCTTCTTCTTCTTCTTCTTCTTCTTCTTCTTCTTCTTCTTCTTCTTCTTCTTCTTCTTCTTCTTCTTCTTCTTCTTCTTCTTCTTCTTCTTCTATTCTTATTCTTATTCTTATTCTTATTCCTATTCTTATTCTTCTTATTCTTGTTCTTGTTCTTGTTCTTGTTCTTGTTCTTGTTCTTGTTCTTGTTCTTGTTCTTGTTCTTGTTCTTGTTCTTGTTCTTGTTCTTGTTCTTGTTCTTGTTCTTGTTCTTGTTCTTGTTCTTGTTCTTATTCTTGTTCTTGTTCTTGTTCTTATTCTTATTCTTATTCTATTCTTATTCTTATTCTTATTCTTATACTTATTCTTATTCTTATTCTTATTCTTATTCTTATTCTTATTCTTATTCTTATTCTTATTCTTATACTTATTCTTATTCTTATTCTTATTCTTATTCTTATTCTTATTCTTATTCTTATTCTTATACTTATTCTTATTCTTATTATTATTCTTATTCTTATTCTTATTCTTATTCTTATTCTTATTCTTATTCTTATTCTTATTCTTATTCTTATTCTTATTCTTATTCTTATTCTTATTCTTATTCTTATTCTTATTCTTATTCTTATTCTTATTCTTATTCTTATTCTTATTCTTATTCTTATTCTTATTCTTATTCTTATTCTTATTCTTATTCTTATTTTAATTTTTATTCTTATTCTTATTCTTTTTCTTATTCTTATTCTTATTCATATTCTTATTCTTATTCTTATACTTATTCTTATTCTTATTCTTATTCTTATTCTTATTCTTATTCTTATTCTTATTCTTATTCTTATTCTTATTCTTATTCTTATTCTTATTCTTATTCTTATTCTTATTCTTATTCTTATTCTTATTCTTATTCTTATTCTTATACTTATTCTTATTCTTATTCTTTTCCATATACCTTTCCCTTTCCTTATCTCAATTCTTATTTTTATCATTATCATTATCCTCATCCGTAATTGTGATCTTATCATTGTGTTAATCTTTATCATAGTCCTTATTTTAGCCTCTGCCATAATCATTGTCTTCATTCCATAATAACTGTCTTAACCTTCATCCTACTCCTAGTCTTAATAATCATCGTATTCCTTATCGTACTCTTTGTCCCAGACCTAGTCTTTGTGAATGCTTGTCCTATTTTTTAATTAACCTTTGTTCTAATCTTTGTACAAGTCCTTTGTTCAAGGCTTTTGTCTTAGTCTTCGTCGTGGTCTTGGTCTTGGTCTTGGTATAGGTTTTGGTTTTGATCTTGGTCTTGGTTTTGGTTTTGGTTTTGGTTTTGGTTTTGGTCTTTGTTTTGGTCTTGGTCTTGGTCTTGGATTTGGTCTTGGTCTTGGTCTTGGTTTTGGTCTTGGTCTTGGTGTTGGTCTTGGTCTTGGTCTGGTCTTGGTCTTGGTCCGGTCTTGGTCTTGGTCTTGGTCTTGGTCTTGGTCTTGGTCTTGGTCTTGGTCTTGGTTTTGGTTTTGGTCTTGGTCTTGGTCTTGGTCTTGGTCTTGGTCTTGGTCTTGGTCTTGATCTTGGTCTTGGTCTGGGTCTTGGTCTTGTCCTTGTCTTTGTCTTTGCCTTTTTGCCGTAGCACCTGTAACATAGCAAGTAACATTTCTATGCAACGAACACGGAACACGTTTTTGTTACTTAAACTGCTGCTACCTCCGAGTGATGGAGTAACAATTTATTTTTGTCAGGAGACTAAAAACCCATATTTTATATTAGTTTTATAACATTTGCTGTATATATACATTTACAATTTCATGCAACGCCGTTGCATTTTTGTTGCATTTCTGCTCCTTGAATAGGTGGATGATGTAGTACATTTTTCAAGTTTTTCCATGAAGACAAAGAACCAACCTTCATAGTCGGTCGTACTATAAGTTTTATCGTAGCGCCTATACTAAACGAGTAAAAATTTCATGCAACAACGTTGCATTTTATTTCAAAGGCATTGTATTACATTTTGGTAAAAGGCTTGCAATTGTCTGAAGAGAGATGCTGCCCGATCAGAGAAATTAATTTCAGCTGAAAAAATGTTCTGTATCAAATGCGATTCGAGCCCAGGATCTCCCGGTTCTGTAATTGAAATAGGTCAATGTGCGCTTATGCCACCAGTTAACTAAACTAACTCTTATGCGCTCAGTATACAACCAAAGTCACAACCGAAGTTTTTATTGAAATTTGTCGATGTCGGATTTTTTTCGACTCAGTTTAAATTTTCCACAAAAACAAACTCATGGCATTAACGGATGTAGACTACATAAATAATTATCATTTTTAATAAAGTGCCACAAACCGCAAAAACTGTACAAATTCATTCAAATTATAAAGGTACCTAAGTATACAAAAATTCATAATAAAAAATATTAAAAAGGCATTAAAAAAAAATGTGGAGAACAAGAACAAAAAAGGAGGTTAACTAACAAAGGAGTATGAAAAGAAATTCCTCATAATTTCTTACCACTTTATTACAACCATTCTTCAACAAAGCATGTAAACAGAAAGAAAAAAAAAATCCCAGAAATGCCACTGCAGGGAGGAGAAGTGGTGAAATGAAGAGAAATCAGTTAATAAAGAACACAAATATACGGACAAACAAAGGGCGGAAATGCAACCACATCTTGTGGTGGCATTATTTTTTAGGCATACTTCATTATTGTAAATAATGCAAAAATATTATGTGGAGCATTTGTGATGCAAAAAAGTGGAAGTTTTTTACTCATAAAAAAAAAGAAAAAAATGTCCATTAATATAAAATTTTAAAAATTTCATAACCATGAAATGAGCACTTGTTTTATGAAAAAAAAAAAATTTGTTTGCAATTACGTTATGACAGCAATTAATTAAAAAGAAGTTGACAAGAAAAACAAGGCACGTAATAAATCAGGGAGTGAGCACCAAAGGCAATAGAAGCCAGATGTCACATAGTAGGAGAGTAAATGGGCGTGGAAAACCAGTAAGACTAGCCAGCTTTAGATGGCAGTGCGTCCTTTAGGTGAGTTTTTCTGCGTGTGGGTGGGTTGGTGTGGGTATTTGAACAAGGCTTTTTTCAATTCTTGCTATTGACAAACTTGCTGCTCTGTGCAGCACAATGATATGACGAAAGCACGGCCAACGTCTCCGGTTTCAATTACGAACTGTGATTGACATAAAGATAAACACAGCACTGCCTAACGGAAGCGTAAGGTTTCTACAGGTAGTTTTTAAGTTTGCCGTTGATTAGAATGCCGAAAAAATTCGGTTATTTTTTTTTCAATTAAAAACACGTTAAATATTTCTAGCTACAAACTCTCGGCTAAACAGTTATAAAAGTGTTGAATAATGAGAAGCAATGCAATAATGATCAACAGTTGGAAATTATTTATGAAGTACTGCTTAATATTCCAAACGTGAACTGAAAAAGTTTGGTGATAGACGTCATTTTATAAGCAATTTGATAAAATAAAATTTTCTAGAAATTGACATAGAATAGTTTTATTGTCTAATTAAGGGAAATTCTTTTAAAAAAAATGTTTCTAAATGAGTACGAGTTAATAAAAATCCTGCTGTTGCCTCCTTAAAAAAATGGCTGTGCTCATTAATTTTAAACTTTTTTTTTCATTTGCTCAGAAACGTATTCAAAGTCGTCGTATTATGACTCCATAGCGTGGAAATATGTTTGGATGTTGCCTTGGTTGGAGATGAGTAATGCACGCATGGATTATAAATAAACATGTTGAATTAGTTGCGCTACGCAATGAAAGAGAGGCGACATTTGGCGACGATTGACGCTGCCAAAATGACACGCTTTCATTTCTTTTTAATCTATTCTATCTAATGAGAGATTTTTTCGTCTTCTTTTTTTAAATAAACTCAATGATTTGGAACGAACAAGCAAAGTTGGAGATTTACGAAAAAGTACAATAACTGACGGATAGATTTTTTAAGATAGGGCAACAAAACGTTAAGTTGAAAACTTTTGAAATAAAACTTTTACAGCGCTTTCAATTAATCAAAAAACTGATTGACTGGCATTCAGTACGACAAGTATTGTCCTAAGTATAAACTTAATGTATCTTTTAAACAAATTACCCCAAAAATTCTATTTCACGTAAAATTTTAGTAGGTGTATTCACGATTTATCCGTAGAATAATAATACAAACTAAAAAGGAATGGAATAAATCGCCGTTAAGGAATATATCGCCTTAACCCAAGTTAAAATACCTTCAATCTTGCGTTTTTTACATAATATCTAAAGTTATGAAGGTTTTATTATATTGATTACGTCAGTTTGTATGGGCGCTAGGCGTGGTTTCCATTCAATTATTCCAAATTTTTACCTCGTTGTACGTTTTAAATATCAAAAACTATGCGTAAGATATCAAGTCAATGCATTATTTTTTTGGGAAATTTCTGAAGGTTTTGCTATTTTATGACGTCACTTTGTATGGGAAGAAGGCGCGGTTTCGTCCGATTTCGACAAACTTCAAACAAAGAGTACGTTTTTGGCATCAAACTTAATGTGAAAAATTTAAAGTTTTACAGATTAATTTGATTAGTTAGTGGAATTTTTTTATGATTTTACAATTTTTTATAGTCACTTTGTATGGGTGAAGGTTTTAAATTAATTTTTAGAGAGTTTTTAGAGATTTTAAATTTTGATTAATTTGGAATCACAGATTATGTGTAAAATTTTAAATACTGAGATTAATTTTTGTTGAATTTTTAGAGATTTTCTGTAAAGGAGGTTGGCGTGGTTATCATACGATTTTTTCCAAATTTCAAACGTAGAGTGCATATTTCTAATAAAAGATTGCATATTTCAAGGTTTTAGATTGATAAATAAGAAATCTTTTAGAAAGAAGATTTTACCATCGCGGTAGTCGAGTAGGTACGTGCTTGACAGTCAACTCAGAAGACCCGGGTTCGAATCCCAGGTTCGAATAACCTTTCTGAATTTCATTCCTCATTTCTAACCAACTTAAATTATTCATACTCATCATTATTTATGACTTGAAGTTGTTGGTGGTAGAACAGTTTGTAGAGAGGATCGCTTAGAAACTTCAAATGACTAAGGTAAAGGCCTCAAATTCAAATTCTTATGTTTCTATGGCTTTCCACCACGCTTAGAACATCCTACACATAATTCGCTTAGTTGCCCCTTCTTTTCCACTAATCTTTCACTACATTTCGAACCAAAACATACTTCATTCCATAGGTATTATACCTAAAATCTTTGGTTCAAATCTAAAAAAAACCCAAATTTTATTCCGATAGCTTCAAAATTAAGCCTCTCACCGTGACGATGGACAGAAGGGGGTGGCTTAATCGACACAGATAATGATGTTGATCAAGAATATTTATGTACTTTTCTATACCTACCACACCTTGTTATGGGCGTAACAAACAAAGTGAAAAAATAACCGGCAGAAAAATGCACCAAATTTGAAAAAGTAATGCGCAGAGGGACATTTATGTTTCCTTAACGGGTATCGCAGTGGGACTTGTACTGGGCCTTTTTGAAACTAGCTACACTCGAAAATTATTTGTTTTAAAGGTAGTTATCGACTTCATTTTACCGAGCTCTTGCGTTAACCCATTATCTACCACTGTTCGATTTTTCGAACACTCAACAGATTAAATATACAAAAAAAATGTTTTCTTGTGGTAGAAAATGGGTTAATGCATATTATTTTATATATCACTTTATTTTATAAAATATAGTGATCCGACACTATTCTAAATGTAGTACGATTCATCGTGATTTATGGGTTAACGGTATGAGCCACAGCAAAGAAGACGAAGTCAGACTCGGTGCACTCAGCCACTATGTTGTGCCTGCAGAAAAGTTTCCGAACATGCAACACTAGTCGTAGAAAACTCGATACACATCGAACTTCTTGTGGATGAGACGCTTCTGACCGCTTAGAACAATGCCTCAGTTTTCAAGAAAGTTGCTACAGAAGGAAGCATGCTGCAGTGGCAAGACCGCTGGAATAGATCACCAAAGAGTCGGTAGGCAATGCCCGCATCGAGGCTTTGAACAGTCTCGGGAAAACTGTGACACAATATCACTTGGTTACCCTAATGCTGAAAAGCGAAGCAACTGCTCAGTGGGCAATGTCCTCGCTAAACTTATAACAGAAGAACTGCGAAGAGTTGAGTGTTTGCAAAACACGGGAAGCTGAGTAGAGAATATCACCTCTATTTACCCCTTAAACGACGGTCATTAGCCATTTATTTTTCAGCTGAGTTTCTACCTCTATCTCTACCTCTACCTCTTCCTCTACCTCTACCTCTACCTCTACTTCTATCTCTACCTCTACCTCTACCTCTACCTCTACCTCTACCTCTACCTCTACTTCTACTTCTACCTCTACCTCTACCTCTACCTCTACCTCTACCTCTACCTCTACCTCTACCTCTATCTCTACCTCTACCTCTACATCTACCTCTACCTCTACCTCTACCTCTACCTCTACCTCTACCTCTACCTCTACCTCTACCTCTACCTCTACCTCTACCTCTACCTCTACCTCTACCTCTACCTCTACCTCTACCTCTACCTCTACCTCTACCTCTACCTCTACCTCTACCTCTACCTCTACCTCTACCTCTACCTCTACCTCTACCTCTACCTCTACCTCTACCTCTACCTCTACCTCTACCTCTACCTCTACCTCTACCTCTACCTCTACCTCTACCTCTACCTCTACCTCTACCTCTACCTCTACCTCTACCTCTACCTCTACCTCTACCTCTACCTCTACCTCTACCTCTACCTCTACCTCTACCTCTACCTCTACCTCTACCTCTACCTCTACCTCTACCTCTACCTCTACCTCTACCTCTACCTCTACCTCTACCTCTACCTCTACTTCTATCTCTACCTCTACCTCTACCTCGACATCTTTCTCTATCTCTATCTCTATCTTTACCTCAACATATATTTTTACCTCTACCTAGTTCATTTTGCTAATCAACTAATCTATGCAACTAATTTATTCACCTAAGCAACTGTTTTTCATCTACCAACCCCCTTCCAGATTCTAAAGCTCTACCATTTTAATTATCTACTAGAATTGTTAAAATTACATCCTTTAAATTTTCTAAATATTTAGTTGCCAAAATTTAATTAAAAATATTATCCATTAATTATGCAAATTGCTTCCAGTTCAATTATATGGCAAAAATAAAACAAACAATGAGGCAACATTGGCTCAAGGCAAAAGGAAATAATTATATAAATACTTAAGACGATTACTTTATGTGCCTAAAATTAATAGACAAACAAAATCAAGAGCAAAAACAAACAATAGCAACAACGTCAAAAGCAACAACATCAAAAGCATGAACTACAACAACACTACAGCAATAACAATAAGTAAGGTAGGTAAACGAATGACGTTGCCACATTGTTGTCTCATGACGCTGACACATGTATGCGTATGTGTGTACGCACTCAATCACGCATACATGGCAATGTTTTGGTCTGTTGTTACTAATCTATTAACCAAATTATATTCTATATATATAAAGAAAAGATAACAATAACAACAACAAAAATAGTACTAATAATAACGAGCTCAAAGTATAGAAAATTAGGCAGATACATAAATAAATTGTGCGGCCCTACTTTGCGAAATTTACTAATAAAATTCTGGACAAAATAGCTTGTGAAAATACATGGCAACAGTCTGATTGTGCTTCTGTCCACATTTTAGTCACACACACACATTCATAAGACCCCTCACACGGCAAGCATAAAAATTTACGTCAGATCAAAAGTTTTCTTTAAATTTATGTTTAAGAATTTTTTTTTAGGAAAATTGATTTTTCAATGCGTATCCAATATATGTGGGTGTATTTAAGTATTTATGTGTGTGTGTGTGTGTAAGTGTAGCGGATAATTTTCAAATTTTCTATTAGAATATGCAAAATTTATGTAGTGGGTAAGGATGAAGCTTATTCTTTGGTCTACCACCAAAAGCAGTGGTTCCCAACAATTCTTAACAATCATTTAAGCTTTTAATCCAATCAACGTACACGCTTGTCTTAACTTCGGAAAGTGCTCGTTAGAACTTTTTTAAGCACCAAAAGATAAACTTTTTGTTGTTTTATAGAAATTACTTGGACTTCTTTTTAGTCTTGGAAAGTAACTTTTGCGAGACTGTTTTGAAATTTTTAATAGAAGCTAAACTAAACTTTAATATACGACTGAAAAAAATTTTTAATTGAAAAAAAAAATATATTTGGCGGTGATCGTTCGGATTCGAACCCTCGACATATTTTAGCTTAAGTCATGCTTACAGAGGCTGTAACTTCTAAAACAACTGTGATACTATGCGTATTAAGATTACAATTTCCTGCCCAACTTGTAAAGCTTCGCTAACACTTCTATAAAAGTTCGGTAAATAAAATAATACAGAATATGAAGTTCTTATGAGCGAAGCAGGCTATAGGAACGTGGGAACTGGGTATCCGTTCTGGACATAAAAGTCCGTGCATATTTTTTCCCCTAAAATTACTCTGTTATAAAAAACAAAATTATACACAATGTTAGCTTTTCTGTTCCCAAAATATCTCTACACTTGTCAGAAATTAAATTTTAACTAAGAAAAGTTTAATTTGGTAAAAACAAATCTTAATTCATTAGGTAGTAGGTAGCATTTGTATGTAATAGCCGTTATAATTCTTTTTATTGCCTATTTAAATGACAAATAAGAAAATTAAATTAAATTATTGTTCAGAATAACGGCAAGGAGTACGAGGAGATTTAAAAGTCGATGATTCCAAACAAACAGGTTGAATTTTTTTTTAAATTGTACTTAATTTAACGAAGCACAAGCATCTAGTAAAGGAAAAGGAGTAAAGCTTCCAATATTGCAGTAAACGATTGTTCAGAAGCTTATTTGAAATTTCAGAAAGACCTTACTAAAGACCTTAAAAAACTACTTTAGCTTTGTAAGATAGTATGTCTCCATTTCTTCAGTAAAGAACTTTTCGAAAGCTTACTGGAAACTTCGGAAAAACCTTATCACAGCTTAAATAACAACTATGGCTTATTTATAGAGTAATTTTTCCCGTTACTATACTAAATTATTTTTCGGAAACTTATTTGAAACTTGAGAAGACGAACAGCTTAAATGGTAACAATGGCTGCATAAGAGATTGAATCTCCCAATACTGCAGTAAACGATTTTTCGGAAGTATATTGGAAAATTCGGAAAGACCTTACAAAAGCTTAAATAACAACTATAGCTTCGTAAGCTATTATGTCTCCATTTCTTCAGTAAACAATTTTTCGAAAGCTCACAGGAAACTTCGGAAAGACCTTACAACAGCTTAAATGACAACTATGGCTTATTTATAGAGTAATTTTCCTATTATTGTACTAAAATATTATTCGGAAGCTTTTCGAAAACTTCGGAAAGACCTTACAATAATTTAAATAACTACTATAGCTTCGCAAGATAGTATGTCTCCACTACTTCAGTAAACAATTTTTCAAAAGCTTACTGGAAACTTTGGTAAAACCTTACAACAGCTTAAATAACAACTAAGACTTATTTAGAGAGTAAGTCTCCCATAACTGCAGTAAATTATTTTTCGGAAGCTTATTGAAAATTTCGGAAAGACCTTACAAAAGCTTAAATAACAACTATGGCTTCGTTAAAGAGTAAGTTTTGAAATACGGCAGTGAAAACTTCGGAAAGACCTTACAACAGCTAAAATAACAATTTTGCTTCAGTAAGTGACTTTTCAGAGGCTTATTGGAAACTTCGGAAATAACTTATAACAGATTAATACCAACTATAGCGTCGTTAGAGTAAGCTACCCGTCGCAAGCTCGAAATAAGACGAGTCGAAGCTTCAATTGTCGAATCTTACAACTTTTTAAACCTTCTAAAAGTTCGTGTGTTAGTTTGTAAAGAACTAAGATATGATGTTCGTATCAACAAAGAAGTTTGTGAAACACTAAGCTAACTAGAACCACATGAGCTGAATCATGAGCACACATAAATTAGACACCCCAAAAGATTTGCTTGTTTTGCAAATGAATTCAATTTAAAGTTCTGCTTTATGTTTTCCAACGACTGCATATTAAAAATATATAGTTTATTTCAACTATTAAAAATTTCAATGATAATGCACAAACTTTGGACCTTTTCCAGAAGTCCAAAACAGAGTAGAGACGTATATATTTTTGTGTTTAACTTAGTTATGTATGTAAAAAGTTTTGGTTGTGTTTATTCAGTTTGCAAGATTTTAAATTAACATGTCGGATACTTGAAATTGTCTAATCAGACAATGGTGCACGTGTAGTAAACAGATATTTTATTTTTTTGTTTTATTATAGGTTGTATGAGTGAGTTCATATTTAATTTAAATTTCATTGTTTGTATGCTCAACGCACTGTTGCAACGATTATCTGCAACAACTTTATCGCAATTAATTATTTTCTCTTATCTTATCAACTTGTTTGTCGTGAAACACTTAATTGCAAAAATTAATGAGACAAACGCCATCGAAAGGAGTAAGAGGGTGCTCATCCCCCTTTTGGGAGCCTTTTGTTGAAGACATGTCGCGCAACATGCGTTAAGTGAGTGACATGATGAAGAGGCAATAAAAATAAAGTGAATAATTTTATTTGACAATTTAATTTTATTAATGTTCAAAGAGCAGATTGCTCTGACTTTCATTGAGTTAATTTGGCCGCAGCATGACGAGGTGGGTCTGTGTTTGCCGCTGACTATATCCCAGCAGTATGAAAACCGATAAAATAAAAAAAAATCTAACAGCGACTTTTTAAATTATTGCGTTTAAACCATGTGTGAATTATACAAACTCAGTAAAAGATATGTTTGAATATGATCTAATTCACGATTTTTTTTATATATTTTTTAAACAAAAATCACTTAATGCACTAGTGTGATTTTATTCGTAGAGTTTTAATGTGGAAGAATACAGGGCAAGACTGCTATTTAGTGCATACTAACCTTTGCTAGAAATATATTTCAACATTTTTTTTTTCAAACTATTAAAACGAGCTTTTGTATAAGCGCATATATTGTGTGTCATTTTCTGACGAAATTATTACTACTATTGCATTTTAGTCTGTACTAAATACTTTTCATTTTTAGATTTTGCACTAATAAAAAATGAAAAGTTAGCGGTATGATTTCTTTTGTTTTACAACGTAATTAAGTACGAGGGTTGCTGCTTATATTTCTGGCCTTGGCAACAGCAAGTGGCAACACTTACCATCTGCAGTTTCCATTGGAAACTTGATATTGCTAAATATACTGATTTTGGAAGAACTTCAAGGCATTCGTTATGGAACGAACGTCGGCCACGATTGAATTCGTTGTACCAGTTTTTTTTTGCAGTGCTATGAGATGGTGCTTTATCGCCGAATAAAGAATTAAATTCATCTCTGCATTTTTGTCTTATTATCCCACATCAAAAGTTATGAAAAATAATCGCACGAAAATGTTCACGAATTAATTTAATTTTTTGCCTGAGTTGAATTTTCAAGTTTTTTTAAACAATACAAATCGCACTCTAATGGCAAAATGTTCTGAATAAGTCTATATTTAGGGATGGAGTAAAAATTCCCTCTATACAAAATTCTTTTTACAAAATACCCTTTTTTAAAATTCTTCTTAACAAAATTCCCCACGTGGCGTCCGTGGCGTAGTTGGTTAAAGTGCGTGGCCGCTATGTCAACGAACTTTGGAAACCCAGGTTCGAACCCCAGCAGCGACAGAAAATTATTTGAATTAAAATAATTTTTCTGTACGGTCGCCACCTCTCTGCAGACAATGGCAAACCTCAGAGAGCAATCAAAGTGCCATGTAAAGCTTCTTGAGAACGAGAACATTCATCGTTCATCGCCGTTCGGAGTCGGCGTTATAGTCCGAGAGCTGGTAGACATTTTTGACTACGTGTTTGAGGCACTCTGAAAACTTGTATAATACTTCCTTTGTGATGTCTAAATACAAAAACCGAGACCTGGCTGAGGGGTAGTGGGTCTCAACCATACAATTTTTTTTTTTAATAAGAAAAAAATGTCACGCAAAAAATATTTTTGAGGCATTTTAAAACTTTTATACTTTAAAAATATAGTATTTGAAGAGTGCAAAAATAAACAAGCCAGATTATTTAGTCGGGTATAAAACTTTGCCAGGTGTTGGTAAAGTTGTATTAAAAAGAAATCGAAAAAATATATTTGAGGCACGTTGAAATTTTAACTGCATATTATTTTTAACTAAAAATAAATATTTTTAAAATGACAGGTCATTTCGGTGGGAAATTCTATCTGCCAGGTGATCGAGAATGTTAGATACGCAGTGTTGGGAAAAGATATAAGAATGGATTTTTTTTTTATTATTATCAATTATTCAAAAAAAAAAAAAAATAGTAAGTGTAGTAGTAATAGCGCATCTAGAAGTTGTAATAGATTTTGACCTTAGTTATATTGTACTTAAAAAATTTTAAAAATTTTACGATAACTGGGAAAGCTTTCTCTCTACCATGTTCTTATTTTTTTGTCCAACCCTGTAAGTGAGAGTGAATAGCGCTAAATTCAAAAGTGATAGAGAGGGTATATCGGCTGATGTCTGCGTCAAAGAACACTACCGTGTGATTGGCTCTTGCAAGACCACGTGACTTACAGTCCCCAAGCTGTTGGCAGTAGAAACTTTGGAGTAACATATAATAATATTTGTCTAACACGTGTATTACAAAAGTTCGGTTTATAATGGCTAGTGAAAAGTTGGTGTGTGTTATTTGTGAAAAAGACAGCGTTAAGTGATCGCTTTTAATGAAAATACTTTGAAAAAAAGTCATGAAGTGTTAGAAATTAGAAAAAAGCATGGTATTTCTTTTTGGTGTTTCTTCAAACTCTCGTAATTTATTGAAATATTGCTTTGTTCAGCAATATTGCTGAAGTTCTCCAAGCTTTGTATTTTTTTATTAATTTCAGTTTCCCGGGTAAATTTTTCGTACTTCGCTAACGATTTTATCAGAACATCTTTATTTAGTGCATTAAGTGGTTGTAGTTGTTCTTGGAGTTTTTAGATCTTTTGTTGCAAAAAATACAAATATTTCGATTTTTTATTTCCTTGGTCTCAGGAATAGCTTCTTTATCACCAACATCGACATTAACTTCAGATGCAGATATTAGAACAGTTAATAATAAAAATAAGAATAAAATAATAAAATTATACAAACCAAATGAAAAACGAGGTACATCAGATTCCCTTGACGTATTATCATAATATTTTTTCATCAAGGCAAGAAAGTTTTTATAACACTGAGTGTGATACCCGTCTTTGAGGTTAAGATTCGTTGGTAAAGCAATGTCTTTGTATTTTAACCCATGCTTTTTTCTAATTTCTAACACTTCATGACTTTTTTTCAAAGTTTATTTTTTAAGTACAATATAACTAAGGTCAAAATCTATTACAACTTCTAGATGCGCTATTACTACTACACTTACTATTTTTTTTTTTTTTTTGAATAATTGATAATAATAAAAAAAAAATCCATTCTTATATCTTTTCCCAACACTGCGTATCTAACATTCTCGATCACCTGGCAGATAGAATTTCCCACCGAAATGACCTGTCATTTTGAAAATATTTATTTTTAGTTAAAAATAATATGCAGTTAAAATTTCAACGTGCCTCAAATATATTTTTTCGATTTCTTTTTAATACAACTTTACCAACACCTGGCAAAGTTTTATACCCGACTAAATAATCTGGCTTGTTTATTTTTGCACTCTTCAAATACTATATTTTTAAAGTATAAAAGTTTTAAAATGCCTCAAAAATATTTTTTGCGTGACATTTTTTTCTTATTAAAAAAAAAAAATTGTATGGTTGAGACCCACTACCCCTCAGCCAGGTCTCGGTTTTTATATTTAGACATCACAAAGGAAGTATTATACAAGTTTTCAGAGTGCCTCAAACACGTACCCTAAAATGTCTACCAGCTCTCCTACTATTAAGCATGTAGGTCCGGTTCTCGGTCAATTGTGTATAAACTTAATAACACGCACAACACAATTGATCATAAGAAGCTGGGTCAAAGTCCTTTCAAGGGCTGAAATGGCCAGTTATTTATTTTTTTTTTTAACAAAATTCCCCCTTCAGAAAAATACTCCTTCATAGAATTCCACTTTATAAAATTCCCCTTAACAAAATTCCCCCTTCCAAAAATCCCAGTGTCAAAATTCACCTTAAATAAAAATTCACCCTTTTTAAAATTCATTTTTTAAAATTCTTTTACAAAATTCCCCTTTATAAAAAATCTCCTTCACAAAATTCTCCTTTACAAAATCCACTTACCAAAATTCCCCTTTTACGAAATTCTCCCTTTGTAAATTTCTGCATTTCAGAACAAAACCTTAAGAAAAATCGAAACCTTCAACAAAGTGCGCGCTTAATTCTTCAATCCCTCAAGCAAAATTTAAAAAAGGGAAATTTTGAAAAGGGGAATTTCGTAAAAAGAATTTTGTATAGTGGGAATTTTGACCCCATCCCTAAACATACACTTCTTCAGAACATTTTACCATTTGAGTGCGATTTGTGTTGTTAGCTAGATCATCATGTGACATACCGTGGGGCATCTTTAGGTATAAGTATGACAAGCATCAATACGATGTTGCATGACCAATTGAACGTAAAGATTTTGTCGGGTTGGATCCCTCATTATTTGACAGTCAAAAAAAGCTCGTGTCGATTGATTCAAGGAAATTTTGAAAAATTACGATCACGATGCATCAAAGGCTATGTATAGCATCTACAGAGGTGACGAATCATGCATATGCGCCCCGAAAAAAAGATACAGTAGTTTCGACTATGTCGTAACACAAGACGTAGAATTAGTCAATTCGCTTTTGATGACATCTTTTTTAAAAACTATTTAGCAAAATATTTATTCCATACACCTGAGCATATGACCTTTAAAAGAGTGCCGGAAAGGGTTAATGTGTATCACCGACCCCCATTACTTTTGCAAAAGGAACATTTTTACCTTTGACACCTTTTCCCTCCGACCACTCCTTAGGGGGGCTCCCTTACAAATTTTATGGTTTTTGTGCCGGAAAGGGTTAATATGTATCACTGACCCCCATTACTTTTGCAAAAGGAACTTTTTTTCCCTTGACACCTATTCCCTCTGACCGCTCCTTAGGGGGGCTCCCATACGAATTTTATAGTTTTTGTTTATTTATTCCATACACCTGAGCATATGACCTTTAAAAGAGTGCCGGAAAGGGTTAATGTGTATGACCGACCCCCATTACTTTTGTAAAAGCAACATTTTTGCCTTTGACACCTTTTCCCTCCGACCACTCCTTAGGGGGGCTCCCATACAAATTTTATGGTTTTTGTGCCGGAAAGGGTTAATATGTATCACTGACCCCCATTACTTTTGCAAAAGGAACTTTTTTTCCCTTGACACCTATTCCCTCTGACCAATCCTTAGGGGGGCTCCCATACGAATTTTATAGTTTTTGTTTATTTATTCCATGCACCTGAGCATATGACCTTTAAAAGAGTGCCGGAAAGGGTTAATGTGTATGACCGACCCCCATTACTTTTGTAAAAGCAACATTTTTGCCTTCGACACCTTTTCCCTCCGACCACTCCTTAGGGGGGCTCCCATACAAATTTTATGGTTTTTGTGCCGGAAAGGGTTAATATGTATCACTGACCCCCATTACTTTTGCAAAAGGAACTTTTTTTCCCTTGACACCTATTCCCTCTGACCAATCCTTAGGGGGGCTCCCATACGAATTTTATAGTTTTTGTTTATTTATTCCATGCACCTGAGCATATGACCTTTAAAAGAGTGCCGGAAAGGGTTAATGTGTATGACCGACCCCCATTACTTTTGTAAAAGCAACATTTTTGCCTTCGACACCTTTTCCCTCCGACCACTCCTTAGGGGGGCTCCCATACAAATTTTATGGTTTTTGTGCCGGAAAGGGTTAATATGTATCACTGACCCCCATTACTTTTGCAAAAGGAACTTTTTTTCCCTTGACACCTATTCCCTCTGACCGCTCCTTAGGGGGGCTCCCATACGAATTTTATAGTTTTTGTTTATTTATTCCATACACCTGAGCATATGACCTTTAAAAGAGTGCCGGAGAGGGTTAATATGTATGACCGACCCCCATTACTTTTGCAAAAGGAACATTTTTACCTTTGACACCTTTTCCCTCCGACCACTCCTTAGGGGGGCTCCCATACAAATTTTATGGTTTTGTCGATAAAACCGGAAACTGTCGATAAATAGGTAGCAAGTTTAAGCAAACAAAAACATCAAATGTTGGCTTTATATTTCATGTAATTGTGTAAAATTTATATAAGTTAGAGAGTTCTAACATGAATTTTTGTCGCATTGAGGATCAAGCAGACCAACAAGTGCTAACATCAACATTGTACGATCAGTACTTTAGGCCCACCAAAGGCTCAAAAAGTTGTGTAAATACCGACACCTGATCACTATCAACCACCCTACTTACCTCCGAGAATGACGTATTCTACGTCAAAAAACAGCAATCGACTCAATGGGTCTTCCAAAAACGAGCTAAATTCAACAAAAGTTACTCGCGGAAGAAGCACATCAAAACAAATTGTTGCCTTTTCTTCGGCATTACCGGCCGCATGGCGACAGTGGCGTTGGAGCAACGTAGGACGATCAACTCTGAATGGTACACGATCATTTGTTTGCAACAAGTCATTGGGGGAATTGGAAAAAGTCAAAGAAAAGGCGAATTCTGTATCATGACAATGCGAGCTTTCACACAATTGCTCAAACAAAGACCTTTCTGACCAACCAAAAAATCGATGGGTCATCAGTCGTATAGCCCAGTGTAGACCCAGTATAGACCAGTGTCGCCAGATGAAATTACTACCAAAATTCTCTTTTTCTCACACTTAATTCTCATAAATTACCACACTCGCAAAATACCTCAAAATACCACAAAATACCTCAAATTACCACAAAATACCTCAATACCTCAAAATACCACAAAATACCACAAAATTCCTCAAATTTTCTTTTGAGGTATTTTGAGGTATTGTGGTATTTTATGGTAATTTGAGGTATTTTGTGGTATTTTGAGGTCTTTTTTTTCCCACGCGTGGTAAATATCGCACATGTGGTATTTTTTTTCCCACGCGAGAGAATTTGACCACAATATACCATGGCAATTACCACATCCCACAAACGTTGAAAAATACAATAAGTACTATTTATCGTGCTTTTATGGCAACATAGTATGGCACCCAATTGGCTTTTTTTTTTATTTTCGGAAATAAAAAAATACGTGGTCAACGATTTGCGACACCCGAAGAAGCAGCATTGTTGCATTCAAATCGTTTCTTTTGAAGTCAACTCAATCGGAGTGGAAAAAGTGTTTTCAAAATTGGTTCAAACGCATGCAAGTGTTAATGGAGAATATTTTCGAAAAACAATAAGACCAATTTCGATCATAAATATTTATTTTCTCAATATTAGGCCAGAAATATAAGTAGCAACTCTCGTATCCCACGTACTGAAGAAATTGAATTGGAAACCGCTACATATGATATGAAAAAAAGTAGATCGATCGCTGGACAACAAACCGTTCTATACAAAAGGTATGAAAAAGTTGAAAGATTGCTGGACTAAATGCATTGAGCGAAGAGCAGAGTATGTTAGATGCCCAAAGGCAAAGGAACAGCCAAGTAGATCCTCATGCCAGAAATTTCAAAGTTATAATTATGACAAAAATCTCTAAGAACACAGTGCAGCAAATCAAGGATGGGGCTTATATGGCTTCTGTTAAAATAATTCCATTAAAATACGCTTCATAATTTATTATTTCTTACTTTCTGAAATTTTATTATTGATGGCTTAGAGAAAGCTTTGCTTTTTCAAATTTTTATAAGCCGACAACGCCTATTTTGAAGGAAAACCTACCTACTTGCAATTTGTATAATTAATCAAAACAGAAAAAAAAAAACTCTAAAGAGCTTTTAAGCTACTCAAACGTACAACAACAGTAGAGATATGGCCAAAACGACCAACATTCAACTGAATAAATTAGATTCGTTTACCACAAAAGCTGTGCGCGATTTTCGTTCGAATAGATGGAATAAAATGGAATTAAATTAAATCAAAGTGAAAAGCAAGTAAATAACAAAACGTTCGTGGTATGAGTGAATTGTATGTTTCTGTCTGTTTATGTTTAGGTTGAAGTGTGTGTTTGTGTGTGACAAATTGTGGATATATTTGAGGAAGGTCAAGGCAACAGAAAAAGTAGTTAGAACGAAAGAAAGCCTCGAAGCTCAGTTTGGTTCGGTTCGTTTGGTAGACATGGACTTGAACATTATCGTGCATTGCTGCTGCTTTTGCAGTAGCCGCAGCTGTGGTGAGTTGGCCTTTATGCGGGTGGACTTGGCTGCTCTTCGGCAGTATTAACTCAATCAAGCGGCTCTAATGTTGCTAGCCAGCCAGCCAGCCAGTCAGGCAGTGCGTCCCGTTCGTCGTGCTGCTGATGAACAGATGGGGGGGGGGGGGGGCGATATGGTGTGGCCAATGACCATGTTGCCTTCAACCATGGCTTGAGTAGTGGCAGTTTTAACACGATTTGCACTTTCTTTCCTTTTTTTGTTTTCTCTTGTTTTTGTGCATGTTGTTTTTGATGTTGGTAGCAAAGGTGATGGTGGTAATGGTGGCAATGGTGATGTTGGTTATGTTTGTGTTGATGTTGTTGGTCTTGTATCTGGTTTGTTTTTACTGTTACTGTTGTCGTTTTTGCTTTCATGTGGCGAGGCCAGGGTCATTCGCAGTGTCATTTCAATTGAGTTATATTCGCTTTCAGCCATTCAGTATTTGTTTGCTTCTGTGTGTGTTTGTGTGTAGGTGTATTAAAGTGTGACAGGTTTTCCTGCCCGCATTATTATTATGTGCAAGACAGGTGGTTGTGTGCAAAGTATGTGTGTGACTGTGTTTCTGTGCTTGTTTGACGGGGGTGTTTCATCTGTCTGTCGGTGTTTTTAACCAAATGAGAACATGTCATGCAAGCGCATTTAAGGCGCTTTTATTTCATTCTCTGTTATTGGACTGTCGTTTTGTACGTTCTTCACTTTCGCTAAAAGTTGACCCAAGAGAGAATTTAAATATATGGTTGGTTTTTTGCAACATTAAGCATGACACTTACTATTTAGTGTAGATTAAAGCATCAAAAATCAAATGCGTTTTTTATTGCAATACATAAAAAGTAGACACGATAAATGCGAAGAATAATAGATATAAATTTTTCAAATAAATATAAAAACAATTTCAAAACTAGACAAAATTTAAGTACAAATTATAATTGAACAGACCGGCATGTGACCATACCCAAGTCATCTTGGGCATTAGTGGGATTAGCATACATTCGATTTTACATGAGCATTTAGATGTCAGAACGATTTGTTCCCGTTGGATACCCCATAATTTGACGGTTGCTCAAAAGAAGGCTTGTGTTGATTGTTGCAAGGAAATGCCGAAAAAATACTGCGGGGGTGGTTCGAAACACGTCTACAACATCACCAGGAATAACAAATTGTGGATTCACGCTTATGAACCCAAAACAAAGCAGCAACCCACTGTTTGGGTCTTTCAAAGTAAACAAAACCCCAAAAAAGTTGATGAATGGTACACAACCATTTGTTTGCCGGAAGTCTTCGGAGAATTGAGGAAAACTAACCACCGAAGAGAGATCATCCTCTTTCACGACAATGTGAATTCCCACTCATCAGCTCAAAAAAAATATTTTTTGAGCGCTCGAAATGTGGAATTGATCCACCTTTCATTCCCGACTTTGCACCCAATACCTTCTTCTTATTCCCTGAAATTAAGAAAAAAATACGTGGCAAGCGTTTTTCTGCGCCCGAACAGACCGTTGAGGCCTTCAAACACCTGGTTGCGGAGGTACTACCGAATTCAAATGTGTATTGATCATCTTGGAGAATACTTCGAAAATCAATAAAACCACTTTCACTGATTAACCACTTTTTTTTCATTGCTAGGCGCAAGACTTAAAAGGCAACCTTTGTATATGCCGCAAAGGGTGAAAAATAATTCTACAGTTCCTAAAAACTCTTTTGGGTCGCTTTTTATAAGGTTATTGTATTTATTCAACTTTTTTATTTGTTGAATAGAAGTTGGTATACGAGGGCAATTTGATAAGTCAGTGACTTTTTAAATTTCCCGTATTGTAACTTTAAATGCAACACTGATTCTGTCAACTACCTACCATCTGTTAATAGACTATTCTCAAATTTTCAACAAGCTGCGTCATTTAGTTTGTGTTTGACATCCATTGAAATCAGACAACCTCGTGAATTTAGACAAAAATGGGAAAAAGCATTATTCATTATTTTTGAGTAAAAAAAACCAAAAACATCACTGAAACGAAGGAAAGGCTGCATAACGCACTGCACCATTTACTTCAATGGTTAAGGAGTGGTTTACTGCACTCCATTGTGGCCGTACCAGCACAAGTGACGCTGAACGTTCATGCTGGCCAAAAGAGGTCATCACACCAGAAACGTCGATCAAATCCATGGAATGATATTGGACGATCAGGGAATGAAAGTGCGTGATCTGACTGAGGCTGTAGGCATATCAACTGAGTGTGTACATCACATTTTACTTGAATATTTGGAAATTAAAAAGCTGTCCGCGGTTGCTCACACTCGGCTATAAGCGCAGCCGTGTGACCACTTCAAAGGGGTGTTTGGCGCTGTTCAACCGCAATCCGAGAGTTTCGTAACCGTAGACGAAACATGAATACACCACAACACATCAGATCCAAGGAACAGTCAAAGCAGTGGACTTCTCCGGGTAAACTTGCACCAAAGAAGGCCAAGGTGGGTCTGTCGGCCAGCTAGGTCATGGTGTAAAACGGGTTAAGGGTAAAACGATCACCGGCGAATATTATTCACAGCTGTTAGATAGATTTAACATGATTTAAATCAAAAACGACCGAATATATATAGGGCTCTTCCACCATATCATCACTTCGGCGCAAACGTCTGTAGTCACCATGACAAAAATCTATAAATTGGGCTACGAATTGCTACCCATCCCCCTTTTTCTTCAGATTTAGCCCCGCTGTGAATATTTCCTATTTCCAAACTTGTAAAAATGGCGCGGTGGTAAGACATTTGGGTAGAATGAAGAGGTCATCGCTGAAACGTTTATTTTGAGCACCTTGATAAAATCTATTATTTGGAAGGAATAAAAAAATTTTAAAAACGCTGGACTAACTGTATCGATTTAAAGGGAGACCTTGTTGAGAAATAAAACGGTTTTTTGCCGAAAAAAAAACAAAAATACATTTTATTCAAAGTCACTGACTTATCGAAGTGCTCTCGTAAGCGATATTGTGGAAAAAGCATAGAAGGATATGAATTAAATTTCACCCAGCAAACATTGCGTTTTGAGAATGATTTGATATTAAATGTATTTCTCAAATGTCAAAAGTTTTATTTGTCGATTTGAGATTGATTTGAGTATGATAGCATTCTCAACAAAAAGGGGACTTTATTCTCAAATTGAAAAATAGGTTTATTCTCAAATTGATATCAAACGTTCATCTCAAACCTGTTTCAAATGTGATTTTCAAACTGTTGAGAAAAACATTTATTCTCAAATCAACCTAAAATCGAACTCAAATGTTAATATCAAACATTAATTCTGGATTTGAAAATGATTTGAGAATCACATTTGAAATCAAATTTGAGAAAAAAAAATTCTCAAACCTTTGACTTGTGTTTGCTGGGCTTTTATTTACACATAAAAATAACTCAAGGTTAAATTTCTTGTCATAAAGACATAATTAACTTGGCAATGAACAAGCCCACCTGTAAGCGTCTTGAACTAGAATTATATACAATTAAAATTGGTTTCCGGCCCACTACAATTTGTTATGTCATAAACATGTTAACTCGTGCTTATTATAAACACACACAAATAGTTAATTAATTCAGTTATTAGGAAATTTATGAAGCAAAGAATTTGATTTTTCGTTTAGCTTATTTTTAAACCATTCCATTCATTAAGAATGAACTTGTTCAAAATATGAAAAAAAAATTACCGCAATTATGAAGGTAAACAATAATTTCAATTTTATTTTCTAATTAAGTAAAATTTTAATTAAAACTAAATTTAATTGAATTATTTAAATAAATATTTAATTGAATTTTTTATTTTTTATTTGCTGATTAAAACTGGTTTAATTATTGATAAAGTGCTGAATTAGAGAACATAATGTTGAAAAACTGCACAAGTAAATGCTTAAAAATAATATGAAAATTTTATCTAACGACCGGACACAAGCCGCGCAGGTCGTTTTAAAGTTTGGACAGCATTTTGACGTTCACATTATCAGGAAAATTAACAAAGCGGCAGAAGAACAATTAAAAACGACAACAACAACAATTGAATTCAGTCTATGGCATTCATACATAGATAAAAATGTTGAAATATAATCAGCAAAATCCAAATCAAAATGCTCAACAATAAATGACATACAGATAGACAGATCAACATTGACAGACAGACAGTCAGACTGACAGATATACAGGGCAACATTATCACCAACAACAGCAACACTGCTTGCTCGTGTAACAAATGTTAATATTAACAACAACAAAAGCATCACTACATTATGTGATATAACATCGTGGGCAAAGTTGGTGGTGGGTGGTTTGCAAGGTACGTAAGTGCGGGTTTACGTGCCACTGTTGTTGAGTTGGTTTTACTACACTTTGCCAGGCATGAATAAGTTTTGTGGGTAAACTGAAGCGAATGCATTTTTACAAAAAAAAAAAAAAAAAAAAAAAAAAAAAAAAAAACATCATCGCTTTACAGAATGAGGTTAAACAAAATTTGTAAGAAAAAGAAAAACTAAACTAAATAAAGGAGGAACCAATTTCATTTTTTCTGCTCCAAATTTTAACTAAACAAAATGTTTCCTTGATTTATTTTAGTTGTATTTATTTGCGTATTTTTGTGTGCTTAGCAAATACGTGTTATTTATTTCGAAAAACTTAAAGCGAACTGTATAAACAAAAAACAAAAATTCAAAATTTTGCACACTTTTGGTCTATAGAAGAAAGTTCTAATATCAGGGCTGGCATATTTTCCCCAGCCCAAAAAAAAAAACCCACCACCGGGCACTTATTGGGGTTTACCCACCTAAAAACACCCGTAATATTTGGGTTTTTTTTTAGTTTTCTTTTTTAATCTTACTTTTTTACAATGAAAAATTACTTTATATTAGGTCCGTGGGAGTAGCTTTCAGTTCGACTCGAGTCAAGTAGGTCAACTCGAAATTCGAATAACTCGAAATTACGAGTTACTCGAAAAATTATCGAGTATACTTGAGAAATTAAGTCAAGTAGTCAAAAGAATGAGGACTAGAGAAAGAGAAATACAACAACATTTGTGCATATGAATTTTATCATAATTTTTTATTGATAAACTGACCATACAAATGAAGTTACAAACTACAAACTAAAGATTTTTGGGAAAAAATAACAGGCATGATACCGTTTGTGGTATAAGTCCCATCTTTTTTTTTCGCCAAAACAGGACAAAATGACTTAATTTTACAGATTTAACAAGATTTACAGGACGATTTACAGGAAATTTTCGCAGGACGCAGTTTAAAGTCGAAAAATTTATCATTACTTGTATGTTCAAAGAATTAAGTTAGCATTTTCATTGATAAAATTATCAAATTTATCATAAATATGAAAACAATTTTCAAATATTTTCGACGCACAATGTAAAAATATGTATAAAGTTTGCATCTATAGCGTGATATGCCCAGACGGCTACCATTGCTGCATTTTTCACGTTGAATGTCGATTGGAAGTAAGTACCCATATGTAGGTTAGAAGACGCAGCATCCAGGGCGGAAAGGTTTTCAACGCCGTCCAATGTCTGCATTTCCTCCTGATGCTATCGAAAAGACACTTTTACACTTCGAGCAGAACACCTTTGAGTCCACTTTTTGTTTTTTTCAGGAATAAATATCTTCTTTGAAGTTGATTATTTAACACACATTTCCTCTTCATTTCGACAAGTTCAAAAAAATGAATGGCACAAACACGGTTGCAATGTAACACTTTTAACAGAGTCGAAAAGAAGGGAAAGTGTATTAACATAATTTTTTACTTTTTATTAAAAAAAAAAGTATAAATAATTAACATTTAATAATAATTAACATTTAATTTAATTAAAGTGGACTGAAGTATAAAAATTGGAGAAAATGAGATAAAACAGGACTGTCCTACGAAATACAGGACAGATGGGAGTCGAATGGGAATATGGGAAATGGGAATAAAGAATATTTCTGTAATATTTTATTTAATTATTTATTTGTATAAATCCTTTACACTATTTTTTATAAATTCATTGAAATTAAATAAAAAGATAATTAAGGGGTTAGGCCACCCTGGACGCCGCAAAAATAAGCTAACTTTGGAATTTTTTTCAGAAATACTACGCAATAAATCGAGATTCTAAAAATGGGATTTTATTAAACATATTAGTGACTATAAACACACATTTTTTTGGAGCGATTAATTTCAAAATGGCGGCTGTGCAGCGTTTTTGCGAGGACAAATCCTTTTTTTAAGGGTTCACGGCCGGACAAACAGGTTCTGTAATTTTTTAATTATAATAAATAAATAACTGGCCATTTCAGCCCTTGAAAGGACTTTGACCTAGCTTCTTATGATCAATTGTGTTGTGCGTGTTATTAAGTTTGTTCACAATTGACCGAGAACCGGACCTACATGCTTAACGCCGACTCCGAACGGCGATGAACGGAAAGTTCTCGTTCTCAAGAAGCTTTACATGGCATTTTTTATTACTCTCTGAGGTTTGCCATTGTCTGCAGAGAGGTGGCGGCCGTACAGAAAAATTATTTTAATTCAAATAATTTTCTGTCGCTGCTGGGGTTCGAACCTGGGTTTCCAAAGTTCTTTGACATAGCGGCCACGCACTTTAACCAACTACGCCACGGACGCCACATTAAATTATAAAAAGTAAATAAATATTTTTCGATTTTATAAGATCTGCTACAGAAGTACGTTTGATATTTTTGATATATTGATTTTTAGCCAAATGGCGCACTTCTAAAATAAAAAGTGAAAAATTTACATCAGATTATTGTTAATAACAAATAAACAATTTAATATAAAAAAAAATACTATATAAGATATATTTAGAGTTTCAAGTGAATCGGTTGAAAATTGCCTCATTTATGTTTACGACAAACTAAAAAAACGCAGTTTTGAGATGAACGCGTCTAAAGTTTGAGTTGTAGCAGTAGTACCAGGCGGCTTAAAATAAAATTCAAAAACCAAGTACTTAGAGATTCATTATGGCAAAAATCTTTTGAGACATTATTTTTGAGATCATAAGGGACAAAAAAAAATTTTTTTTGAAAATTTTTAACCCCTAAAAATAAACTTAACCCCTTTAAACTCTTTTTATTGAATATTAAAAAAAAAACAAAAAAACCGCAACCCAGTTTTTTTTTTAAACCCACACGCAAAGAAATTTTTCGTTTACCACAACTGAAAAATTCACCAACTATACTTCGTTTGCGAGCTGTATTTGCCGCAAACGAAAATTCAGTTGTCATCAACTTAAAAATATATCTTATATATATATACCGCAAGCTATTTCGGTCATTATTATTTATTATATTAATAATCTTTCTCATTATGTCCGTCCGTCTTCTTATGGACTGCACTCATCGCACCGCCGTTGCTATCTCCGTCCGCGTATTAAGCAAACTACCAATTTCCTTATATAGTCACAATTTGTCCAAAAAGTAACTCTTAACTATAAGCGTTTTGTTTTTACAACGAAGGGAAAAATAAACAAAGTTTTCAGTTGGGAAAAACGAAGTTTTCAATTGCTGCAATTTAAAAATCACTCGCGTTTATGACAAACGAAATTCATTTCCTGCAACTAAATGACGCGTTTCTCGCAACTGAAAATTTTGTTTATTTTTCGTTCAACGTTTATGATAACTGTTGAAACGTTTGCAAATAACGATTTCAAGCACGACAAACGAAGTTCGTTTGCGGCAAACTGGCGATAAACGTTTTTTTTGCGTGCAGATTTTTTCCAGCCCTGACTAATATTAATTATTTAAAAAACAAAATGAATCAGGATTTCAGGTGTTTCTCCTTTTTCGAAAAAGATAAAAGTCTGCAAGCGAAGCCGAGGGAGTTGTTGTAAAGATATTTTATTCCATACATAATCTCAACGTGTCTACTTTATAATCCAATTTTAAATTTAAGTGACATCCAATTAATTGTGCGTTTTATTCAAAAAACAAATCCTACACCTCTTGTTGATACCCCTACCTAAAGTGTATGGAAGATTTAATTCACCAAACCTAGGTCTTTCTAATTATTCTAAAATAGAAAATTTTAACGCATAAAGCCATTGAAAGAAATACTTGCACTCTTTTTTCTAAAAATTAAAAAATAAAAAAAAATGGTTAACACATAATAAAATTAAAGTAATAACGCATTTTTTTTTATTTTCTTCAACCCAAGCTGTTTGTTGTTAACTGTTTGGCCAATTTGAACTGATAAGAAAACTATAATTTTTATCACTTGGAATAAAAAGTTTATGACTACTGAAATATTTCCGGATGAATCATTCCTCAACTCAATAATATATGAGTTGTCACTAGATAACAGAATTTAATGTTGCGCCAAGCTGATAGATATAAATACGAACACAAATCAATAATAAAAAGTTGAAACAAGTTGAATGACAGAACAAAAAAAAAAGTGCTGACGCCCCTCATTCTGCACATTTCACGTGTTAACACGACAATAAATTCAAGTACAAACAATAATCCATGCGAATGGAAAATATTAAAAAAAGCAACATTGACAATAAAAAAAAAAATAAATAAAATAAAATAAAAAAGAAGCAATAAATAACTGAAACATATGACAAACAAAAAAAAATAGGGTTGACACAAAAATATTGCATGTAAATTGATCGATATTTGTTAAACCAGATGATGTTTTGAATGGATGTTAAAATAAAACACATCATTGAAGATACCAAACGAATGCAACAAAAAAATAAATAAATAAAAGATATAAAAATACCTGGGTTGCTATGTTACCAGAAAAGCACGATAAATAGTACTTATGGTATTTTTCAACGATTGTGGGAAATGGGAATTCCCATGGTATTTTGTGGTAAAAATCTCTCGCGTGGGAAAAAAATACCACATGTGAGATATTTACCACGCGTGGGAAAAGAAATACCTCAAATTACCACAAAATACCTCAAAATACCATACAATACCTCAAATTACCACAAAATACCACAATACCTCAAAATACCTCAAAAGAAAATTTGAGGGATTTTGTGGTAATTTGAGGTATTGAGGTATTTTATGGTAATTTGAGGTATTTTATGGTATTTTGAGGTATTTTAGCGAGTGTGGTAATTTGTGAGAATTAAGTGTGAGAAAAAGAGAATTTTGATGGTAATTTCATCTGGCGACACTGCTGGGTTGACATGAACTCCGGTGAATAATTTGCTCAAAATCAATTTTTAAGCTGCGTTTGACTACAATTACGAGAGCAATTTGAGAAGTCAGTGTCTTTTTGAAGCCCCCATTGCATTTTAAATGCAACACTGGTCCTGTCAACTACCATCTGTTAATAGATTCAGACAAAAATGGAAAAAAGTTAATTTCGTGTACTCTTCAAGTGTATTATTTCTGCGAAAAAAACCGCAAAAATCCATCTGTTAATAGAATAAGACAAAAATGGAAAAAAGTTAATTTCGTGTACTCTTCAAGTGTATTATTTCTGCGAAAAAAACCGCAAAAAAGACTATAAAAACTATTGGGACTCTCCACCATCTATTTCAATGGTTAAGAGTGGCTTACTTCAGTCCGTTCTGGTCGTACCAGCACAAGTGATACTTAACATTCAGGTCGCCCAAAAAAGGTCGTTACGCCAAAATAAAACTATTAAATCCATGGAATGATATTGGACGAGCGGAAAATAAAAGTCCGTGAGGTGGCTGAGGCTGTACTAATCTCAACTGAGTGGGTATATTAAATTTTACATGAACATTTGAACATGAGAAAAGCTATCCGCGCGTAGGTACCGCGATTGCTCACACTCGACTATAAACGCAGCCGTGTGATATCTGAAAGAGTTTTGCGCCGTTTCGTAACCAAAAACGAAACATGGTTACATCAAACACACACCAGAGACCAAGAAACAGTCGAAGCAGTGGAATTCAACGGGTGAACGTGCACCAAAGAAGACCAAAGTAGGTCAACAAGGTTATGGCGTCAAACGTCAAGGGTAAAACGACCACCAGCGTATGTTACTCACAGCTGTTGGATAGATTTGACATTGATTTGAAGCAAAAACGACCTTTGATTTGGCAAAGGAAAGAGTGTTCTTCTACCATGACAACGCACAGGTGTACAAGTCTGCAGTCGCTATAGCAAAAATCCGTAAATTGCATACTAAGTGCTATCCCATCCACCATATTCTCCAGATTTAGCCCTCTGCGACTATTTCCTATTAACAAACCAGAAAAAATGGTTTGGTAGTAAGAGATTTAGGTCGAATGAAGAGGTCATCACTGAAACAAACGCCTATTTTGAGGATCTTGATAAAACCTATTATTTGGAAGTAATAAAAAATTTGAAAAAATGCTGTATCGATCTAAAAGGGGAGTAGGCTGAGAAATAAAACGACTTTTTGCCCAAAAAAAATACCTTTTATTCAAAAACTCACTGACTTATCGAATTGCCCTCGTAAGAATTCATTATATTTTAATGAAGAACTTTTGCATGTTTGTTTGTTTTGTGTATTTTTGAAAAACGATATTTTCGAGAAGATAAAAGCATTCCAATTCCTCCACCATAAGCCAGAATCCTTTTTGAGTTAAGTGTTCTCAGCGAATTTTTTGTTTTTTTTTCGACATGTGCTGCTTTTCCTAAACCACTCAATTCTTGGAAAGTCTTGAAATTGTTCTTTGAACTTGTTGTTGTTGTTGTTGTTGTTGTTGTTGTTGTTGTTGTTGTTGTTGTTGTTGTTGTTGTTGTTGTTGTTGTTGTTGTTGTTGTTGTTGTTGTTGTTGTTGCTGCTTGTCTTCTGCCGCTTATTATATATTAAGAACTTATTTGAAATAACTCATTTGAATTAGTTAAAATTCCAAGAGCAGCAAATGAAGTGGTCTTCACTTCCTCAAGTGCGCTCTAATGAATGAAGAAATGAAAATGGCACAAACTTTTTTGCTCAAGAATTAAATACTTAACTTTGTAATTTTTTATTAAAAATTGAGTTATTTTTTTAATTTTAAAATAACAAAAAGTAAAATATAATAAGCACTTAAGCTGAATATCCCATAGCTCTATAATTCGAATGCTGTCTGGATCATTAATTGGATGTTTTAACGGCTTTCATCTATAACTTTTTATACGTATTTATTTATACTAGTATCACCTTTGGTCGAGATTCGACCATTTAAAAATTGATTTTTTTTTTGTATTTTTATTGGAAACATTTTTTTTTTCTTTCTTCACTCATATGCAAACGTAACCGAACTCATACCGCACCACCAGCAGGAAATCACAAAACAGTAACTCAATTCTGATTTTCCATGTTCTGTGAGTTTTACTTTCAAAGCTATTCGATATCAAAAATGTGGCTTATATATGCGAAGCCACACCCCTTTGTCCAATGCCCGTCACAGTACCCTACTTCCCTTATTCTACTTTCTAGTAGAAATGCTTCCAAAGCTATTTGATATAACAACTTTGAGTTGTATGAGTTTTTCCACGCCCCTTTGTCAAAGAAGGAAGTTCTTACCAAGTTTCATTGATTTGTGACTTATAGTTCAAAAGTTATACCGAAAATTTGGGCTGATGAAAAGTGCCTCGCCTTTATTTCAACGCTCATGAAATGTAACCAGTGGATTGGAACGTCTGATTTGAGGTCGAATTGCCCGCCATAGATATTCGATGCACTCCTTTTCCCTACTCTTATTGATTTAAAATAAAATTATCAAAATTGGTTGAGAAACACGGGAGAAAATGTTTCTTCACTGTTCTGCGTACACCTATTTATATATAAATACATAATAATAATATGTATAATATATGAAGTAGATAAGGAAATGGCTTAAAACATAGATTTGTGTATATAACTTTGGAGTGGTTTGAAATATTTGAAAAATTTTTCACAGAAATTATTTTTTAAGCTGTAGAACTTTGTAAAAAATACAAAAACAACATTTTGAAAAATGTAATTTTCATCAAAAAAATCATAGGGTGTAGCTCATGATTATCGATGATAGAAACACTTTATTAAATTATATATCAAAATGAAGCAATTTTTGCAAATAAATGATATGTTATATGAAAGAGTGTGAGAGAAGAAAATAGAAAAAAAAATAAAATTACAAAAAACGAATATCTGGTCTAATTTTTGAGCAAAAATTGAATATTTTAGAGTTATTTTGAAAACAACATAAGAAATGGAATTGGAGAGATAACGGTAAATATTTTCTTTTTTCTCCAAAATCATTTTATTAAACTTTCAGACAAAGAAAATTTAAGGAAAATCGATTGAAAAATGGCTGATATATTTACATGCAAAATCAAAATTTGAAATATCAATCGTTTTTTTCTCATTCTGAGGCAATGACATTGCTTTAAGGAATGCATTGCATGGAAAAAAATCTACAGGTTTCGAAATATCGCAATACTTTTGATGTCATAATAACGGGAAAATTTTTTAACATACTATTCGTGAAAAATATTAGCAAAAAAGTTTTCGTATACCGTTATTTTTCTCAACCAACGAATTTTCATACAAAAAACGTTGTACTGAGAACATCTATAGTTTTCGAGATATCACAATAATTTTGATGTCAAAATAACGGAAATTTTCCAAATTTAGTATTTGTAAGCAATTTTACCATCACAATAGATATTGACACTTGTTAAATGAAAAAGTGATTATTGTAGGGTAACCGTAAACGATGGTGAAAAATATCAAAGTAGTTTTTGCACATCTTATGAATGTCTTAATTTCTCTCTTATATCATGTTTTTCCATCTCTTACAGTTTAGCTTTTATTTAATAAATACTCTTTTTCCGCTCATATTTGAGGTCAAAGGTCACCAATCTAATATTCAATCATATTGTGCAACCAGACCTTTCATCCTATACCTCATTCTTCATTCTACCTCTTCCCAGTTCTGAAATCCCTAACTAAAATTAATATAAACTTTCGACGTTAATATTTCGGGTCAAAGGTCATCAATTTAAAATCTAATATAATTCGGCACATCTATGGTACAGCACCTTTCGAATGATATACGTTTCATTGTCCTTATTCTAAAATAAATATTGAAAAAGTGTACGACAACACTCGATGTTTGCGTATTAATATATAAGAAGATTTATTATATACTTTGTTATATTTTTATATGTTACTTGTTACTTTGTTATATTTATTATATACTTTGTTATAAATTTATATATTTCACAGAGTATAGCGTTGTAACCGCCATATTTTTTTTATTTAGTACTTAAAAAATATGTCCTGCAAAGTGCTCTATGAATGTATTGTGTGCCGCATGGGAAGTAAGCTATTATAATGCTATGATTTTTTTAACCCTTTGAAGCCATATATTTTTGTATTTTAATATCTTACAATATTTTTGCCTCAATTGTGTTACTCAGATGTTTTTACACTCGATAACAAATTTAGTGTCGAAATTTGGCTATTTTTAAATTCACGACGGGTATTCCAAGGTGGCGGTTTTCAAATGTTAAAAAAGAAATTTTTAATATTATCGACTAAATTTTATTACTCGAGGGTTTTTGGGACCACCGATTACCAATGTCCAAATTTGACTAAACTTAAAAACTGAATGGATTTTTCTTAGAAAAAATAATATTTACCTGTTGCTCAAGGGGATTACGCATCGGTAGTAACTGTCAGTTACTTGGCGTTCAAGTCTTTTTTTTCAAAAACCGCATTTAGTTCACACGAGAGACACGAGTGTGGACGTAGCGGTGGTTATCTCTATTCTTTCATTATTTATTTTATTATTTTTTTTCTGTTATTTTTCTGTTTTTTATAAATTAATTATTTATATTTTAATTTTTTAATTTTTAATTAAGTTTTTATTTTTTAGGCATTGAAATATTTTTTTTTAATATATTTATTTTTTTTTTTATTTTTTACTGTTTTTTTACTTTTCGCTTATTTGGTTCTTTTATTTTCATTTTTTCGTTTACTTTTATAATGTTTTATTTTTCTTTTTGTTTTTTTTTTTGTTTCTTTTTTTTTTATTCTTTTTTATTTCTTTTATTCTTTTTTATTTTTTAATTTTTTTTTTTTTTAATTTTTGTGTTTTATTTTTGTTTTTTTTATATAGTTTTTTTATTTAGGGTTTTTTATATAGTTTTTTTATATTTTTTTTTCATTTTTGTTTTTTTTTTTGTTTTGTTTTATTTTAGTTTTTTTTATTTTTGTTTTTCCTTTTTTGTTTTTTTTATTTTTGTTTTTTTATTTTTGATTTTTTTATACTGGTTTGTTGTTGTTTTATGTATTTGATATTTTATTTTTTTATCATTTTTATTATTATTTTATTATTGTATGTGATATTTTCTTTTTATAATATTGTTATTATCTATACTTATTATTTTCTTTATTTGTTACTTTATTTATTTATTAGTAAAAATTCTTGAGTTTGTAATTCTTAATTTTTTTTTAAATTATACTATATAATTTAATTCCAAAATTTTAGTAAGATATTGATAGTAGTTATGTAGCATTTAATTTTTTAATTTTTCTTATATTATTTTTGATTTTACTTTTTAATTTCTGAAAATGTATGTTTGTATTTTTTTTTGTATTTAAACGATTAATGCTTGTGGACACACATTTTTTATATTTTCTTTTTTTATTATTTTCGTTTTTATTTTATTTTTTATAATATTAAATTTTATGATTTTTTTTTTTTTTTTTTTTTTTGTTCTTTGACTGTAAATTGACTGAGGTAAAGCATAACACTTGTCTCAGATTCTATTTCACTTGATTGCCCCATCCGTCCCACTTACCTATTATTTATTTCGAACCCTTTCTGTGAACCCTTGCAAGCCCTTGCCTATGACCTGAAATCCTTGGTTCAAAGCTAACATAAAATTATTTTTTACTCAACATAAAATTATTTTTTACTCAACATTAATTTTTTTTAATAATTTATTTACAATAGACGTTTTTTACTACAAAACTAATATTAAGATCGGTATAAGAGCTAAAGCTGTCAAGGCATGGCTTCTGGGTTGGAATCGTGACTAGGTTTCGTACTTATACTTATACTTCTACTTCTACTTATACTTATACTTATACTTATATGTACTTATACTTATACTTATACTTATACTTATACTTATACTTATACTTATACTTATACTTATACTTATACTTATACTTATACTTATACTTATACTTATACTTATACTTATACTTATTCTTATACTTATACTTATACTTATACTTATACTTATACTTATACTTATACTTATGCTTATACTTATACTTATACTTATACTTATACTTATACTTATACTTATACTTATACTTATACTTATACTTATACTTATACTTATACTTATACTTATACTTATACTTATACTTATACTTATACTTATACTTATACTTATCGTTTTTACTATTTCGTTATATTTGCTGCTGTAGTAAAATCGATTTTCTTCCTTCTTCACTTCCTGTTTCGTTCGTAAGATCGCGTTGTAAGCAAAAAGTTTTAAAAGTAATAAAATTAAAAAATGGGTGGTTTTTCTGTTGCTCCAACTTTTGAAACGCATAGTTTTTGCTCTATACAAAGCAAACCAACCAAAAATTATTCAACTAATTAAGTCAAGTAAACAAACAATGATACTCGTATGTTTATGTGAGTGCCTAATATGCCAATTTTTTAATGTTCGTTTACATCAATTTTGTCTAAACATTAACTTTAAGGCTAAACAATAAATTTTTAGCTGCCTTTATTTTTTAGAAGACGAAATAAATCTAAAATTAGTTTTAAATAATTTTAATATTAAATAAAATTTTAGCATTATTCATTCATGACAAGAGAATTGCTAAAATAGCAACACAAGCTGTCAAAAGTTGCCGTTACGTCAACTTAAGCGTAGGCAAACGTCAGCAGTTTTCAGAAATCATGCGGTGACAGCAAATATTGCAAGGGCAGATGAGCGAGAGAGAGAGTGAGCAAACAAGCAAACATTATTAAAAACAATTTCCTAACATTTCATGGCCACTTTAGACATATCCTTAATGTCTTCCATTACTACTAGCAACATTAAACGAATGCTTGTCATTTGCCGGTAAACAGAGACACGATGTTTTTTATTTTTCATCTTTTCTAGTCAGCAACACGTTAGCACTAGAGATGCCACATTTTCAAAAAGATATACGAATTTTCGATATCGATAACGTTAGCTTTGAAAAAATATAACCATGTGTGTATGGCGTGCAGTAGCGATGATTGTGAAGTCATCTTCGTCACGCAGCTAATGCTTCGGACATAAAGTTTTTGCTAAGCTTTTTTTTAATGATATCGTAAAAAAATATGACCAGCAGTCGTCTTTATAGAACCCTAACAACAACATGAAAAACAACAAAAAATTCCCAAGAGCACAGTCATTGTGACACAAGCAAAAAGAGGAGGTGTTTTGTTTTTCTTCTCTTAGCTAGGAGGAAGGAGGATAGGAAATAAGAAAATACAAAACGAATCTTAAATGAGCAAAAAAAAAAATCAACTTAAATAAGTTTTAGGCATGAAAATAAACTGGGAAATAAAGTCAACCGTAGATGAACCGATTCTTTTTTGTTTTTTCCACCCTGAATTTCAAACCAAACTCAACCCAGTTCAAGCGCTCAACTTTAATGGCAGTTCTTATATTGTTTGAAAATATTAACAGCCCGGTTAAACTTTCATTTTTTTAAACCTTGTTGATTTTAAAATATTTTGATTTAGTCATTATGATGAGTTTTTTTGTTTTTTTTAATTACTCTCATAGTTTCTTCTTATGAGATATTCCAGCAAAGTAGTATTTTAAATCTAAAATAAAAAATTGAAGCACTTCCTTTTATATTCCAACTGGTCCAGCATTTATTACATCTTCTTTAATATTCTGTTGTTTGGCAAAAATTTAAATAAAATATGTATAGATTTTTTTGCTGTTTTATAAGTACTGCATATTTTACGCTTCAACTGAATTGTTATAAATAAACAAACTTGCCCTTGGGATATTGCTTTATTATATTTTCGATGAGTCTCTCATGTTGCGATTAAAAGCAAGATAAATATAAAAAAAAAAAAACAAAATAAAATCAAACTGCTGTGTAAAATGAGACAGAGAGTGCCGCAAGTAGTTCAGGGCAATAACCGAAGGAATCATCATCATCATCGTCGAACGGCTGCACACTTGAAGGAGCACTTTAAGGCCAAAAGTTATTTCATTATTGTTATGACGACTGTTGATGATTTGAGTCATCCAAAGTGATTATTTAGTGGCGAAAACGTGTTTGGAAGAAATTCTTTATTTTTCCCCAATATTATGTTACACATGGTACTTATCGCTGGCAATGCTGTTTACGATAAAATAAGCAGAGACAATAAGGAGTTCTGATTAAACTGATTAAAGGTGAATGTGTTACAACAAATAATTTGTGTTAATTTCAATTATTTTATGCATCTTGAGGTGCTTGTACGAGTACCATGTAAAATTTCGAAGGGAATATTTTGGATATTGTTCCATAAAAATATGCAAATCAGTTCCTAAGATTACTTTCTTTAATCATCTTGAACTAATCTTCTACATTAACATACAGGATGGGCTAAATACAAGTTTTTTTTTTTAAATGCAACAAAATGAACAAAATTAAATTTTTTCCATGTATTATGGAATACAACGTCGTTCAAGTGGCTGCCTCGGCTAGCTTCACAGTAGCACATTCTGTCACTCCAATTTTTCAAGACCATGTTGATGGTTTCGGGCTGTAGATCACGGATTGCTTAGATGATATTGGCCTTAAGTGCTTGAATCGTTTCCGGATTGTTGGCATAACATCGGTCCTTTACTGTTCTCCATAAAAAAAGTCAATGATAACACGATTGATAACACGATTTGGAAATTTGTGCGCAAAAGATCGATTTTGGCATGGTCTGTGTGGCAAGACGCGCCATCCTACATGAACCAGAGGTCATCCAAATTCATGTCTCCAATTGCAGAAAAAAAAGGTCGGTTAACATGGCTCTGTAACGCCCACCGTTGACAGAAACGTTGTTCCCAGCCTCATTTTCAAAGAAAAATTGGCCAATGATGCCACCACTCTACAATAACTAACTGCGTAAAGTCAAATTTGTAAAACGGAAGATAACTTAGCAGAGACATAAACCAATATTTCTTCTATGTACGAAGTTAAATTCGTACTTTTTTGCAAGGTACGAATTTAACTTTTGATACGCATTTAACTAGTTAACAACACTACGAATTTGACTTGGACCGCTTTTACATTGGTCAAGACTTGAAATCAAGTCTGTGAGTTTGTTGATGAAAGACGCGGACATCAACGTGAGAGAGGGTAAGTTTAAAAGGAAATACCAAAGAATTGAATTTAAGTCTTGACCAATGTGAAAGGGGTATTTGTAAGGAAAACACAATGAAATAGACTTGGAAACATAGAAAAGAAAAAAAAATAATGAAAAATTATACAAAATATTAAAAAATTTAAACAAATGTAAATAAGTTATTTCATGTAAGGATATTGGCATTGGAAATACTTTAAAATAAGTAAATGTTAGGTTCATGGTATTTCTTTTCAATGAATTCCTATAATATGCATACCAATGAACAGGTAACTCATGAACCTTTTCAACAATATATGATTTTAAGGACAAATACGAGTGTTGCTATTTATATTTCTGGCCGAGTAACGAAGAAACAAATATATATGATCGAAATTTATTTTGTTTTTCAAAAAATTCTCCATGAAAATCAAAACACTTTTGCATGCGTTTAAACCAATTTTCGAAGCATTTTTTCCACTCCCATTGAGGTAACTCGAAAAAAAAAAAAAAAAAAAAAAAAAAAAAGTTGATATGTATTTTTTATATATTTTTGTTTCCGGGAATAAAAAAATGGGGTTTCAAAGCAGGTCTTTACTGCGGATGACCCATCAATTTGAATTTTTGGCTGGTCAAAAAGGTCTTTGAGCAGATGTGTGAGATCTCTCGTTTTGTTTCGCGCTCATATGCATAAATCCATTATTCGTCACTTGTGTAGATCTTATGCACAGCCTTCGATGCAACTTGATCATATTTTTCAAACATTTTCTTCCACCAATCGACTCGAGCCATTTTTAGTTTGTCGGATTATGTATGAATCCAATAAGAACAAGTCTAGTTTACGACCAAATGATTATGCAATATTTTATTGCATGGTATAATAATACATGGTAGCATTGACAACTGCTTATTTTCTCTTCAACAGGAAAACATAAACTGCCAAAAACAGCTTTTTGTGAAAATACATCAGCCGCTGCTGTGGTTGTTGTTTTTTTTCACTTCAACGTTTTCAACATTGCTTGTGTTTTCAATGGCGGATTGTGAGCGCTCTCTTTTTGAGTATATTTTTTGACAGTATATGATTTCCCAAGCAACTGTCAATGCTACCTTGTATTATTATACCATGATTTTATTGATCTTGTTATACTAATACAATAAGATGTCTTAATCTCACTGTGTCACATGACGATCATCACTCACGGGTGGGTTGGCATCCAGTACATTTACAGCCCATAATCAATTCAATATAAAATGGCCAATCTGAGCAAAAATGATAATAGAGTAATGCCAGATCACCACGACCACCGTAAGACAGTTTAATACTTATTGAAAAATGGAACTTCGATGCAACCACCCTTTATATCAATATTTTCTTTTAAATTTTTGAAGACACATTTTTTTGCTGATAAAGTGTTGCAAATATTTAAAAATTCTTATTTTTGTAAGTCATCAAGTGACGGAGAATCAGTATCACATTTCTTACAATGATCAGTATAGATTTAAGTGGAATTCCGAAGAAGGTAAATAAAAACTCTTAGTTATGCAAGTTTTTGATTAACACGTCTTTTGGTTTATGCATATTGACGTTTGTCATTAGAAACTTAACAAAAAAAAACAGAAAAAAAATAATAATAAGAGTTGGGAACATAGCTCAAAAATACTCAAAAGAGCTGAGATAAAGATTTTTTTTTTATCGGCGATGTTGAATGAAGGTTATTAAAGACAGAATTTAACGCAAAACTATTTGATCCATAATTTGATTAAGACTATTACAGCGGAACCTCAACATTTCACCAAGAGCGATGATACTGAATAAACAGTGCATCAAGCTCCCGAACAATCTTCAAATAAAATAGCAAATTGATGGGCAGACAAAGAAAATCGATTGTGTCTGACACCCAAATCAAACTAAAATAAGAAGACAAAGCATTTTATATGAGCAAATTTTGTGAAAATTATTGCACATGTCATAAATCCATTACTTACGGATAGAAGAAAAATAGAAACGTGGTGGAAAGCAGCAGTATCCAGGCAAACGTCGCAGGAATGTAGCGCGTCTTTAGATCGCATTTCGGCATCTTGGAGTAACTAGCAAGCAGCAGCAGTTAGGAGTGGCAGACACAGCCGGAAGCAGCAAAGGATAATGGATGACACCGAAACAGTAATTCAAAAGCTTGGCGTTGTGAGCGAATAAGAATCAGAGCAGCGTGCAAGCTACAGCGGAATCACTTGATTTAAATTAATAAGCGGCAACTATTTCTGAAGGACAGCATTTTTTTTTTTTTTAGATTTTGATTTTATAATTTTTTATTAAAATAATTATTTATTTTTCGACACTTTGGAAAATTTCACTTTTACATAAAATCGTTTTTGAAACCAATTGTTGGTGATGATGGTGGCTTTGTTGTAGTGGTTGTTATTTTATTGATTGTATGGCTGTAGAAATTTTTAAGAACTTCTCACTGGAATTTTGTGAATAGATTTTTTCTTCTATCTTTTGCCGTTCTTGCCGATTTTCTATTTTTGTTGATTTCTATTTGATTTATTTGTTAATTTTTTTTCGTTTTTTGCATTTGTCTGCTCCTTCACCATCGCACGCTCATTCTTATGTATACATAGTAAGAAATATATGTATTATATATATGCTTGCTTATATACCTACACTTCACATATAAAATTTGCTGCTTCTACATAATTTTCAATATTTTTGCACTTTTTCACTGCTTTTGTAGCACTTTATATGTGAAATTTATTGACTTTTTTCCAAATATTTTCCAAATATTTTCCAGACAAGTTTTGTGCTTCCCCAAATTTCAACATTAAATGCAAGATATTCACAAAACTTCACGCAGCTTTTTTTTTACTGGAATTTTTCTAATTTTCTGCAGGCGAGTCACACACGCACACCTATTTTTTTTTTCTTACTTCACTTTTCCACACTCGCTGCTAGGGTTTTCTTTCCGACAAAATTTCGTTTCAATATCTTACGTCAATCCGCCACACTTGACTTTATCGATAATTTAATTATGAAATTTTATTATTTTCCGCACATATCCGCCGTCAAATTTCTATTTTTATTGAAAACTTTCGTTCCTTTCGCGTATTGCTTCCATTTTTCCTAGTCGTCGTCGTCGTCGTCGCCGTAGTCTTCGTCGTTATCGTTGTCTGTTCGCTTTCGCTTCACCTATTCAATTTCTTTCGTTGGTTTTATCATCACACGTTTTCACCTGTCTGCTGCTGCAGCGAAAAATTATATTTTTCATTTGGCATTTTGTTTTGTTTCGTTCATTCGTAAGAACAAAATGAGCCATGAAGTTGGCTTCATTTTAAGCGTTACCAACCATTCTAAAAACGATATTCTGCATTCACAACCCAGCTAGACAGCTCTAACGTAGTTACAAACACAATGAAACAAAATTTGGTGTTCACTAATACACTCTTAAATTTTGATGTCATGTTAAACAAGGAAAGTTGTATGTGCTTACATAGCTTGCTCCTTTACGCAGCAAACAAGCTGAGGATGTGAAAAAAGTAGCGAAAAAACTTCAAGCGATGCAAGTGTAAGTCAAGCAATAAAATAATATCCTAAATGATGCCTTTGGAATATGATGTCCGTGGCGCGTTGGGTAGAATGCGCAGCTTATGTGGCAGAGACCGCGGTTCAAATACCGTCCGACACAGGAATGTTTCCATTGAGTTTAATTTAATAAATTTAAATATATATATATGTAAAATACACTAAAGAGAAATATGATTATTAAAAATGGCAAAACTCCTTTCTAAATAAATGCAAGTTTTCCTTGCTAGAGTTAAAAAAAAGCCAATATTTGGGAGATATTTTTTTTATTTTCTTTAAATGTTTTGCCTAATTTTACCTTTTGTAAATACTACCCATTAATAAAAATAACAAAAAAACACTTCTAAACAAAATGATAAGAAAAAAAAATTTGGTTTTATTTGGTGAAGGGTTTGAACTCGCGTTTGTTTGCATTTAAGGCCAGCGCTCTAACCACTACACTATGGTGGAAAAATTTTGCGAAACGCTAACTGTGTACTTAAGTAAACAGCTGAGTTTGTTATTAAATTCTTTACAGAATTTGTTGTTAGTGTGAGCAGAGCAGCTGTAGCTTTTTGCAATGCTTAAAACATATGTGGCAGACAGAGATGCCAGATCACACGGATAGACAAAAAGGCGTTAGGTTTTTCCCAACGCTAGAACAAACCTAACGTAATTTGTATGGAGAGTTTTATATGAACCTAACGCCTTTGGCGTTAGGTATATGCCATATATATGGCATATCTAACAGTTAGGTGTCCGGCTGGGAAGACCGAATACACGAGCAAATGGCAGATAATACTGAATATGATACTGGGTGGTTTTATTAAAGCCGCGTTTCCATGCTATTTTCTATGATATTCTCCTTTACCATATCAAACATTTACCGAAGACGAGCCACGCAAAGCGGGAGGTTTTTATTCTGATTTTTTTTCAGCTAAGTGTGCACCAATCAACAGCTCCGACAAGATATGGGCGCGTCCGTTGATGAGGCTGTAAAACAGGTGAGTGTTGTGCTGAAGAAAGGCGCCACATTTGTAAAACGGGTTATACTTTAAGCGCAGGAACTGGCAATGAAGCAACCGGTAGCATCTAAGTTTAATATGTAAATCAGAACCACAAACACCGTTGGATCAATTCGAAATGCACGGTCGCGAGTCATTCAGTTCGCGGTTGTTACATTTTGAATGTATACAAAAAGTACAATTTGCAAATAAAATCAATATTCAATATTTATTCAATATAGACAGAAAATTAGTTTTATTAAATTGTCACAAGCAATTGCAGAGTAAATAACACAAAATATAAAATTTTTGATAGCTTCGTGAGTGATTTCACTATTCAAGAAAATTTGTTTAATTTTTCTTATGTGTTGTCAAAACAATTATAAAAATGTAAGTCAAATTTATAGCAAAATTTAAAAAAACTGAACTTTTTCTTTCTCCTAGTATCACATGAAATCACAGGGAATGTCACATGCTATAAAAACAAAAAAGAATGCCTGATTCACCCTCACATTCGGCAGTCCCATATGGTGAGGGTGACATACTTTTTCTTTCTAACAAAAATGTGATTGTGAGAGATCGCATGAAAACGTGGGATTATTGTAATAGTTTATATATTTTTTTAAAAATTTAATTTTATGAGAGTTTTTAAATAATAATTTTGATAAATTTTATAACATAACTATCTGATATTCTCGGCATTACTAAAAACTTTATTTTACTGCAACTGATTTATTTTATATTATTTTGCAAATATAATGTCTTCTATGAAAAACGGCATTTACGTATCTCCATTCGTAAAAATAAAAAATTATCAATAAAAAGCATCCCTAGCAACACCTACGGGGTGGGTTCTAACATAAACAAAAACAGTCCGGAGCACTACACAAATATATAGTGTGCATATAAGATGGATAACTTCAGTGGTTTAGCCGTGATGGCCAGACATTCCATAATACCATTATAAATAAAGAAAATAAAATTTATTTATTAATCCTCTTAAAATGAACAAATATATTATGTGTCCTATTGAAGGTAGTCGGTATGTGTTTTTAATGAACATTTTTTTTATGAATTTACAAAATATATAATTATTTCTAAAAAATAAACCATAAAAAGTTCGATTTCAGAAATTACTAATGATTAATAAATTAATGATTATTGTAAGAACAAATCATTCTATATGGCGCTCAGTCAAAATTATTATAATTAGTGGCTACACTACGTACACCACTTTTTGACAGAACGCCATTGAGTGGTTACCACGGTGACAACACTACTGGTTAGGAGTCATGGACGACCGGGTGGCACGCTTGCTCTCCACAGCTTGAACTCGCCGGATATGTGTTTTCGGTTTGGTGTGCATGTCACCCTGTAAGCCGTTTACAAAAAAAAAATAAATCATGCTGGGTAACAATCGAGTTTAGCTACTACAGCTTTTTCGCACATTCTCAAAATAAGCTAAGGTGAGAAAATTTTACCCATAAAAATATGGTTGGGCTCAAGGACAACACAAGACATCACGACTAACCATGCAAAAACATTACCATGCAATTACACAATAGTTTTTAATCTACTCTTGAGTTGACCTTTAAACAAGTTAACATAAAAAAAGCTACAATTATTAACTAATTTACTCATACGGCTTAAAGGAGCAGTTAACATATAATTTGTTCTACTAAATGGTATGTAAATTAAATTGTTAGGATTTCTACTAGTTCTACGATTAGAGTTAAAATTTATAAGAGAAAGAAGTTCTGGAGATTCGAATACATCGGTGATGAGTTGGTGCAAATAGACGATATCTGTAGATTTCCTTCGCTCACTCAATGATTGCATTTGTAGAAGTTTTAAGCGATCCTCATAAGGAGGAAGGTTTAAAATGTCAAATCCACTTAAGCCCCTTAGAGCAAACCGAACAAAGCATTTTTGGAGTCTCACTATTCGATCAACATGCACATTGTAACTTGGAGACCAAACTTGACTTGCGTACTCCAAGTGAGGACTCACTATTGCATAATACAACGTTGTAGTCGTAATCATGCTATTGAATTCTTTGGCCCAGCGTTTAATAAATCCAAGCATAGAAGATGCTTTTTAACAAATGTTATCAATATGAATGTTAAAGGAAAGCTCAGAATCCATACATATTCCCAGATCTTTAACGATATCCACACGACATAAAGCACTCTTTTATTTTATAATCAAAAACAAAATTATTCCTTTTTCGCGAAAAGGTCATAGTTTGGCATTTATCTGGATTAAAAAACATATTATTCTTGGAACACACAGCTTCAAAAGATTTCAGATCGGACTGGAGTAGGACTGAATTGTCTTGAGAATTTATTTTTCTGTATATTTTCATATCATCCGCACCCGGTAACATCATTAATGGCTAAAATAAATAGAAGTGGACCTAGGTGACTTCCTTGAGGAACACCTGATAACGCAATAAACTCAGCAGGCAAAACCCCTCAGAATCGTATTTGATAAGATCGGTCTGTTCAAAAAGGATTTATTCCAGTTTGCAAAATATTGTGGAAATTCAATGGACTTAAGTTTAAATAGAATTAAATTGTGTGGTAACTTATCAAATGCCTTGCTACAATCAGTGTAGATGCAGTCGACCTGGCAACCAGATTCAATGGTGTTTAAGCAAAATGTGAAATCGAGCAAATTAGATACCGTAGATCTGCCATTAACAAAACCATGCTGACGAGTTGTTATGACTTCACGACAGTGAATTTTTACCCGATCATACACGATTCGCTCAAAAAGTTTTGGAATCGATGACAGTTTAGCAATGGGCCTGTAATTAATAACATCATTCCTGCAACCTTTTTTAAAAATAGGACTAATAAATGATTTTTTCCAAAACAGTGGAAAATAAATTTCGTTTATAGATTTATTAAACAACAAAGAGAGTGGTTGAGACAAAATTGAACCGTATTGAGTTAACACTGCGGCAGGAATTCCATCAGGTCCAGCACTAAAATCTTCATCGATCGAACTAATATATTTTGAAATATCCTCTGAGGTAAAGGATAAAGAGTCCAAAGAAACTCTGGGTGTAAAATTCATATATTCAAAATACCCCTCATCAGGATCAAAAGAATCCGAAGAAAATGACTCTTTAAAAAGATTTGCAAATAAGCCACAAATAATGACGGGATCGTCAGTAATTCCATCAACAGTTTTGAATGATGAAGGAATCCATCGGATTTCTTCTTATAATAATAATAATAACTGGTCATTTCAGCCCTTGAAAGGACTTTGACCTAGCTTCTTATGATCAATTGTGTTGTGCGTGTTATTAAGTTTGTACACAATTGACCGAGAAACGGACCTACAGGTTTAACGCCGACTCCAAACGGCGATGAACGGAATGTTCTTATTCTCAAGAAGCTTTTCATGGCATTTTGATTACTCTCTGAGGTTTGCCATTGTCTGCAGAGAGGCGAGGGCCGTACAGAAAAATTATTTTAATTCAAATAATTTTCTGTCGCTGCTGGGGTTCGAACCTGAGCTTGACATAGTTGACATAGCGGCCACGCACTTTAACTAACTACGCCATGGACGCCACTTCTTCGGATTTCTTCTTTGTATTTATAAATCCCCAAAACTTCTTTGGATCAGACACTACTCTCAGCTTTATACTGTCTAAATATTCATTATTTAATGCAGCTAAGCTATTTTCAAATTCCAGAAACAAACGTTTGTAGGTTTCCAGGTCATTTGAGTCTAAACTACAGACATATTTCTTCCATGCCCTATTCCTGTTGTTGCGTAGAGTTTTTAAATCCTTTGTGTACCAAGAGTACGCACAGTTTTTCGCAAATTTGAGGCTATATGGTACGGACTGAGAGAACACAGTAAAGAGCTCCGTATAAAAAAATTTATGGAATCATCAAGGTTATTTCTATTTAAGTACTCTAAAATAACATTAAGTTTGTTATGAAGTAAATGATTCAACTTCAAAAAGTCAGCTTTTTTAAAATTGAATTCATAAACCTTATCGATTGAACTCAAATTTACTATGCAAGGCTTGCATAGACTTCTGTACTGCTCTTTGGGGGAACATACGCATTAATAACATATACATTGGAATTACAATGTATAACCTTAACGCATATAAGTTCGATATTAGAAGAGCAGGAAATCTCAATTAAGGAACTGATAAAGGAATTCCTTACAGCTAAAAGGACACCACCACCAACAGCAGAAATATTGTTAGTGTGTCTGTCTCTTTTAAAAACTTGAAAACTATTGTCAAACAATTCCAAGTCAATAATGCTTCCGTTCAGCCATGTTTCTGTTAACGCGATAATATCCTCAGAGAAATTCTGAGACGCCAAAAATATGTCACGGGTTTTAGAACGTAATCCCCTTACATTTTGATAGTAAAGGGATAATCTATTTAGTTTTTTTGGGTCTGGTGATATATGGGGAGTAAGTATAAGAGGGAGTAAATTAAGATCAATTAGCTATGAAGAAAAACACTACGCCATTTTGTGGAGAAAAACTCAAGACAGGTGGATGTCCTGCGCCAGTATTCAAGGATATCCCTAGTTATAACTTGCCCTAATTAATAGAAATGACTGAATGAAATTAATGTAATTTCCTTTCATCAGTTCATCTGGTATCTAATTGACATTTTGTTAATTTAACATACAATTTTTCACAATTTCAACCATTTTTCAACCAGTAGATCGCAAAATAGCTTATGGTACAATCTTAATAATATTGAGGTGTGAATTGAAAAAACACCGAATAGACTTAATTTTTCACACCATGCGTGTAGGACATTTATCCATCAAATGGATTGAATAATTATAATATTCATACGGATATTAGTTTTTTTTCACTTAGTTTCAAAAAGAAAAAAATCAAAGAACATTTGATTAATAGCGCATTCTTTTCTGAAAAAAATTCTGCCCTTACAGAATGCAGAATTTTTTAGATTCTGACCTGAATTTACAGAATGTTGACCTCTTTTGAGCTGAGAAAAGAACAGAAAAAATGCAACATTTTTTTTTTTAATATTGGCTGCACTGTTGTTTTGATTTCTGACTAATTTATTATTGATTATTTATTTATTATTTTATTCGTCTTCCGATGATGAAGATGACGAATCGAGCAATTAATTTTTAATAAAACTAACCACTTTAACCAACAACATATTGGAATCAATTTCAGACATTTTTCAAAATTAGAAATCTTTGCTTATCACAATTTTCTTAGCACAAATGAGTTGTCAAAATTATTTTACTTTTCTTTAATGTTGGTATTACTAGAGGAGAGAATACAGAACCGTCGAATTTTACAGGTCAGAAAATTCTGCATTTGTTATACTTTTGCGGTCAACATTTTCGAGAAAAGAACACGTTTTATTTTGAGGTCAACATTTTTTTTTAGAAAAGAACAGAAAAAAATGCAGAGTTCTTGAAGAGGGCAGAAGAAATGCAGAATTTTTTTTCAGAAAAGAATGCGCTATAAAATTTTTATGCTTGGATTTAAATAAATAATTTTAACATTTTTGCATTAAATTTTACAAATTTTGGGAGATATTTCACATTTTTGTTGGGTCTAATTTTATTATGAAATCAAACCCAATGAAATAAGCACTACTCAAATTTACTTTCGTTTTGAATAATTTTTTGCATTGTTTTTTTTCTGAGTAGTTGTGCCTTTTACAAAATATTCATCTGTAAAAGGTGCATATTAAAACATACAAGCATTGTGGCAAAATATTATTGAAAACATTTACTCTTAAACACATATTTCCATGTTTTTGCTTTTATGAATAAAAAGTCATTAAAATGGAATTCACAATTCGTTACCTATAACCAAAACTTTGAGGCTTAATTAAGGTTTACTTTTATTAAACAGTTCGCGCTATAACTTGAAAGTAAAGATAATTTAAGTATTTGTAAGAAAAAAATGTTCACCTATATTAAAATAAATTATAGCTAAGATTATTATGTATATTTCAAATAATCAAATTTACTGCTTCATTATCATTGCAAGATAATAAAAACTAACTTCGAAATTCGGAAGTATCGACAAAACACAGAGTGACACACACACAAAAACAGAATAAAATTACTTTTTTCTATTGGTATTTAGTATTTCCAGCATGAACGCCTTTTAAAGGAATATTCTGTTTTGGTTATAGATATTTTGTCATAAAAAAAAAAAATAAATAAATAACTGGCCATTTCAGCCCTTGAAAGGACTTTGACCTAGCTTCTTATGATCAATTGTGTTGTGCGTGTTATTAAGTTTGTACACAATTGACCGAGAAATGGACCTACAGGCTTAACGCCGACTCCGAACGGCGATGAACGAAATGTTCTTATTCTCAAGAAGCTTTACATGGCATTTTGATTACTCTCTGAGGTTTGCCATTGTCTGCAGAGAGGTGGCGGCCGTACAGAAAAATTCAAATAATTTTCTGTCGCTGCTGGGATTCGAACCTGGGTTTCCAAAGTTCGTTGACGTAGCGGCCACGCACTTTAACCAACTACGCCACGGACGCCACCAGATATTTTGTCATACTATTTGTTAAAAGCGGATATTTCAGATTAAGAGCAGTTTTTACTTTTATCGAACGCACCATTCAGATCTTCGTTAAAACTTGACACAAGATATGTTATCGATTCTTTACGGTATAAGGCTCAAGCATAGAATTTTAACTTTATTCTGTTATTCATGTCCGTGTTATTGCGTCCATGATGTCCTTGATGAAAAAGTGTTTTTCCTAAAACTTGTTCTAAATGAAAGATATATATTCAATGTAATTCATATTTTAAAATTTACCCTTTTTTTAGTTTGAGATATGTGGAAATTTATGACTTTTGATACATCCCATACAAGACCATTCGATGATTCCCAAACGCATATAAAAGGACTGACAAATAATATAGGATTAGATATGTTGACCAAATTTGTAAGGCCAAGTGTTTTCTAAAATAAACTGTACACACATCCTTAGCCTACCAGCTGTCACTGGTCGCCAACTACCCGCAAGCGGCCATTTTCGTCAAGTTTTATTTCGTGTGTTTACATCGTTCATCTTGCCCAACATCGACTAACTGCTATAGAGGATTTTTTCATTTCAAAGTTTCTGAAAAAAGTTGCACCAAAAGATTGTATAAACAAGTCATAAAATATTTTAAATAAACTAAGGTAGGAAAAATGTCCAGAAGTGTGCGCGCCGAAACACGCAGCCGAGCGAAAGATGACATCAAGCGAGTAATGCAGGCGGTTGATAAAGTTCGGCATTGGTGAGTGGTGTTCAATAAGAAGAAGCAGTAGTTCAGCACAGTTTTAAAATAAATTGCAAAATACAGGGTGGAAATTGTTGAAATAATTTTATAATCAAACACCTTTGCAGGGAAAAGAAATGGGTAACCATCGGTGACACAACGATGAAGATCTACAAATGGGTGCCAATATCAAATTCAGAGAAGAAGAAGATCAACATATCGAAGAATGACAAAGAGAACTCTCAAAAGGGTACACCAACTCCGCCACAGATAACTCCCAGCTATGCCGGACTCACTGCGGAGGATTCGAACACTTGTGAGTCGCAAGCGTAGGCAAAAAGTTGACAAATGTTTGCATTTAGAATTGTTGATAGTTTAAAAAATGTTTTGGCTAGTATGGAGTATCAGGGATCACACTTCATACATACTGTTGAGATAAATTTTAATGATAAATAACAGTGTGGGAAAGAAGAAAAACATTTGGAATATAAATTCATTTGATTTGAGGTATTGACGAGATTCGTTAGCTAGCCGATTCGAAAATATTTAAAAAATAAAAGTTTGACCCTTGTGATCCCTGTGTAACGGACAAAATTTTAAAGCTTAACCGAATATTTCTGTATGTTTCTTTATTTGTAATCTTTATTTTTTGTTGCTTATTTGTAGGTTTTTCTATGGTTAGCGACTCGCAGGGCGCCACCGATTTTGTATCCAGTATGCCATTTTCTGAAGACTCCAATTCGCAGGGCAGCGAGGGTCCCGTAAAGCGTATGAAAACTAGTGACTAATTTCTAAATAATCCCTCTTTCGTTAATTTATTTTAATAAATCGCTAAATATTTACTTTATTCATATTTGATAATTACGACCTATACAAAACAAAAAAATTACCATTAAAACAAAACTCAAACTTAACTATGTACTAAGTAAGCTATTTAAATACCTTAAAAAATGAAATTGTATGAAGTAATGTAGATTATAACAGTTAAAATTAAGTCTTATAATTCTGCGTGTAATTTATTGAAATTAAATTAATTAAATAATATATTATATTAAAAACAAAAAATAATTTGAAAAAAATGTTAAATTTATTGAATATTATTTAAAAAAATAAATATGTATGTATTTCTTCTCCTGATGATTGAAGCTTCGCTTCGATAAAGTAGTTGTAAATTTAACATAATTTATAAATAAAATCTAAGTATTTATATTTGCGTTATAAAAGCATTGAATTTTTTTAAACTGTGAAACTGAATAATTGTCAAAATTACAAAATGGATTCATGTCGTCGCAGGGCGACAAGCTGAAAACTATCCTTTCGCAACAAAGACACTCGGTGTTCAGGGTTTTGTAATGCGCTGGAATTTTGTGACCGCAGCTTGGTTGAGGAACATGTCATCATTGTTGTGTTGCATTTGTGTCCCAGTGCTGTGTTGGCTCTAAATGTAGAGAAAATCGTTTTAAAAGTTTTGGAGCCATTTGAATTTGACCGGACTTCAATTGATAAGGTTATTTTTGAGGCAAGATATATAGGTACAATGTATAATTTAAAGTTCAGTTTTCAATGTTGTATTTAAAGAAATTACTTTCAAAATTCGATAATTTTGCTTCCAGTTACACAGTTAATGTATTTTTTTTCTCTTTGATTCCTATTAAAAATTTAAGTTGGAAAACTATATGTTAACCTTTAGACGCATAGTGTGCCATATATGGCACAACCAAAGAATTTATCCCCATGTCTGAACGAGAGTAATTTTGGTAAAAATAATAAATAAACCTTTTAAACACCGATTTAAAGCTTTCGTTCTCTTCACACGGTTATACTTACAGAATTCAGCTGACTGAATTATTTGAAGCTAAAGTGAATAAATATGTTGAATGCAAAAAAAAGACCATGCATTTAAGGGTTAAATATCTAGTCATTTGACTAATTTTTCTGAAATTTCCAGGAATTGTATGGAGTGGGATTGGTTTTCAAAGAATTTAGCTCATTTCCAACTTAAACCTTTTTGCGGATGGAAAATCTAGAAAACTTAAAATCAGTGATTCTGGCCAACACTTGTTATTTTTCGGGTAGCTGATCATGAATCCGAAATCAGAATTTGATAATTTCTGCATGTGACGGATGCAAAATATAACAAACTTAAAATTAGCTGATTGATAGATATTTCGATTTAACATGCGCCATATAGGATTTTAAATTATCAACTTCTACATATATATTTCGACTAATTTACAAATTTTAAATTAGTATGGGTTTCGAATTTTATTCGGGACATTAAAAAAGAACACCAGTTGCCCAAAAGCTATTTCATAACGCTTTATATTAAACATAAGCTAAATATTAAACAAAAAATTCTTGAGAATAACGATGAGGTGCTTGCACTTTATAAATGTTATGACCGGTGGTTTAATAATTAATACATTAATATATTTAAATAAGTGAAGTAATTTTAAAAGAAAGAAAGTTAACAATTTCATCTCCACATTTTTATAACCCTTAAAATAACTGTTTAATTTTTTTGAAAACACAGTAAAATCCAATAGAAGAAAATCTAAGAATGAGTGCGTACGGTTGTTGTGATCGAGATTATTAAAGGTCCAGTTCCAACAATAAACTATATATTTATCGAAGTATTTTGAAACTTGTCCTATAAAAATACTTCATGAAGATTTTTCACCCAACTTCAATGTGTTAGATCAAGTAGAGTCAACTCTCCAGCTCATAAGTTACAAAATTTCTCTACCTTACTTTTGTAAGACCCATCCTTGAATCTCCTAGCCAGGTCTGGATCCATTTCTTGTATTCCGATTCGATGCATATCTCAAGCGTACAGATGAGTTTCATCGTTTCGCTTTTCGTGGTCTTCCTTACTGTTCTTACTGTCCAAATTTACCTAATTATGTGATCGGTTTATATTGATTAACATGCAAACTCATGAAAAACGCAAGAAAGTCTACGATATAATCTTTATACATACCCACTAACTGTACTGTTCTGCTCGAACTGATATCCCTTAATACCAACCCACGCAACTTTAGGTCTGTACCCCTACTCCACTTCAACTTTCATCTCATTGACTAAGAATGCGGTGAGCCTATATTTTGGATGCTTCGTGTGACCAATACCATTACCGAATAACTCACAGAATTTGATTTTCATCTTAGCTAATCTAAGCTTTGAAATATCCTTCTTCGCTCCAACACTTCCTCTTCCCTCTTCATATTCTCTCGCTACAATTAAGCTATGGTATTTGTATATAATCAACTTAATTAAAATATAACAATTAATTTTCTGTTAATAACAATTTTTAGTTCTTAAGTATAAACTGCTTGTATTTAGGTTACCTAAATAAATAAATAAATTTGTCCTGTATGTTACGTTCAGTAATTGAGATATTTTTGTCTCGATCTGATCTGCATCCAAATAAATGTTGTTTTGCAAAAAAAAATACAAGTTCCTTACGCACATCTGCGCACTGTCGACTTGAAACACTTAGCTTAAGAGCTCCAGCTGCCTTCTGTGAAAAGTTTTTTGCTTAATTAAGTTTTTTACATGTTTAATTTGTTAATATTTTCTAAAAAATCCCGCAGAGTATCTAAAACTAGAAATCAACTGAAACAACCTAGTTACAGTTTCAACAAGCAACAAACTTTATTCAATTTTGAGACCAATTATTTATTGTCTTTAAAAACGATATAATTTTTTCCTCCCAACAAAATAATCGCAATATCTACTCTCTGATAAATTTTGTATAACAATATGAACAATAAAAAATATTTTTTTTTTGTTTTTACAACAAAATACTTTTAAACTACAAAGCATGGTGATTCGCTTAAATTAGATAACAAACGATTTGAACATAAATTTCTACATTAGGGCAGATTACATAATATATGGATATACACGTATTTATAATAGTTATTGTTACAACAAACATTAATAAACGAATGTATGTGCATATGTATGAGTCAGTATATGTATTTGACAATTTAGAATTTAGTCTCTTTTTTTCTTTTTAATATAAACACCAATAATTAACATTTTCCCCACAATATTTTCGTTAACTTCGAAAAAGAACTCGCCTGCTATTAACATTTATCAATATATACAAAATTAACTTTATATAATTTTAACAACTGATCTCTTCAAAAGAGAACTACTCATAACACATTTTTTGCGAATTATTTTTACTTATATTTTTGCATGAACTCTCCGTGGAACTTGCCGAACTTATTCATCATCACTTTGAGCTGCTCAGTTTGTGGCAGGATAGTGGTGCGGAAATGATATGTACCGGGCTTTTGACCGAAACCGCTGCCAGGGATAATGCATATGCCTTGAAGAGGAAAAGATAAAAGATTATGGAATTTGTCAAGTTTGAAAATTTGCAAATTTAATTTTACCGGTTGATTCCAACAGTTCAAATGCATAGAAGGTGTCTGCAGTCATATTTTTTGCCTTAGCAGCCTCAATAGCCTTGGGAGGTATGGTAATCCGTGGGAACACATACATAGCGCCTTGCACGACATTCACCTTAAAGCCTTCAAAGCTGTTTAATGTCTTGTAGACTAGTTCAGCCCGTTCCCTGAGCGATTTTAGAGTATTTTCTCTTTCGCGTTTGTATTGCTCATGCGAAGGCTCACCGGGTTGTGGTGGATAGACCTGTGAGCATGACATTGAGAACAATTATTAGGGAATGTACACATGAAAAACTTTTCGTTAAACATACCAGAGCGCTTACCGCCACCTGTCCAGCGGTGGTGCCACACAGTGATGCTGTAAGCGATTTGGTCAACATGGCACGTACTGTTGGATCCATATTAATAATTTCCATATAACCGCCACGTATGCCGCATTCACCCAAGAAACCTTTAGACGTTGACAAGAAGCTTGCCAGCTCCATGTTTGTGTATGGTGCGCCCATTTCGCGCATAACTTTCTTAAACGAGTGGAACTTGGAATTTTTATCGTATACATTGTCTTGGTACACTTCATCGGCGAGCAGAACCAACTTATTTTCGTGGGCAAACTTGATGATTTCAACAATATTATCTCGTGTCAACACTTGGCCAGTAGGATTTCCTGGATTTATAATGACGATAGCACGTGGCTCGCAAACTTTTTTGCTCTCATCGTAAGCTCGCTGTAGTTCGGCTCTGTCAAGACCCCAATTGGCCTCTTCATCAAGATAGTAACCTATCTTTTCCATGCCATACTCAGCAATAGTAGCCGAGTATAAGGGATACTGTGGAGTGGGCACCATTATACCAGGTTTCTTGCCTTGCACGTTGCAGCTATTAATTTAGTTAGATTAAAATTAAGTAGTTTAGTTGTGCATAAAGCGAGCTCCGACATTTTTGATTACTAAGTAAGACAAAAAAAAAAAAAATATTGTGCTGCTATGTGTCCAATGTGTGCTATGATGTGACGCAATCGAAATAAAATGTATTATAATGGTATGATCTCAATGGGGTAGTCATCCACGACTTTTGATAAATAATTTAAAAGAAACACGTGCTGAGGTGTGACAAATGTGATTTTTTTATTGTTCTTACATGTGCATTCATTCAATGGCATCTTTTTATAAAGTTATTATCCGCAATAAATTTTTTAGAAATTTTGACATTGTGCTGTGATGTGTTCGGGGTGTGCTACACTGAGCCGAAGAGTTTTTAAAAAATGTGTACATTTCTTCATTTTAATTTAACTCAGCCTTTAAATTTATTTTTCAAGATGTTTTCATACAAATTTTATTTTAATAAAAATATTATTGATGTTTAGGTTTTTATATAATAAACTAGCAGAGTACCCGACCTTGTTCGGATAGACTTAATTTGAGTTGAATTCAATTAATAGAAAAGAAGGAAAAACTAATTTTTAAAAAGAAATGTCTTTTTAGATAAATTGATACTTTTTTCTTTTCCCAAAATTGGATAAGTTTTTATAAGTTTTGGTTGAAAAAAATATTTATTTAGCACATGTACCCAGTCTGAGAGACTGTTTAACTTACTGATTTACCATAACTTCATAATCCGAATAAAAAGTCAATTAATTTTTTTTTCATTTACTATCAGTGTTTAATAAAAAATAGCTGACCCGGCTAAAGTTATTTTGCCCAAACTAAATATTCGATGTATCTTTTTTTTGTTCAATAGATGGCTGTGTGGCTATGAAAAAGCTTAATATTTCGAAAATGTTATTTTTGCCTAAAATAACGTAAAATTTAATAATTCTTGCAAACGTGCATATATCGCTCTATAGTACGCCGCATAGTAGCACAACTCAAGCACACCACAGCACAATTAAATTTTTTTAAAAATCTTGATATCGGAGAATAGTTGATTAAAAAAAGTATAATCCTCAAAAAGTCATATCAGAGGGTAGCACTTCGAAAATATCACACATTTTGCATATTACAGCATATATTATTTTGTAAAGCATAAATTAAAAATGGCGGCGATTACTTTAAGCACATAACACACAGTCAAAAGTATTAAACAAGTTATATGCTAAGTGAACTTACTTCATCAAGGATATAACGCTCTTGATGCCAGGTGTGGCACCGGCGGTGAGGTAAATATCTTGCCAATCAGAATCGAAACCATCACGCTTGGCAATAAAGTTAGCTACCTGATGACGTATGGAAGATAGACCAGCTGAATCGGTATAGGAACCAACAGAGTGTCCTTGACAGCAATTAAGAATAACTCTGGCGCGTTCCTTAACATCTTCTGGAAAATCGGGCGAGTTCAAAAGTTTTGGTTCAACGCAGAGTGCCAGCAACTAGAAGAGAGTAGAAAATGTAAAAATAGAAGAGAGGAAAACAATTAGTTTGTTTGCATAGCATTTTTTTGTATTTTTTAGTTGTTTATTTTGCTTTTAATTAAAATTGCACGCTATGCAGTGCATCCGCCTGTAGCAGTGACTGTGATGACCTATCTGCATAAATAAATATTTAAACAAGCTTATATCGTGTAATCTACAGGGAGACTGCAATTTATTGACATATGATAACAAATAGAATTTAATAAATAATAAATTGGTTCTAATTCGAAGCTTATCGATGGAAAAAATAAAATATATATTTACTAAGCAAGTATTTATAACGGTTCAAAACTGTCGAGAGTTAATTTTAATTTAAATACAATGCAAACGTGAAAGTTAAATTCAGATTTTTTTTTCTATTTCAGTTCCATTTGACTGAGTAAAGTACAAACAATAAACTCTCTGAATCATTTTAGTGTTTGGCTATACACAGAGCAATCACACCAGAAATGAATGCATCTTTACACAAACTGTTTGTATAACGCAGTCGATGATAGATACACATGTGTATATATTTATTTGAAGGCAATTATTTCCGGTACAAATGGAAAATGTTTTTCTTCATAGACAAAACGTAATTTAAATTTATATATAATTCAATTATCAATCTTACCTGTCTGACAAAAGTGATGGGCTGCTGACCCATGGCATGACTGTCACCAATGTTAGCACGAATAACTTGGTCAAATGGCTTTTTGACACCCTGTAAGAAAATGCAAAATGGATTTTTTAATAACATCAAGATTAGTGCACAATAAAATAGAAAAAAATTATTTGCATGCAAGTTTCAAATGTTATGACGTCATTTAGTTCTTTGTTGTTCAGTAAATTAACACATTGAAACAAAAAAAAAAAATATACACAGCACAGTGTAATAATGCAAATTGTTTGCACTCACTAATTGACAGGGAAATGCATTTGAAATTTTTTTCATATCCAAGTGGGTAACATTGAAATCACCTTAAAATAGTAAGGCGCAGTTGAGGGAACTTCTTAACGTGACAGTAACGATTACTTACAGAGCAAAGAAAAGAAATTCGATCGCTTTTGCAATAAATGCAGTGGTTAAAAATGTGCTATTATTTTCATAGAAAACAGTGCAAGACGAATTCATGTAAAACGATAAAATGCTGATATTTCAAAAGCAAAATTTTTAGTGTGTGTCGTTTGAGTCAACTTCAGAAGTTTAAAATATGTGTATGTTTGAACAAATTGTGAATTTGTACTAAGTTCTTTACCCCCCCCCCCCCCCTTTAAATATTGCCATAACAAACATGTCGTGTATTATGAGCGTTATTTTTCTTAAATTTGACAAACAAATTTGTCGAATTCAACACTAGTTCCATATCATCCCATGCATGGTAGAATTACAAGGTAGGGCCGAGTCGCTCAGTGCCCTCACGCGTCAACGAAGAGTGGAGAATAAAAAAAGGAGGCTAATTGTCAAAATGGCGAAGTTCGTAGAAACCTCAAATAAAATAAAAATATTATGTTTTCAAGTTGTAAATAGTGCGGACACGTGTGTTAAGTTGTGTTAATTTGAGTGGAAATATTGTAAAAACATTGTAAATAAATCTATAAAATGCCGCGGAAGTGTTAAATTTGAAATAAAGCTTGTAAAAAGTTTAACCTAAAATCAACTGTGAAACATGAACATAAAGGAACTCGAGATGAACAGCTGATTTTGACAACTAGCCCGCTTTTCTCTGCTTTCTAGTCCATTCTTCTCCAAGTCGGCCCTACCTTATAATTCTACCATGATGCCATGCAAAGGTGCCGGAAGCTTATTTCAACTGGGTGGGGAGTACAACTGGGACTGGGACAGAACATTTTTTATAACATTAAAAATTTCATTAAGACGAAAAAAACACATCATAAAATACATATTACGAAAAGATTGATGTAAAAATAAGTTCGATAAAAGCATGTAAAATAAACAAAACATTTAAATTCAATATGAAACGAAAAAGTTATTAGTTTATAGTTTAATTTATAATTTTTTAAACAACCACTTTATTTTTTCTGGTGCGAATTTGCACTAGTATGGACTCCACGGGCTAGAAACAAGTGAAACTAGTAAGAAATGATCTTCGACTGGGCCGAAGTTAAAATACCCCCACGTCCGAACCGAAGTATATTCAAAGTCTTAAGCCGTCAATAAAATGTTTATTTGTATAAAACATTTTTGTTATATCTACATAGTTTTAACAGAAAATATTCGCTTTCATTTTTTATAAAATCACTTTGTATGGGGGGTGGGTGTGGTTTTCACTCGATTTGGTTGAATTTTATACACAAAGTGCATAAATGTTATATATCAAAGTTAATAAGCAAAATTTCAAGTCCATATATTATTTTTTGTGGAACTTAAAGAGATTTTACCTTTTTGATGAAGTCACTTTGTATGGGAGGTAGGCGTGGTTTTTATCCGATTTGGTTGAATTTCATACTTAGAGTGCACTTTAAATATCGGAGCTCATATGCAAAATTTCAAATCCATATATTAATTTTTGTGGAATTCTAAGAGATTTTACCGTTTTGATAAAGGCACTTTGTATGGGAGGTAGGCGTGGTTTTCATCCGATTTGGCTCATTTTCGAACTTGACCTTAGTTTTTTAGATAAAAGCTTAAATATTGAATTTCGTGATGATAGCTTGAAAATTACGGCTGTAATCGTGACGACAGACGGACAGACAGACGGACATGGCTAAATCAACTCGGGTGGTGATGCTGATCAATAATATATATACTTTTCTATACCTACCACGCCTCCTTATGGGCGTTACAAACGGAGTGACAAAATTAATATACCCCCATTTACGTTTTTTAAACATGGGGGTATAAAAATTGTTCAATCTTAATTAGTGCTTAATACTTATTTAGAGCATTTTAGAGCTTAATGCTTCACAGCTGATTACAAAAATTTGATGTGAAGCGAAACTAAAAATTGTATTGTAGTTAAAATTAAATTAAACTTAAAATTAAAAAATTTAATCTGTTGGATAAAAACATTTGTATTAAAAAAATTAATGTGTTTTTTACCGAGGGGGCACCTCCCCCCTGATCCCCCGCTTCCGGCGCCTCTGATGTCATGTGACTCTACTCTCTAATAAAAAATACCCGGAATTCCCCATTCAAACAAACCGCGCTTGAGAGCATGATACAATTATACAAGGTAAGAGTGACAACGGGCTATTTTCTCACCAGTGTATTGCACTTACTGTCATTTGCCTGTATATTATTTCGTTCTCTAATTTATACTATTTTTGACAATTGATGCAAGACGAAAAAACTGTCACTCCTATCTTGTATAATTAGGTATGTTTCCGTACAAAGTTCAAGAAAAGTTCGAGTAAAGTTTAATATGTAAGAGTATTTAAATTATCTGTCAAAATGAGAGAATTTGCAAAAAAGTACGGAAACGACTTAAAGCCCACGAACTTTTGGAAAATTAAATGAAGGTAAGTCAATCAATTAAAAAAGCAATATGCAAAATGTTCTACCAGTTTATTTATTCCTAGATACAGAATTTGCGCAAAATTATTCGCAAATCATCGTGGATGAAACGGAGGACCATTTCGACGAAATTATTTTTGCTCCAATTGTGGATATTTTTGAAGGGTCATCTTCAAAAGAAGCAACTATCATGCTTGAGATATCAAAATATTTTTTTTTGAGTTGGATATCTGTATATCTCAAATATCTGAATGGGCGCAATTTGTCGGCAGTTTGTGCGTGATAACTTTGTAAAAAATTTTGTTGTGTTCTGCAATTTCGCAATGTCGAATTTAGTTCAGCAAAGTGTTTGTATGAAATTTTGTTTTCTAACAAAATATCATTCGGAGAATTGTGGATATAGACTAAAATTGTGGAGAAATATCAGAATTGTGGAGAAAAAACTCGTGGTTTCTTCACCATGACAATGCACCGGTTCACATATCTAATCTTGTTCTGAACTTTTTGACAAAAAACAACGTTCATACCGTTCCGCATACTTCGTATTCACCCGACATGGCTCCTTGTGACTTTTCCTATTACTACGACTCAAGTAACCACTTCGCAGTAAACGTTTGAGACGATTGGAACGATAAAGGAGAATTCGCAGAAGGATCTGAACGCGATTCTAAAATTAGCCTATGAAAAGTGTTTAAAAGATTGGAGGAGGCGTTGGAATATGTGTATTTATTACAATGGAGATTCCTTTGAAGGATATAAAATTAATATCGATGAATAATTAAACTTTTTTCGTTTTATTGAAGAATTCTGGGTATTTTTTGATCAAAAGGTATATCTGAGGCATGCCATGTGTGATGAAGTACCGAAGTACATCGTATTCTTTCATTGATACAATGCAACTTTTTAATTTGACATAAGTTATTTTTCTTAGTTCTTCAATTTTCTTTTTTACATTTCCCATTTCACATGTCCGAAATTATATTTAAACACTAATGACATATAATTATTTTTCTAATAAAGAAAATATTCAGTTCGAAATGGGGAATTTAATGTAATCTCAGTATTTAATTTCAATTGAAAGTTCAACACCTCTACACACTAATGTTCTTTTCTAGGGTTTTTATGGCGCAGAAAATTGTATCCAGTTTTGGGGTTTCGGGTGAGCTAAGAGTACGATATTTGCTTTTTGAACTAAACCGTATCACTAATAATGGCCAATTTCAATAGTCTCTATAGTCGTTTAAGTCTTATGAAGATGATTGTATTTAATCATGACTGATTTTCGTATTATAAATTAATCATTATAAACTCATTTAAAAAAAAATTTGTATATTAAAACAATAGCAATTATTGAATCACTTTTAGCTGCTAAGTTATTTTATTTTTTTTTTTTTTTTTTATTAAAAAATTAATCTGTTCCACTTTCATTTGAAATCACTACATATAATACGTCAAGCATGAACTAATGAACTAATCATTAAGGGGGGAAATAAGTGAAAAGTTTATTCAAATAAAATACGTACATGTGAAATCTAATACTACATGATAATTCTAATCATGTGCCTGTTACCGGTTTAAGAAATATGCGCAAGAAATTTAAACTCGATACATACTTATTTGTAAATTTGTTATCAATGAAATGTATTAAAAAATGAACTATAAAAAACTGTTTTCAATAATAAGAAACAATAAAAATCTTAAGGATAAGAATCAAAGCGAGGCGCAGATATATATAAATAAAAAAAAAACAATGTATTCATATAACTTTATATGAACAGTTTATACATACGTCAATCGGCTAATACATTGAGGCCGAATAGCCGAATAAAAAGTGGGGAATTTAATTATATTTGTTTGTGTTTAGCGGCAATAAAACAAAACATCGTTTGCTAGAGAGTGTGCAAAAAAAAAAAAAAAAAAATAAACACTGACAGCAAAGTTTTTTTTTCTTTAACTTAGGTAGTTGTTTTTATAAACAATAAAAAAGAAACATCGCTGAGTCTTTGTACTTGATTGGTAGTTTTTTTATAAACAGATGAAGAATAATTTATGAGGAACATATGTACATATATGAGTAGATATTAAAGTCGGAACGGTTTGGAGTAATAAATATATGGGTGTAGTTGGGTTATTAGCACGAAGAAGTGCAAAATAAATATTATTGTATTATACAGAGTGTCTCAAAAGTTACTGTCTGATTTGTTTTGCTTATAACTTTTTAAATGAAAATTAAAACGATGTCTAACAAATGGGCGCCATTTAAACGCTGATAAATTTGGGCACTTTCATGTTTGCCATCGCGGCTCTGATGTTTTGTTTTAACTGATCTAAAGTTGCTGGTTAGTTCTTGTGTACTTTAGACTTAAGATAGACCTACACAAAAAAAGTTCGGAACTGTTTGGTGAACAGCTTAAATCACCATATTGTAATAATTCATATTAATGTTGTGTTGCAATAATTCAATTATTATTTCGTGCATACATCAACACTATTGTAGCACGCTGTTGTGGAGTGTCATTATTCATTTTTTGAGTGTATTTTCAACTATCTGAAATGTAGAAAAAGTGATTAGTCTAGAAGTTATAAGCAAAAGAAATCAGATACTGACTTTTAGGACACCCTGTATTATCGACGAATATAAAGTCGAAGCATGCGACTGACTGAACTGTTTTATGCAGCTAAGAGTAATTTGGCAATAACTGTAAAGAAGGCCATTGCTTTCCAATGTATGATTTGATTATATTTTCCATATATTGAGTTTTGCATGATTTAATCATATAAGGTTATACAGATATTTGACGTTTTCTCCCAAAAAGTAAAAACGGTAACCTTATTTTGAAATGAGAGTGAAACTGCCATTTCATATGGGTTTCAAATCATACTTATTAGTAGTGAATTTTTTATAAAAATTCTTTTGAATACTTTTTCTGAAATGAAATACAAATATAATTTTAAGCCAGCGTGGTGATATAAGATTAATTTCTTTTTTTTTAACTAAGGCTTGCGCACGATGAAATTAGTGCACACATAAACTTAAATAACTTTTAAACAAATTGATATTAAAAAAAGAAATTTACATTTTATAAAACAATTCTATTCATGATTATTTTAATAACAAATATATGAAACATTATTAATTATTCATGAAATGATTGACTTTTCCTGGAACATCTCCAATTAAACTTATAATGGTGTCTTCAGAGACTTGCTTACTTGCCACTGACCATTTACTTGAAAATATTTTGATGTTTTCAGCAATCTGTTTAGTGTTCTTCATTATCCTTTTTGCCAGAGCCCAATATCTTTCGATGGGTCTGAGCTCCGGGCAGTTTGGTGGATTTGCATACCTGGGTACAAATTAGAGCCCTGCATGAGTATAATCGCAAAGCGAATACACTCTGCTTCACTGCTAATGAGTACACTGTAACTGAATAAAACTTAAACAACAGGTCGTGTAGTGAAGAGCAAATCTGCGCACGAGCTTCACTGCTTATACCTTATCTCTTCTCTCACAAACACTGTTAGCACTGATCTGAACTTTCAGAGGTTTGCGTTGTTTTTATTTCTATTCGGTGTTCTCGCATAACATACTCTCCCATACACTGCAAGCACTGATCTGTACTTTGAAAGCTTTGCGTTATTTTTGTTTCTGTTCTGTACTTCATTATTGCTTAGCGTTTAACCAAACCAGTTTTCTTAAACAAAGGAGGTAAGACAGGCGACTTATTCGTTTTTTTTTTTAAGTGAAAATTCTTTAGCACCGTTGTGATTTGAAACTCGATGAAATGAAAAAATCACACGTAAAAGGAAATTTGATACATTTTTGTATTAGAGCCCTCGTAAGAAGTGGCCGGAGAGAATAGGTGTCAAAGGGAAAAATGTTTATTTTCCAAAAGTAATTGGGGTCGGTCATACATATTAACCTTCTTCGGCCCTTCCTTAAAGGTCATCTGTTCAGGTGTATGGAAAAAATATACAAAAATCATAAAATTTGTATGGGAGCCCCCCTAAGGAGTGGTTGGAGAGAATAGGTGTCAAAGACAAAAATATTTCTTTTGCAAAAGTAATGGGATCATACATATTAACCCTCTTTGGCCCTTGCTTAAAGCTCCCCTGTTTAGGTGTAGGGAATAAAAAAACAACAATAAATAAAAACAAACAAACATATTTCAATTCAATGCTTTAAAGTTAAACTTTATGTATAATTTTATTTATTAAATTTAGACTTGAGCAATAATTTAATATTATTGATTATATTTCCTAAGTTTCCTACTGTAAATTTATAATAATAATTTTTTGAAAACAAATTACAAATTCTAATAAAAACAGTTAATTCTTGAAAAACTGTTGAAAAAGTTTTATTTCTTTAATCGTAATGAAAACAATGAAAAATAGCATGTCTACATATATATTGTTTGCATCTCTTTGAAAGTCACTCGCAAAACAAAAGATTCTTGCTCATAACAACATAATGCGCAAAATGTTCAGTGTATGTGTAGTCATATTCAGTGTACCTAATGTTTGCGTTACTTTTTATTGCAAGAAGCTGGTCTTGCTGTTATAAGTTCAGCAGTGTATTGTTACTCTCGCATAAAATAGAGTGAGAGTATGTTAACATACGAGAGCTTTGGAAAAAAAGGTCAGTGTAAGCTTTTTATCCGACAGTAAACGAATGTATTTGAGTATGCAAAAAGCATACGCATGCAGGGCTCTAGTACAAATGTTACATTTCTCTTTTCATAACATTCAATAACAGATTTGCTGTTTTGGCATGAAGCCAAATCAGGCCAAAAAAGGTATAGACCTCATGCTGCCTTATGAATGGTAAAAGGCGTTTTTGGAGGTACTCCTGAATATAAATTTCGGTGTTAATCGTCTCAGTTGAAACAAATAAACTGCTTCATCTTCCACAGCTACAAATGGCCTGCCATACCAAAAACTTCTTCGGGAACTTTGATTTTTTTTTATTCTTGCTGGACATTTCCTCTTTGATCGGCAACATAATAATCGACACCTGGAAACTGCGAAAAGTCAACAAGTACATATGTTTCATCGTCCATAATGCAGCAATCGAATTTTTTAAGAAACCCCGGTGAAGTATTTTGGCTCCCTTTTTTGCCTCAACATTCTTCTTAGAATTCCTGTCCGGAACTTTCTGGACTTTAAATGACTTAAGTCCTTCCTCCTTTTTCACTTTTCTGGCAAAAGCCTCAGAGCATTCCATTTTTTCATCAACTTTTCTACCCGATATATTGGGATTTTTCTTAAATTTTTCTTCTTGGCAGCATTTGGGTTTTCAAACCCTTTTTTTTGCCACTTCCTTGCTATCGAGTAATATTGAAATATTCCTTATAGGTTTTAATAACACGAGAAACGGTATTTCGCGAAACTTTACTTTTTCTAGCAATAGCTTTGAAAGTCCAATTTGGATTTACGTTAAATAATTTACAAATTAGTTCACGCACTTCTACTTCGCTGCTCATGGTTAAGTCAAAAACTATTGAATGAATTTAAAAATTTACATGAAAATTTGTACATATTTTTTAAAGGCAACCTGATTAAAATTTTTTGAATTTTTGGAATTCTTTGAATTTGTCAAGTAATAATGTGTGCACTAGTTTCATCGTGCGCAAGCCTTATGTATGTAATGCTTTGCCCATTTATTTTTTTTTCTTTACCGAATCAATAAACTACTGAAAAAAGTACACATCAAATCACTGAAACAGAACTTTTTTTACAAATTAAAATAAGAGTGTGTCAAATATCTGGACAACCTTATATTATGGAATCACGGGGTTGGAGAAGAAGGATTCGACGTTTTTTTAGTCTATTGATTTTAAAGTGTCTTTATTTTAAACTGTAACAGGACCTTAAACTGTAACTGTGACAGGAGACACATCAGCTGATTATTTGTGAATTTATTGAGAAGAGTGTTAAAAGTTATTGCAAAGCAAAGATGAATGAGATTTCAGAAAAAATACGTTATATTTTTCAATTTTACTACGACAATTGGAAGAATGCAAAAAAAAAGATGTTCCTCATCATCGAAAAGGTCGGACATATTATGGATAAAATTCAAGAAAACTTTCATTTGAGCAGTCACGAACTGAAAATCGCCAAAGAACTAAAAATCAACCATAAATAGTTTTGAACCATTTGCATAAAAATTTGGATTAAAAAAGAAGCTCGATATTTGGTTGCCTCATGAACTAAGTGCAAAAAATGAAATGAACCGAATTTCCATCTATGATTTGGTGTTATAACGAAACAATATCCAACAGTTTTTTCGAGTTTTTATGCATCCACCACATAGTCCAGGCATTGCACTGTAAGTTTATCATTTCTTCTGATCCCTCCAACACACTCTCGCTGGGACAACATTGGGCTCAGAAGACAACTGCCAAAAGCACTTTCGTCAGTTTTGCAAAGATAAAATTCCGGAATTCTACAATAAAGGAATCATGAGTCTAGCTGAAAAATGGCAGAAGACAGTTGAAAAAATTAGCAATATTTGCATCAATAAAATCTTTTATTTTGTGTTATATTTTTACTAAGAAATGTCGAATACTTTTTCTCCAAACCAATATTATTAGTTCTCAATAAATGATTTAATGATTCATGTCATTGAAACTCATCATTGCACTTCTAAGACATAACAAAGTTTTGATTGCATTTTCAAGTTCAATTAAATTTGAAATTAAATTTCCGCTGAAAGAAAAACAAAACCCTTTTTTAGATTGACAGCTTAAATGAATAAGTTAAAGCATAAATGAGTTTCTTGCTGGTCAAATAATTTAAGTTGGGGCATGACATCAAATAATGGTTTAGAATTGAAAATAAACAAAAAGCGATAATAAACAAGGAGGGGTGAATTGCGTCTTCCACATCGCTAATAAAGAATACAAACAACAATTGCTGGAGTTAATTAAATGAACGGTTTGCTTTTTCCAATTTGCACTGTTAAGTGAAACTTTTTCAAACTAGCCGGCAGTCTACTTTAATATAGTTTATTTGTATTTATTTATTTTTTTAATAGTTTTTTGCTCACAAAAATATAATAAATTGTTTAAAATTTTATAGACTTTTACACACTTATTTTTATAAATATAGTAGAATTAAAAAATTCAGTTTTCTACTACGATTTAGACAATTTTAAGAACTTTCTTTAAGAGCATTTTTTAGAAATTTTTTAATTCAAATGTATAAAGGTAATTATAAAAACAAGTTTACCTATCATTCTACATCCAAATTCAGCACTTTTTTATAATATAAAACACTGTTTTCTGAGATAGCAAATTTGTGTAGGATGTTTTAAGCATGGTGGAAGGAGGTTCAAATGTGGATTTGAATCTGAGGCAAGCGTTATCACTTTAGCTCAATTTAATCTTCTTGCCCTTATAAGCAACTCTCTTCTCTTACACCAACTACAACTTCAAGTCGTAAATATTGGCTCCAGCCTCGATGGCTACATGCCCAAAATTAAATTCAAGTTTTAATGTCAAAAAATTATCTTTAAAATAAAGTTTATTTCATGGATTTTAAAATCATTTTTCTATGTTTTATTTCTAATATAAAGATGCAACCTTTTACTCCCAACACGAGTACGTCTTCTTTTCGTACAACTAATATCCTTAAAATCTATTTAAATACACCGACAAAAATATACTGCTATTTAAGACCGTCTTAGCGTTGTCTTCGCCGACTATACTGTTCTTATTCAAAAAGTAATAATGCGGGTTTAATGTCTTAAAGATAGCATCAACTTTTCATAATAAACTAAGAATATGTTAATGTCGATGTACTAAAAAACACATGTTTTGGCATTAGAAGAAAGTTAAAACAAACACGTAGAGAAAAATAAATCAATATTACAACAACGAACTCAGACCCAATATTCCATTGACACAGTTAACAGGGGCTAAGATTTTCGCTTTATAGACATTATAACTAATTTAACATATGAACAGGATAATGACTCTGAAGGGCAGTGGGAACACTAAAATTTGAAAGAAAATATAGACTTCAAGAATATGATTAAAGAAGAAAAAACAAAACAACTAAAAAAACGTGTTGTGAAAACATGCCTCCCAGAAAAGACCGCAAAATAAGTGAAAAGCAAAGAGGAGGAGGTAGACGTCAAGGAAAGAAGTCTGGAATGCGCATGTTCTTGAAAGAACAACGACATGAATGGATGATACGTAGTTGCAGCAGGTTTTAATGTTTTTTTATTTTTTATGTGAAGAAAGTAATTTCAGAAAATATTAAAAAAATCAACTCAAGAGATAAGTTAAAACTGTCAAACACATCTTTTAAATATTGTTTAAGTATATTTTTGGCTACGAACAAGGCAAACATAAAGAAAGCTGACAATGGAAAGAATTTGGTGTAAAGTCTGTGGCATTGAACTTGACTCTCAGCAAATTTATATGATTATATAAATAAAGCAGAAAGGGAGAAAAATATATCAACAGGATTTGGCAGTGTTTTTATTGTGGAAATATAATGCTGTATTTAGAAGTAGGCAGTTTGGAAACGCTTTAGACAAAATTGAAAATAATATTATTAGGTTTAGATAAGTAGGTTAAAAGTGAGTTTTTGTTTTACTTTTACTTTATTCTCAGCACTAAAAAGAAACGTTTTATATCTGTCGCTAAGCATTCAATAGTCAATAATAATCACCTGTTTTCTTATCTTAAGAACTCAAAAGCTATATAGATATGACGGTCATTTTCTTAAGTTTTTATTACGTAACTGCAACCATAACATAGAGAACTGGTTCTGTGTGGTTATTGAACCAAGCCAAAAAAAAAAAAAGACAAGTTTACCAAGCACACCAACGTTTGAAACGCAATTTAAAACACTTTAATGCTTGGTACAAAATATTAACAAAAATAATGTAAAATTTGGCATCAAAATCGCCAAGCTCTGGGTGGAGAACAATGCTATAGACTGGCTTTCGTTTTTGACAAATATACACAAAAATGCGTCGTAAATAAAATAAGCGCGAATTTCAGTGATTTTTCTGCAGCTGCCGGTCGCAAAGTTTCTTTACCTAACGTTTACGAATAGCTTACAATGCAAAAATAGATCTTTGGTAAACAAAAATTCACGCTTTCGCAGTCATGTTTTTGTGTATTGTTGATGAGTTTTTCTTTGCACTGATTTTCCTTCACTAAACGTGCTTCAATTGCATCTAAAAGTTCCATTACGTGTATCTTACCTGTTCCAACTCTTTTTCGATTTCACCCGCTCTAATAACCAATGGACCACGTACAGCATATTCCATGGAAATAAAATTCGGATTAATATTATCTAGTTGCAGGCATTTTGTAGACATCTTGCGCTTTTGTTCTACTTGATACGGCGAATTGATGGAGGAGGATGATGTTAATGCTGGAATGCACGACGAAGACGACAACGATGATGACGACGAGAACGTTGATGACGACACGTTTGATGTTGAGAATGAACTGCACGCGTTCACAGCTCCACTTTGACTAAGTGCTGCTCCGGTAATGTTCGCAGCTTGGCGCTGTCTCTGTTGGTTCATTTGTAGCAAGCTCTTCCAGCGGCGAACAATGTGGCTTGACGTTTGACATTGTGTTGATGGTGGTGGTGGTGTTGTTCCAGCGACAACAGCAGCACGTTGAAGTACCGAAGAGTTGTTTAGAAAAAGGCGGCTCATTATTTTAACTTGTTGTTATTTTCTTATTTCAACTGGAAAGAGTGTCTGTAAAGAGTAAAAGAGAGAGGGAGCGAGAGTGCAATTAGTCTAAGAGCGTAAAAATAATAGCTTGTTTAAAGGTGTGAGAATGTGGTACAGTGATTGTTTTATTTGTTATATTGTTGCAAAGTGGCGTGTAGTCATTAAAGTGAGATAAGTAGAGAAAATTTATTTATTTAGTGAAAATAATTACAGATAAGAATGATTAACAATGAAGATAAATATTTGTTTTTGCTAAGGAAATTAAAACTGTCATGCTACTTGATGGTAATATGTATAAAAGTTACGATAAAAAAAGAAATTGCCGTAGAATAGTCAAACTGTTATATAACGATTATTTTAAACATGGTGATAAACACTGTTTGGTGATAATAGATTAGAATAGCAGAATTTTAAAAATTAATCGTAGCTGTAAAAAATAGTATAAAGAATTACAATAGGAAAAATCTCTTTTAAAACAGCAAGAACTACAAATAAATATTCATAGATGCTTTGAAAAAGATAAATTTTAAAGAACTTAAGGGTAAAATGAGACAAGAGCTAGATCATTTATTACGAGATGCTTGGGGGTTCTTCACAACGTTATGATGCGTCTGAGGGGAGGTTGTTAATTTTGTTCATTTTTAGGGTAACGAGATTTATGGACGGCCCTTTTTCTATAAACATGATATGTGATTTTTGTGAGTGCATACTTTTCGTGGAAACAAATAGCTTGCCACGCCAAGTGGCTGCAGTCTTAATATAGAGATTGGGAACGAGCATTTTATAAGACATAACTTTCAAATGTATTGGGCAATGAGGTGTGGTACCTCTTATACAAGTGTGATACTTGATGATATATATAAATGATGTGATGATATATATAAAATCAGATAAATGGTAACAGGAAAGCTAAAATCTTTATATTTCGAATGCAGGTGAATATTATGGGACATAATAATAAAAAACATGATGGGTAAAATTGGACAAATAGGCCTTTCACTTCCTCTACAACTTTGAAACTTAAAATGTAAGAGATTGTTCATATGCTCCGATATAAATCTCAAGCTAAAAATGTGAAAGCTTTCTACTTAAAATAAAGAATTCTTAAATAAGTTCTTAAATTTGAAAAAAAAAAATAGTCCTAAAATTAGAAAGCACTATAGAGCCAAAAAAATGCAAGATTAGACCCCTTTGACTGCTTACGAACCAAACTTGAACATATCAAGTTTCTTAGAAATTGACTTCTATTTTTTTGACATTCCAAGAAAACAAAATGAGATTTAAGTTTGTTTCCGCTAATGAATTTGTAAAGTTTGCAAAACCATTAAAAGTTTACATCCGGTTGTAGGCTTTCCCCCATAAGTTGTTAAAAAAATGGGAGAACAAATCAGAAATCCACCATGAATTTTTACAATGCTCATTTCAAAAAATGTATGCTTATAGTAAAAAAGGTACTTCGTTAACAGCATTAGTAGAAAGTGGCTATTCAATGGCAAATCTCTTCTTGCTGAAAAAGAGCTTTACCTCAAAGCTCTGTCTCACACAAGACTAACTAACTAATTCACCTTTATTAAGAACAATTTCATTTATGTTTCGCTTCAAATTTTTAAATTGATACTGTTAATTATATGTACGCAGAGTCTTTTGGTTTATTAATTTTAATATTATCGGCATTTTTTTATTTGGCACAAAGCCATAAACCGACGGTTAAAGAATATTTATGTTAAGTCATCGTTGCAGGCTGTTTGTTCAGAATATTTTCGCATGTACACATTATAGATAAAAGCAAACTGAAAACTGCCAAGCATAAGGTCAAGTTGAAATATAAAAACTGTACATTAAAAAAAAAAAAAATGTTAAATGAATGCTAGCTATGGGATCTTCAAGATCTGGGATGGTTAAGAATTTAACACATCTCAGAAGCGACAAAAACGCAGAAAATGTAATGTAAATATATTCAATAGTATTGTAGATATAACGAGAATTAATACTTTACTCTTTACACGAGAAGCTAAAGAACGTGAACTCGCATTTAAACACGATAAAATTATCTAGGAAAAAAAAAAATAAAAAATTTTCTATTGTACAAAATACTCATGTTATTGTAACACATGTTAAGAAACCAAGATAACTATGAAATTAATAGTTATAGTTTTAATAAATCCCTTTTCTGTACCAAGCACACCTTGTGGAAGTTAAGAAGAGCAAAGCATTGATTACTAGTAATGGATTTGATGGATATAACTACCTGTTAGTACTGAAGTTAGTACTGATTTAAAAAAAAACACCCTTTCAAAGTAAATAAACAAGATGAGTTTGATATTATTTGATTTTTTCTGCATTTAGAGAATAAATTTGGAAAGTTTATTACTACATTAAAAAATTTGCATGATATTCTAATTAGCACATGTCAGAAGTTTGTCCAAATAAAATTATTAATTTGCTGTTAAATAAAAAGCAAACAAATATTTTTCAGTATTTGTAATGATATCATATTTGCATATTAACTATAAAGTGCTCACAGTATCATAAGAGATAAAACCATAGAAATATATATTTTCGGCTGTATTCATAAAAATCTAAGAATATCTTATAAGCCTTTATAAGGCAAATAAAAAAAAATATATATATAAAATATAACGGAAAAATACCCTTTTTAAGGCATTATAAAAATGGTAAAAATGATTGAAATCCTTATAAACCCTCGATCAAGCAATTTTAAAATTATTTTTATGTTCATCTGAGCACACATGTTGTCAAAATATGTCAAGTTATTTCAAAATACTTCAAAAACATACACAATGTCAAAAAATATTTGAAATGAGATACACAAAACATCTTATAAAGGTTTCATAGAATAGAGAATTTAAAAAAACGGCTGAAACGGGTTGTAACCAATACTCTCAGATAAGAGTAAAAAAATAAAATAAAAACAATTTTATGTTTTTTACATTTTAACAAAACTATTTTTTTTTGTTTAATTTTAATCTAACCACAAATATTGTCAAAATATTGAAAATATTTCAAAGTATTTAAAAAAATTTTTTTAATTTGTCATAACATTTAAAAATTTTTACAAAAAAAAATTTGTAAAATTTGATTTTTAATTTGTCATAACATTTGAAATTTTTACAAAAAAGAAAATATTTAAAAAAAAAAACAATTATTACAGCAGAGAGAGAACTGAAAGTTTTTATGCTTGGTATAATAAACAAGGAAGATGCAGGGCTTTGTACATCATAACTGTCAAAATAGCGAAAGAAAGCAAGGAATAAAAAAATAATTAAAATTGAAATTATTTCGATTTGATAGTTCTGAGTCCACGCTCTCTCCCTTGCCTTTAAATATATCTACCTTTTTTATTCTACCATGTTTATATATAGCCCTAGTCAAAATTATTTACACAAAGAGAAGAAATAGCTTAAAGAAATAGCTAACTTTATTGTTGTTTGAATAATTTGCAAAGAAATTTTCTGGTTGTTGTATTCTTTATAGTATGCAAAGTAAAGAAAACATGTTTTAGAAAACCTAATGGAAAATATTGAAAAAAACAAATTAGCAAAGTATAACTATTCTCTGGTCTAAACAGTTCTGGCACAATGTTTTGTGGACTGATCAGTCTTTCTTTCCATTCGAGGTGTCTTTGGGAAAAATATGGATGCATCTTTCTCAAAGCCCAAAAAGTAAGCAAGTGCAGCCTTAAGTTTGTAAATAATTGTGTTTAATGACTCCAATAAAGAGTGTGTTAATATTTATGACGCCAGAGATTAGTTAACATTTACTAGTTTATTTTGTGATATATATAGTAAGGTTTGCTAAAACCCTTTTTTATTTACTTAACGTACTGTAGAGAATGCGATAACAAAAAATATTTCTAAAAAATGATTCCCAATAACAATAAAGTGAGCTCTTTCTTTAAAATCTTTAAAAATATTAGCGATGTGTAAATATTTTTGACTAGGGCTGTATATTTAAAGTTAAAATATTGATAAAATTGTGACAAATAAACAAAAAGTAATTTAATTTATCAAAATCACAAACCACAATTCACACACTTCCCACTTCCACTTTTAACATTAAAATTATTTTCTAAGTATTAAACGTTTCAAAACTATCTGAAAATATTTTTATGAATTTTGTGAATGAAATTATGAATTTAATTTGATGTTATGCATAATGAAATGCAATTTTATGGTGGCAGCCATTTCTAAACTCGTATGTGTGTGGTACGTTCTATGCAAATTCTACGAACTGCGAAGTCCATGGATCGAATCCTTTCTACAACGGTTCAATAGCAAACCTCAGCGAGTGAATTAATGTCATGAAAAGCCTCTTGAGAGCATTAACATAAGCCTTTGGAGTTCTATTTCACGCACAACACAATTGACTATAAAAAGCTCAAATAAGAAGTCAATGTCTCACCAAAAGTCGAAATGGCCAATTCGTTTTTATACACAAACCAAATGGTTGTTAAACTAACCATTAATTAAATAAAAAATTTAAATTGTTAAATTGAGCAAAATTGCAAAAATCTAATATTTTCCAGGCAAGAATTTAATTGAATTTTTATTTAAGTAAAAGTTTTTTGCTCTCAAAATTACATTTTTGATAATTTTCTCAATTTAATACAGGGTTTTAACTTCAAATACAACATTTAAAATATAACTCAACATTATACAAGTCAAAAACTTTCCATTTGAAAAAAAAAGCTTTTTACAACTAGAGACAACTAGACTAAAAAACTATAAGTTATATTTTTCAATATAATAGTACTGTATACTTCAATAATAGTTTCAACGGATTTTCTACCCATTTTCCTATAAGTAATAAAAACGTACAGCAACAAAAGTACACTTTGATAAATTCATACAATAAATATACTCACACAAGCATAGAAATTAAGCTGCTGCACAATTAAGTGGAATAATTAACGGTGAATTTTAAAAAAAGACGCCACAGAGCATACTCCGACACTTTTGTAAGTAAGATTTAGAATAACTTGGCTTTTTTCTGATTTCTGTAGGTTTTATTGTTTTGATTTTTATTTAAAAGTTAATATTAAAAGTAATCACATCTGTAAAAAGCACTGAAGTGATATTTGATTGACAGAATTTGTTTATATTAAAAAAAATTGTGGTTAATTTCAAAAGAGTATCAATTCCGCATACTTTTGTGAGACACTGTATAAGCTTTTAGATAAAATATTTATAAAAGGCTTATATTTTAAAATTAATATTCATCTAAAGATAAATAATTTCAGATAATCAGTGTTTATGTGTTGATCTTACTTTCTCGTCTTTATCCCCTCTATCACAAAAACTGAGCGCAATTTCAAAACAGGTTTTTTTTTTTTAGAAATTAGCGGCAGTGATCTGCAACGGGTAGCTTTTTTGTGACTCTGAGTATATCCGAAAAAAATAAGTACAAAAACCTACTCAACCCATATCGCACGCAACCCGACTCATACTCACTTATACGAAGCTGCAATGCGGCGGCTCAAATGAATATGAGTATCCTAAATCACGAGTCGGATCGGGTAAAGTTCGGGTTTTTCGGTTCATTAATACTTATGGTTGTTGTCGTCTTGTTGATACTTATTCTACTTACCCAAACACTCGGGTTCGACGCAAATACTCAAATCACTCGGGTCATTCTGCCACTGATATAAAGCAGAGCGCCGAAGAGCGTAGCAGTGAAAATGAATGAGTTTTTTTGTATTTGCTTTGTGCTTCTTTTTCCTGAGCACTTAGTTAGAAACAGAAAAACACGTGTTCGTCTTGTGTTGTTTTTTCTTTTTGTTTATGCAGTGCTATGTTTTTTTTTTGTTTTTATCTAACGAAACCATTAACAACGAAACACTAACAACGAAATAAAATATCAGCAACAAATTTGCAGCATAAAACTCAAACAAAATATGCGAGCGTTAGCTTTTACTTATTGTCGCTTAGAGACGTTGGCAGAGAAAAAGCAGTACTCAGAGTACACTCAAAATATACCCGAAAATACTCGGATAAAGCGCCTTTTCAAGACTCTAACTCGACGCACTCATTGAATACGAGTCTGAGTGTTTCGGGTCACGCCGCGCTCGGGTATAAGTATGTACTTATACCCGAAAATATGCTAATGAGTGGAATGAGTATAAGTATTGTACATATTTTATTGAGTACGGATAGGGTAGAGAACAACAAGTAACTCGAGTATGATTCGAGTATCCGATTTCTATCGGATACTCATTGCAGTTCTAATTTAGCGCTGAGAAAAACCGCTTATTTTTTGTGATAATGCAAGATTTTTGTTTACATTATTTTTTGTGTACTGGTGATTTTGCGTTTTAAATGTTTTTTTTTTCTTATTTGCTTTATTAGATAATTATATGTATTTACTTTTATTAAATAGAAGAGATGTTGTGCTGCTAATAAATTCGTTTTATTTTTCTTTAAAACATATGTATTTCATATCTTCTCTTCAAGGCTACCCGTAAATGAAGAGATATGATTATGATTATGATATGAAAACCTGATTTAAAAATTAAGTTAATTTTTTAAAAATATGTGTCATATTTTAGTTATAACAAATAAGATAAGATCATTGAACTCGTGACAATAGAAAATGTTATGTCAAACTGTTCAAAATTCAGGACAAATGTTAAAAGATATGTTGTAAAAAAAAGTCTGTTGAAAAATGAGAAATAAGCAGTCAGGGAAGGTGTTCCAATTTATATTGTTTGTTTAGCTCTTTCTTGGCAGGCAATTTGTGCACACTAAGCCAGGCCGGGAGGGGCAAAACATTATTAAATGCAATGAGGCAGAAATATATCTTATTTAATGAAAAAATATAGCGCAGAACACTAAGTCTATTGTACTCAGTTGGTGTAAAAGTATGTGGCATCATTAATTTTGCCGGCTAGGAACAAAAAAGACAACTAAAAGTAATGAAACTACTTGATGCGGAACCCTACTCACTATAATCAACAGCCGGCATTTTAGCGTGCACAGAAGCACTAGCATAACGAAGTAAACAATAGTATTGACAACTGCAAGTAATGCGTCTATTAAGAACGTTTATTTAGACAGAGCAACAATAGATTTAAAAAAATATTGCTTGTAATTCATGTAAGTCACAGGAAGCAACGAGATTGTAAACAATTGCTTATCAGGCAATCGCCTGGGACTTTGATCGTTACACTTAACTTGAACATGAATGTCAAGCGGTGCGTCAATAAGAGTGCTGAATACTGACAGCCTTGAGATAATTTCCATTAGCTGCTTGGAACTGGTTAACTTTTAGTCACGTGCAGTCAAAATTTCAAATATAAATATCTAATTAAATTATATGCTACACGTATGGCTGGGAAGGGGTAATGAAGAAAGCATTAAAGAAAATTTTATGAAAAAAATTCAAACTCACCTCTTGGATAGCTCCTGTTGATTACCTAACCACTGCAATACGTTTGTTGAAATTTCTTCACAGCACTTTAAGCGAAATTAAGAAACGAGATATTATTTTCTGTAGGCGTTTGGCACACGTACGCGACACCTATGCAAGTTTTTATTTGGAAATTTATTTATATCAATGGATGAGCATCAATATTTCCACAAATAATTTTTTTCAACAGAGTACAGTAGCCTGTACTAATCTCTTTAGCGATTGCGGAACACGTTGTTATTTTCTTCGGCTTGGTTGTCGTGGGACTGAACTACTATGGAATCAACCAATTTTGCAATTTCTTCTAGGTTCTGTTTCTGATCTGCTTTATTGTGTAGTTTCAATTATTTCACGGCCAAAGCAAATTTTTTCGCTGGTTGTGTTATGGAAGGTCTTTCTTCCGTGTTTTGACATTTCCACAAAAAGTTTTTTTTATTAGAAAACAGTTTGAGTGCTATAGTTGGGTAAGAGCTTTTTTATTATTACAGTAGCTCCAAACGATTTTGTGTTGCCACAGCGTGAAGAATTAGAGAATATTTTTATGCTGTGCTAGCTAATTTTTTTATTCACTGAACAGAGCAAAAGCTTCAAAAATTATTTACAGAGTTGTCAAATCAAGACTTATGCTTATGCCGGTCAAAGAAAAATACGGAGGAAAATTAATAGAAATAAATGAACTTAGATTTCTGAGTATCTTAAAGCTGCAGTATCTGGTAAGGCCTTAGCCAAAAAATACTCTAGTTGCTACGATTTCATATAAAATCACCCCTACCATATGAGTCGTTGTCAAAGTCGTCGTCGACTCGTTGTCGTTGTAACTTGTTATCGACATCGTCGTCACCTCAATGCTAAATTGGTACTAGCTACGTCGTTTCATCCCATGACAAGTCGAGATAACTTTTTATCGATCATTTAATACCATCTTAAAAATTGCCTTGAATGTGAACTGGCAAACTACAAGAAATTTCGTATTCAAAAATTTTTCATTTAATTTAATTTTCATTTAATAATCATGTATTTTATATCGGATACAAGTTCTAGTGATTCTGAACTTGTATCAGTTGAAGAACAGAAAAAGAGCCTTTTTTTAGAAAGAAAAATAAGAATCATTTTGCCAAGTTTGGATTCTTCTTCAGCTCGCGCACCAGATGTTTAAACTGACGAACGTTTGTTATTTTTAATTTTTTTTTCCATTTTCAATCAAAATAATTTAAAAATTCACAAGTAACAAAGAACAAACCAAACACTGCTTCAAGTCGTTGCAACTCGTTCAGGAAAAACTCAACGAGTAGTATTGAGTCCTGTCGACACGACATGTTTTTCAAAACGACTTGACGAGTACCACATACTCGTCGTCAGCTGTCAAAATTTATCGATAACGACTTCGGTGGTGACAATTTCAAGATGACGACAAAAGACGACGATGATAACTGTCGACGACGACTCATATGGTAGGGTTGAATATGTTGAACAGCCTGTAAGAAAAAACCATAGATTTTGAATATTATGAGACTTTTGTACAGCATTAACATGGTTAAATCTAAATAAATAAAATTTCAGTGGGAGTTAAAGCTAAAATCAAGCTTAGACAATGTCCAATGGACATGTTCAATGATCGTTATAGCTTTCCAATTTTTCTAAAATTAGATGAATAGCTGCAATTGTATGGGATCATTTAGATTCAATTCTCGTAATTTCAGCCATGTTAGGGACTGACATAGCTTCTTTTATTCCGACAATCATATAACATGTTCAGATTGACTTTATATAACGTGTTAAATAAAAAGGTTTTAATTTAATTTAATTAAAACAAAATTTTGACGTTTAAGTTGCAACGTCGTTACAGATCTCAAATAAGCTGGAAACATTATTATGAATAACGTTGTGCTGTTTAAGATTTGTTTAAAGTTTCACAAACTCTAAAATGAACTTACTGTCTTATGTAAAATAAAAATATATTTTTTCAAGAAATAGCAGTTTATTCTTCGTCTACGTAAGTTAAAATTGCTTTTTTAATTTCTCTTTTTTCCCAAAATTTAATAAATAATAATGACTGCAACTATTGATTCTGTTTAATTATGTTGAATTTAATTATGTTGAACATTGAATGTTAATATTCTCACACTCAAAATTCTAATAAATAAACTTTAGAAACATTGGTCACAATGTTGTTATAGAGATTTGTCCAAAGTAAAAGAAAAATAAATAAATGTATCATTTGAAAGTTTTCACTCATCCGTTTTTTACTATGTAAGGCAAATCAAGAATAAATCTTTCCTCAAATTGAAAGAAATACCAATAAAATTTTTCTTGATTTTATAAAAAATGAATTTGATCATTCTATAATCATACTAAATCGATTGTTTAAGATGTCGTAAAAGTGTTTTCTCCTATAAACATTGCATAAAAAAATTAAACAATGTTGCTACGATTTCCGATTAATCGAAAACAAAATACATCAGAATTTCTTTTTAAGTTCGATTTTGAAAGGATTTCAAAAATATGAGTTTATTCTGTTTCGATTCTTCTCCATTAAGACACATATTGGTCGAAAGGAAAGGTACTGTCTGAACTGAGGTAGCTTAAATACTACGTTTCCATTTGCTCGATATCTTGAGATTTTGTGAGATTTCATAAAATCTACATTGAAATTAAGTGAGATTTTCTGACAAGTTTAACCCATAATTAGGCCTTAATTCACCTCACACAAGTAGTCGCATAGGGTCACATCTGACCCCAAAGTTATGAATAAAAATTGAGTGGAAGGAACTAATAAAATGAAATATGTAAAATCAAAAATAATTGAATAATTTATTGAAATCATAATAAAAACACAATTTCACTTGAAATAATTCGAAACATTATTTTAAGTGAAAATGTTCTAATCACCCAAACATTATTTTTTTCGATAATAAATTGTCTTGACCTCATGTGCCTAGTTAAAGGTTAATGGCGTTTTGTTTTCTCAAAAAAATTATGCATTTTTTCTTCCCTCCTTGTGTATTCTGCCCTTTATGTGTTTTTCTTTTCTCCAAAAAAAGTCTGACCTATAAATTATATCGTGTTCTTTTCTCAAAAGTAGAAAAAATGCAGAATTTTTGCACTCTCAAGATCGATGGTCCTAAATTCTGCCCTCAAATGCTACCAACTGAATGAACAAAAATGTGACGTGTTAGGAAAATATTAAACGTTATCATTGACATTTCATCAAAGTTTGAGCTTTTTCACGGATGACAAAAAAAAAATATTTTAAAAATTGTTCTCAAAAGCAACAGTACAGCCAACACAACATTATTGGAAAAGTGTTGCATTTTATCTGATCTTTTCACGACTAAGAACAGGTCAACATTTTTTGAATTCAGGTCAAAATGTAAAATATTCTGTACTCTCAGAGGGCAGAATTTTTTGCCGAGAAAAGAAAACGCCATAAGATTTCAAAATTTCGTGATTTCAAAATATCGAATACAAAAAATACGATAATTTAGTCTTAAAATTGTCATATTGACATTTGGCCATGAAAACTGATTAATGATAAAAAAAAAATGCAATAAGCAACCAATCGGAATTCAAGCCAATGAAGTCTTAGTTGTCAAATAAAATCTAGTTGTCATGACATGCCAGTTGGAAACTCTTTGAAATTACTTTCTTAAAATCGCAAATAGCATTACGGTTTAACCCACTCCCAATTATTGAATATTTTTTAAGAAAAAATGTTAAAATTTTTACTTTTAGGGACATTTTATTTATATCTTATCGCTTTCTCCATCTTTCATTTATTACAATATATATTTTTTGTATAGTTCGTTATTTTCACATAATTCATTTTTTTATACAATTTTTACATTTACAGTAATAGTTAATAAATTTTTGTTCAACAATATATACTTTTTTTTTTACTCTTTCATACTACAAGCGATTCTCTATGCTGCACAAAAAATGGCGTTCGTTTTAAAAATTGATATAGTTTTCCAATTTCTTATATTTCTTTTTGTTTTTCTATTTTGTATATAAAAATATATAAAACTTTTTTCACTCTCAACCTTGTTTTTATACATAACTATATATATATATATATATATATATATTTTTTTTTTTTTTTAGTTTAGTTTACGTTTTTTTTTATAATTTTTTTTCTTGTTTTTAATATCCGTTTAATATTAAATTAATTTCATTTAAATCTAAAAACTTTTCACTTCTGCTATTAACACTTCATATGATATAAAAACGAAACAATAGAAAATATACGATATATAGAGAAATTATGTGTATGTTTTGCAGCATCAAGCAATTATTTAAAACAGCTGCTTAATTAAAAGGAAGCACAAAATAGATAGAAAAAGAATTTAAATTTTTATAACAAAGCTTTGCTTGTTTGTTGCTTATAGAAATGTATGGTTTATTTTTTTTTTTTTTGTTTTTTTAATAGAAATGCTAATGAAACAACTTTTGCTGATTGACGCAAAATTTTTTGGAATATGTGGCAGCGCTTTAAAATCATGACGTTTATTGCGACAGTTCAAGCGCTATAGTGATTTGGAATGTCAACACATAAAAACAGTGCCTATAAAGTTGTTACACTGTGAAATATTTTCGTTAAAAATAAGATAGTTGAATAGATTTAACATTTTTTTCTTTTTTGCTTTAAACGAGTTTTTTTTTCAACAAAAATGGAATGTTTATGTTTGGAATACTAAGAGTGGAATGTGATGGTGTTGTTTTTTATACTGTGACATTTTCTTCGTTTTTTATGATAAACAATATTATAAGAAAATATGAAGAACTCAAGTTCCAATATTTTTGTAGTCCAATTAATAAGAGACAATTGCAAAATATCTTATATAAAAAAAAACAAAATATTTAAATAACATAGATATAAATACATTGAAATAAAAAATCTTATGTTTTTAAAAATAGAGAAACATTTGGAAATTAACGTTTATTTTTACGACTTCTAACGTAAGTTTTGAAAATTGCTTTTTGCCTGCCTTATATAGAAAAATATATAGTGATGCTTTGCTTTGCATTTAAAATATTTTAACAAATTGTTGCTTTTCATTTATATCTAATACATACTTTTTTTTATGTAATATTGTCATTTAGCATTTAGAAAATATATCTAAAGGATATTTTATATGATATTTTTAAAATAGTACATTGTTTGGTTGCATACCTTAAGGCGCAAACTTTGCGTACATTTTAGTTATTCTCTCAAATTTTTAAGTGTAAACTTAACAATTAAAAAAATTGCGTTAGAGTTGCTAAGGGTTTTTTAAAAGGATATGCATTTTTCTCTGTTTCGGTTATGTTTACTTTGTGTTACGATCTCTCATAATAATTGAAAATTCATATATCTTCTCTCTTCTTTGTTGTTGTTGTTGTTTTGTTAGAATTTTACATTTAATATCAGCATTCAGACTTATCCTCTTCAACAAGATATTGTGTATCCTTGCCGGTATCCGCTGATGGATCCAGTTCTCTGGTGCGTAGTTGTAGCTGCGGTGATGATTTGTGCGTAATGCTGCTGGGCGCTAAAATGGCCGATACTGGTTCGATAAATGGACCGACCGGTTTCGTTTTGGTTGTATCGAGTGGCACTTCGTAGATTCCTAATAAAATTGAGAAAGAACAATGTTTTTAAATTGGTTAAGCGTGCTTATTTAAATGCATTCAAGGAAAAAATTGTTTAACTCATCTAAAAGAAAAATATATTTTGTTTATAGAGACGTATGGGATATGATTTCATCACTTGCTTCACTACTGAGTTAACAATTCAAACTGCACCAAAAAAATAGAAACGGCTCTGAAGGTACAAGAGACTAGCAAAGTTCTGAACATCATCATCACGGCAATGGGTTCACGAAGAATATGTTTACTTGAGGAGAAATTATGGATGTACACTCAAGCAAAGTTCTGAACATCATTATGACGATAGATTCGTGCAGAACATCTTTACATGAGGAGAAATTATAGTTGAATTCTCAAAACTAACATTTCCCTAATTGTTTTTCATTTGTTCATTGCTTTTGGGTTACAGATTTTAAAAATGAAGATAGGCATTTAAACCCATATTAAATCCAGTTAACACATGGGCTCAAATACAGACAAAAATGTTGATATAGTTCAGAACAAAACTTTATATGTACAACAAATGACTTTTGTGAGCGCAAAATTCTTTTAACATTTATCCAAAATTTGGAAAATTTCTATGATTAAAATTTTACTTTATCTTTGAGAAAAGCACACGAAAACTTTTACGTTTGTTCTTCCACTGTTTTAAAATGAATTCTTACTCATCATGTACTTCTAGCTCCACCCCAACCTCAAACTCCTTAATTTTACATACCTGATCCATTTCCTATGCTTGGTTCTGTGTTGGTACCCGATTGTACCGCGTCATACATCGGGTTCGAAAAATCACGCGTCTTGTTGCTGCTCACTGTTTGCAGATTATAGCCTTCCATAGGAGGCACATCAGGTGGTGGTGCCCCCGGAAGTGGTGCTGTTGGAAAACCAGGCGTATTGAACTCCACGTTTGTGCCATGACGGAAGGTCACACTTTGTGATGAGGAGAGCGTGGGCAAACGAGCCAATTTTCCACTAAAAAAGAAACAAGACAAGATACTGTTAATAAAGGCTCGCATTACCTAAAAATATTTTCTTACAATGGCTTCTTGCGTATGATATACCAAGCACCGCCAGCGGCTAACATCACTAGCAAGATGACCATTATTGGAACTACGACGGCTGCAACATTAGCACCGCCATGTCCAAAGACACCTGCAATACTGAGCTCGCAATGATTACCCTTGAAGTCGGGCAGGCAATCGCAGAATAGATCACCGCGTTCGTCTTCTTTGCAGAAGCCGCCATTTTGACAAGGACAAATACGTGGTGATTGACGTGGGCGTTCGGCTGCAGCATCACAGATAACTTCTGCTGTGCTACGATGTGAGGGCAATAGACCGGAACTGTCAGGACAGGCGCAACGATGTCCACCAGGCACAAGTAAGCACAAGTGAGAGCAACTACTTTCATAGCAGGGATTGCGTAGTGATGTATTGTAACGTTTTTCATGATAGATTTTCAAGCCTGAAGGATTTACTAGATTCCGATGTACAATCACCTGAACCCCCCTTCCAAATTTGTCTTGACGCAAGAGTTCACCGGTATCACGTGTAACCCAGTACATAGATGATTCAAAGACATCAAGTGCCACTGGGTGACGCAGTTTTTCACCCTTAACAATAGTGTTACGTTTCGTACCATCCGGTTTCATTGATTCGATTGTATTGAGCTTGGAGTCAACCCAATAGATGACGTTGTCTTGCGAGTAGTCAATAGTCAAGCCAGCGGGATGACGTATAGCTTCCGTAATTAGTGGCCGCCGCTTAGAACCATCCATCCAGGAGACTTCGATCTTGGGCGCAGAGCCAGCATCGGACCAGTAAATGCGTCCCATTTGTGGATTGATAGCAATCGAAGTTGGCACTTCAAGACCAGCATTGACAATAGAGCGCCGATAACGTCCATCTGTTTTGGCGACCATAACACGTCCACGTGGCTTAGAGCCAGTGCGATCAACCTCGGTCCAATAGAGATTGCTTGCCAACCAATCCACACCCACTGCGGTTGGCTTAGAACCCCCTTTCATATCCAGATCTTGAGCGAAACCAACCTTGGCCTGTCCATCTACAGCGTTAACCATGTACGAACGCTTAATAGTTTTGTCATAGCTGTCTGCCCAAAATACAATCTGCTGCGTGGCGTCGTAATCCAAAGCTTCAATACGTTTTTCCGAGGATATCACATCGAATTCCTCCTTCTTTTGCAAATCCAAACCTCGTATTTCAGGTCCGTTTGCAAACACCAACACCACATCCTCCTTCACAGCCTTGCAATTTCCTGACATGCCCTCTACTAGATGGAATCCTTCGCGACACGAGCAGGCATATGTGCCATTCATATTCTGACATTGCTGTGAACAAGTGTGTTGACGCGTCAAGCACTCATCGACATCGTTACATTTCTTTTTATTTTCTGTATCTATTATATAGCCTGGATAACAGGCGCAGATATAGCCACCCTCTGTAAGATTGTGGCAATGATGCTCGCATCCCCCACGTGTAGCCTCGGAGCAGCTGCTGGTGTGATGACAACCTAATTCGTCAGAAGCATCGCCACAATCATCGGAGTAGTCGCAGATTTGTGCTCGTTCAATGCAGTTCTTATTCGCACACTGATATTGAGTGTACAGGTCACAAGGTTTCTGTTTGCTAGCACAAAGCGTCATATTATTTTCGTCGGAGCCATCACCGCAATTATCCACACCATCGCATATTTGGTAACGTGCGACACAGCGATGATTGGCACATTGGAAGCGACGCAGTGTATCACAGTTGAAATCGTTGCATACTTTAGGATCCTCGTCGGAGCCATCACCGCAGTCATCGGTACCATCACACAAATCAGATGTTGAAACGCATAAATTATTGTTGCACTGGAAGCGTGATTCGGGGCAGTAACGACCACCGGGGAAACGCGGTGGACAACCGATTTCATCAGACATATCACGACAGTCACGATCACCATCACAGCGGAAATATGAGGCAATGCAGTGACCTGAAGTGCATTGGAATGTACCATTCTTGCACTGATATCCTTCGCAGTTAAGTTCGTCAGAATTGTCACCGCAATCATCTTCATGATCGCATTGCCAGCGCGATGAAATACATTTGCCATTGCCGCAGCGGAACTCGGACTCTGAGCATTCGCGATATTTGCCCTTGCATATATCTTCGTTTTCATCGCTGCTATCACCGCAATCGTCGGCAAAGTCGCACATCCATTGTCTGTGGAGAACAAAAAAAAAAAAAAAAATTAAAGTGTCAGGTTAGATTGAGAATTTCCTATGTGTAGTTTTCCCAATAGTTGCTACTTACTTGGGTATACAACGATTGTTGCCACACTTGAAGTCAGTCTCGGCGGAACATTTAGGACAGTTCTCAGGTAGTTCATCGCTATTGTCACGGCAGTCATCTTTGCCATCACAGAAGAGCCATTTTGGTATGCAACGATAGTTGGATTGTCCGGGACAACGTTGCCAGCCCGTTGTGCAGTTACGTTGACGACACATGTAAGCAGGCTCATCCGAGTCATCACCACAATCATTGTCAAAGTCACACATCCACAATTTTGGTATGCAGCGGCCATTTTTGCAACTAAACTCGGTTTCCGGATCGCAAGCACGTTTATCTGCAAATTAAATGAAAAAGTTTACAAACTATATTTAAATTAAACACCACTTCCTTTTTACTTACGACACACAGCTGGGTCTTCATCGCTGCTATCCTTGCAATCAGCATCGCCATCACAACGCCAACTATCCAAAATGCAGCGTCCACTTGACTTGCACTTAAAGTCAGAGTCCGGACAGGGTAGCTCACAGTTCTGTTCATCACTACCATCTCCGCAGTCATCGGTGCCATCACAGATTGTTGCCGATGGCGTACAGTTGGTGTTCTTGCACTGGAATGTGCCTGCGCGGCAATGTCTGGCAGGACACGTTGCTGGCTCATCGGATCCATCTTTGCAGTCTTTTTCACCATCACATTTCCAGAACCAAGGAATACATTTCTCATCGTTACCACCGCAACGATGCTGACCCGTTGTGCAGTTGGCAATGCAGGTCTTGCTGTCACGTGCCAGGTAAAACTGGTTGGGACAAGCGCACTTATAGCTTGGCGCACCTTCCTCGATATATCCTTCGATGTTCAGATAGGTGGACTCTGGGGGTGGAGAAATTAGACACAAATGCGAACAACCGCCATTCGTTGTACCGCAAGGGTTCGTATATGGCACCTGACGCAGTGGATGACTGATATGTATATCGTAAGGACGGTGCGTTGTGTTACGTATGATGGTAAAGTCTTTGCCGGTGAATTTGTTGGCTCGTACTATGGCTTTTAGGTTCCAATCACTCCAGTATAGCAAATCATCGAAAAGGCTTATGGCGAAAACGTGTGGTACTTTGGCACCGGAAAGCACAATGTGACGATGACGTCCCTCCAAATCGGCATAGGCAATATAGTCCAAGTGAGCATCGGCCCAATAGATGCGATCGGTGAAGTAATCAACTGTTAAGGCATTGGGCCAGGCAATATCATCCTCCCATGTAAGAATGCGCGTAAAATTGGAGCCATCCATACCCATTTTTGCAATATAGGCCTGTAGATGCCAGGAAGTGAAGTAAAGATAGCCTATGCCGGGATGAACAACTATGGCGCGTGGGTCGACAACTCCACTACGTAGTGTTTTGCGTTTTGTGCCATCCAACTCAGACACATCCAAGTTCTTGGAGTGTCTGTCAAGCCAGTAAAGTTTTCGACCTACCCAATCGATAGCAATACCCTCCAAACCATGTGAATCATGTCGAATAACCGGCTCTCTCGTTGGCTTTTCACTGGGATCGGTGAATTTGGAACGGAAAATAGTTTTTGCTGTGACATCACAAAAGTACATGTACTCCTCCTTCAAATCAAAGTCCAATGCTACAACGTTCATGAGGTCTTGATGCATTAAATTGTACTGATGACCATCTACGGACATATTGCGAACGTAATACTTATTTGTGAATATAAGCCACGGCTTAATGTTATCGCGGCGTTTGCAAGTATGCTCATCAACTTGACGTTCATAGTAACGCTCATCGCACTTGCAGTAGTAGCCACCAGGCGTGTTGGAGCAATGTTGGGAACAAGCGCCAGGCAGTTCAAGGCACTCATCAATATCCGCGCAGGCCTTGCCGTCAGCTAAGAGTCTAAAAACAGGTATTTTTAGTTTTGATGTGTAATAAAAAAACAAGTTCGGTCACTTACTTGTAGCCCTGGTTGCAGTCGCAGTAATAACTGGTAGGCGTATCTACGCATTTGTGGCCGCATTGGTGTATCTCCACCTTGGCGCACTCATCAATGTTGCAATGCGCTGGTTCATCAGATTCATCGACACAATCAGCCACCTTATTGCAAACCAGACTATTGTCAATGCATTGTCCGTTTTGACAGGCAAATTGTCCTGTGGGACATGTCACATTGGCTTTCTTACAGTCTACCTCATCCGAGTGATCGCCACAGTCGTCTTCACCATCACAACGATATTGATTTCGTATACATTTGAAATTTTGGCACGTAAACTCTTGAGGTGAGCAAGTCTTGTACTTTGAATTACAGAATTTACCCTCATCCGTACCATCACCACAATCGTTGTCATGATCACAAATCCAACCCTATTTTAAAGAAATATTTTCAAAAATTTTTTGGTGCTATAGAGAAATTTTAAGCTACCTACCTTATTTATACATCTGCCATTACCGCAAGTGAACATATCTTCGGCACAGGGTTGTTGTGTAGCACAGTTATGCAGCGTAGTGTTCTCATCAGCGCCATCCACGCAATCTGGATCGCCATCACAAATCCATTTTTTAGGTATACATTGAGCACGTCCCCAAGATTTGTTTTCGACGCAGGTAAATTCAGTTTCTTCGTCACATTTACGGTCATCTAACAGAAGAATTTAATGTGTTATATAACAACTATGCATATTTTTAAAAAACTTACTGCATTGATGTCGGTTGTCCTCATCACTATTATCCAGACAATCGTTGTCACCATCACATATGTATATTCGTGGTATACAATTACCGTTGTCACAGGTGAATAGATCACCAAAGCAGGTACGTCCCTCTGATTTGCAATATTCTGGTGGCTCGTCAGCACCATCACCACAGTCATCATCGCCATCACAATACCAAGTAGCTGGTATACATCTGTGATTGGGACAACGGAAGCTATTGGTTGGGCAGGTGCGTTGTCCACAATGCAGCGGATCTTCATCGGAGTTATCGCCACAATCATTGTCGCCATCGCATAGCCAATAAGGTTCCACGCAGATGTTGGTCTTCTCGCATTTAAGATGATTAGCTGGACATGTTGTGTTGGTTGGACAACGTTCGTGAGTTTCATCGGAGGTGGCATTGTCCTTGCAATCGTTGACACCGTTGCAGACTTGAGCCATTGGTATACAACGCCCATTGCCACAGGTGAATTCTCCGTCCACGCATGGTGGATATGTGCAATCTATCTCATCCGAACCATCTTTGCAGTCGTTCTCGTGATCACACTTCCACGATTTGAAAATACAGCGTCCATTGTTGCAACGGAACTCGGTCGGTGAGCAAGAGTGGTAGGAGCAGTAGTTGGGATCCTCATCGGAGTTATCACCGCAATCATCGTCACCATCGCATGACCACATTCGAGATATACATTTACCGTTTTGACAGTAGAACTTACTGGACTCGCAGGTATTATTGCGTGGAGCACACATACGTCCCTCGTTGACCACTTTCGAGTTGTCATCGCACTTGCATTCGGCTTTGCCATTGGGTGCCGGATGACAGCTTTGAGCACAACCACCATTGTTAATGAGGCAAGGATTAACGCTACACTTCTGGCGGTCTGAGCTGTAGACACGTATGTCCCGCGGTGAGTCTTCCAAACGTTTGACCATTTCTATCATATTGGCACCGGTATGTTTTTCGGCACGATAAACACCACGAAGCTGTAAATCGGTCCAGTAAATATAGTTTCGGAAGACGGATATCGCAAACGGATAAATAGTAGCGGCCACTAATAGTTCTCGATTCTTGCCATCAAGATCAGCGCGTTCGATTTTCTCTCGCACAGCATCCGTCCAATATAGTTTGCGTTCATCGTAGTCTATGGCTAGACCGCTTGGTTGTGATAGCTCCTTATCTACAATGGCACGTTTCAACGAACCCGCCATCGTGGTACGGAAAATCTTTCCTGATGTGCCAAAACGTCCCCAGTCAGTAAAGAATAGCGTACCATTACATGGATCCAGTACGATGGCACGTGGACGCTCAACACGTGCAATCATTACCAAATCGGAGCCATCTAAATTCATTGCATAAATCGAGTTGTTCGAGCTGTCGGTCCAGTAAATTTTATTCTGTGTCCAATCATAAGCAATACCCTCCGGATTAATACCCTTACTCAAGACGACATTTACATCGCTGAGTGAAGGACTGTCAGCCTTTGTGTAGGCAATCTTTGCCCATGGACGGATTTGTGTAAAGAGCATGCGATTGTCGGCGAAATCAAAGTCGAGGCCAACAACGTTGGTTAGATTGGTCATGGGTGTGAAAGGCACTTGGGTGGAACGTGGATCCAAATTAACGGCACGTATCTCAGTGCGTGTTGCAAAGACCAGATATTCATTGACTGTCTCGCATTTACGCTCATCATTGCCGAGTTTACCTGTAGCACAATCGCAGCGATAGTTGAGGCGCGAAGGATTTGTGGAATCTGGTGGAAAACTGAAACAGAGCTGATGACAGCCACCATTGCCGAGGCGGGCACAAGGATTGCTCTCATCCTGAGGTTGATTGTTTATATTATAAATTGCGATGTCACGCAGTTTCTGCAAATTAGTACGCACTCGCGTAGGCACCGAAGTGTTGCCAGGCAGTTTTGAGGCTTTGAAAACAGTCATCAGATTGCGATCAACCCAGTAGACGTCACCCAAGTGTACAGCTATACCCATAGGATTGGGCAGATTACGGCGTATAATTTGACGATTACCACCTGAGTAGGAAATCTTTTGAATTGTATCTAACTTAGAATCAACCCAGAAGACATCATGTGTTTGCATATCGACGCAAAGATCACGTGGATTAGAAATTCCCGAAGTGACAACCGGGATCCAGTTGCTGCCATCGAGATAAGCTTTGCCAATACGTGGGTACTGGCCATAATCAATCCAGTATAGCAGACGTTTGATGGGATTAACGGCCAGTTCACGCGGCGAATCGTTAGTGGTCTTAACTAAAACCTTTCGATTGCTGCCATCTAGCCAACAAACTTCTACGTAGTTCTCGTGTGGATAAACATTCGTAAAGTACAAATTGCCGGCTACCCAATCAATTGTTAGACCACGTATACCATTGCTACCAATACCGTCCTTTATAATATGCTGCAGTTCAGTGCCGTTGGGGCGTGTTCTAAAGATACCATTCCAATAGCCGCGATTGTATTCGGCCCAGTAAACCCACTGCTCACGGAAAACGATGTCAACATGTAGTATATGGTGTCCAGCACCAGTTATGGGTACCATGGCCTCAGAGCTGTCCGTCAAGCTGTACCCACGAGTAACATCTAGTTGAGAAACGACTGCAAATGTCTTGTAGGTTACACAGTTGATGTCATTCTCCTTCCGATAGCCCATGCCGCAGGCGCAGCTACGTGACGAGCCATCATCGGGTATACAGAGATGTTCACAGCCTCCATTATTCGTCTGACATGGATGTTGCATCATCGAGCGTTTCTTGTATATCATCATGTTCTTCAAATCGGGCTCATTGTCGATGACTGTCTTGGGATTATCACCGCGTGGTAAGTCAACGCGTACAATCTTTTCGTAGATAGGATCTAGATAGTAAAGCCTAGAGTCTAGTACACCCAAACTCTTGGGCTTGGCAATGGCATTTTCTTCCTTCAAAATAATTCGTTGATCTTCACCATGGTAGTCCATGGCACAAATAGTTGGAGGATGTTGGGTACTATAGTAAATCTGTTTCTTTTCAATATCAAGAGCAATGCTCTCAGGGCGATCGATGTCTTCTTTTAGCACAATCGGATTGTTGCCATTCATGTTGACACGTCCAATTTTCACGGGCACACCAAAACCGCCATCGTCAATCCAAAAAAGTTTGCCATCATTGGGATCGAGCACGATTTGTTTCGGTTTCGATACTGAGGTTCTATTGCCGTCGTTTGCCAAGACAATTGTGCGATACTTAATTTTACCATCAACGCGTACAGCTTCAATGTTGCTGGCAATGCGATTTCCCATGTAGAGATTACGTCCAAGCCAATCAAATGCTAAGGTGTAGGGAGCACCAACAATACCAGCATCTAAACCCAGGAATTGTGTCTTATTACCACCGCCATAAGGTGTTGTGAAGATGGTGCAGTTTTCATCGTCATCTTCGCGTCCTTGGATCCAGTACAGCGTTTCGCCTTTGCGATCATAATCAAGACCTGTGCTGCTTTCAATGCCAATTACTGGTGCCAACGAACCAGCACGTGCATCACCGCCATTCAAGGGTAGATCAACGATTTGTGTACCTTTGACAATCATAAGGAATGGATTTTCCTCCTCTACGCATCGTCCCTCGCTTAGAAGTCTGTAGCCTGGCTTACATTTACAGGAATAACCTTCTTTGGAACTAGGACTGAGCAAGCACAAATGTTGACACTTGGAGTTTTCACAAGGATTCGGATACATGGGTTGCAGTGAGGGATGGTGAACATGTATGGAGAGTGGTTGACTTATAAGATGGGATACAACTGTTTGATTCTTGCCACGAAATTTGTTGGCCGATAAAACACGATTCAGTTGGCGATCTGTCCAGTAGAGAGTATCTTCAAACAGTGATAGTGAGTGCGGATGCAGCAGATAATGACTACCAGCCAGAACTTGTTGCCTTCCAGTGCCGTTATAGTAGCAGAAGTCAATAAAGTCCAACTTTGAGTCAGCGAAGTAAACTCGCTTTGTAGAGATGTCCAGCGTCAAACCATTAGGCCAATAAATCTTTGTGTTGATAATAGTTTCGCGCATTGTTCCATCCATTCCAATACGTTCTATGCGTGGATTTTCACCCCAATCTGTCCAAAAGATGAAACGTGCATCTGAAGCTGGATCAATACACATGCCACGCGGCTGTGTTATATTTTCGCGAACCAAAACTAAACGATTTGAGCCATTTTCCGCAGACACTTCAATTGTATTAAGCTTGCTGTCCAGCCAGTACAGATTCTTGGCAACCCAATCATAGGCCAAACCTTCAACCAAATCCAAGCCAGTGGTTATTATCTCCTGCGGTTCCATACCGCGATCTAAGCGTGAAATTTTCTTCAACTTCATGTCGCTCCAGAAAATTGTGCCCGTATGCATATTGGATGCAGTAGCAACAACATTCTCTACTATTATAGGCACGCGTTCGAGACCTTGTTCCTTTAGATCGGCAACGAGTATGGAATGACGGTTGGATATAATAAGAAATGCGGCAGTGTGATTGACTGCTTTGCAGGTATGCTTGTTGGGTTCGAGCACATAGCCTTCTGTGCAGGAACAAAAGTAGGAACCTTTAGTATTTGTGCACTGCTGCGAGCAGAGCCCTGGTGGGTCGCATTCATTGGAGTCAACACAGGTGTAGGTGTCTTCACCAACCTCCGAACCGGGTGGACAGATACAAGTAGCGCCCAGTGGAGTTTTCTGGCAGCCATTCGAACATAGGCCAGTTTGATGTTCGCATTCGGCAAAATCGCAACCTTCTCCCTCGTCAGCACCATTAGGACAATCTGGCGTACTATCGCAAACTGAGGTGATATTAACGCAACGTTCTGTTACCCCTGGACATTGCCATTGGCCATATGGACACTTGAAGGGCGGTGGCACGCAAGCGTGCTGTGCACTTTCATCCGATCCATCGCCACAGTCGTCTTTGCCATCGCATATATATGCCTTGAAGACGCAGTTTGAGTTGTCACACTTGAAAAAGTTCGGTGCACATGTGATTTGGCCGCAATCTTCTTCATCAGAATGATCTGAACAATCGTTTGAGCCATCGCAGTGCCAAGCAATGGGTATGCAGAAGCCAGAAGACTTACAGCGGAAGTGTTTCTCTAGGTTGCATTGATTTGGGCCCATCGAAGGGCAGCCTAGCTCATCGCTACCATCGTTGCAATCTGGTATGCCGTCACATTTGTAAGACTCTTCAACACACTGGCGCAGATCTCCACACTTAAATTGATTTGCTAGACAGGTAATAGGTGGACAATCCTTTTCGTCTTGTTTGTCGAAACAATCGTCATCGCCATCGCACACCCAACTTTGAGGAATACAGTGACCGGTGCGAGGACAAGTGAACTGGAAGTAGGCGCAAGTTTTCTCGGCACAAAAATCTCCCTCATCCGAGCCATCACCACAATCATTTTCGCTATCACACTTCCACATGTTGGGTATACATCGGCCGTTGGCGCAGGCAAATTGGGCTGAGCCACACGTCACGTTACCGCACTCAAACTCATCAGAATTGTCCCCACAATCATTCTCTTGATCGCAACGGAAGTTAAGTGGTATGCAGCGCCCTGACTTGCACTGGAATTCATTCGAACCACAAGTTGGTTCTGTGGGGTAGGCAAAAATTGTAAGTTTGTTAAAATATGCTTTAAGATTGAAAATTTAGGTACTTACTTGTGCAGTTCTGCTCCTCATCGCTGTTATCCAGGCAATCGTCATCACCATCGCAAACCCAAGATTTCGGAATACAACGTTGGTTGTTGCAGGTAAAGTCCCAGGAATTGGGACAAGGTTGAACGGGTGGCTCAGCACTGGGATCAGGTACACATGTGGTTTCATCATCAGCCAAGCGTTCACCATAGGGACAGGAACATCTGGCATCGAGAGCTCCAGCGGAAGTCGACTCGTTGCGCGGTATGGCGAAACAAATCTTTTCACAGCCACCATTATTTATATGACACGGTTGTTGCTCCACAATCGTTTGCACCTCTCTGCTGTACACCTTCACTCCATACAGACGGTTTGTTTGTGGTTCACGTACCATCATCTCCTCCTGCTCTCCCGTAAGCTTATGTAAGCGTATGATTGCATCCAAACGCCAGTCAGTTATGTACATCCAGTCGTTGTGTATCACAATCGAGAACGGATGCCGCACCAAGCGTGAGTTGACAGTCTTAATATCAGTACCATCAAGATTTGCGTGCTGCACATGATCGAGCAACGCATCGCACCAGTAAACACGATCTTCTTTAAAGTCGATTGAGAGCCCATTTGGCCAGCCGAGCGTGACGTTCTTGAAGACTAGCAAATTTGTGCCGTCAGCGTTGGCGCGTGTTATATTAGCTGGACGATCCCATTCAGAGAAAAAGATATAGCCACGATTCGGATGAACGACTATGGCACGCGGGCGTTTGAGATTCTTTAATAATGTGCGTCGATGGGTTACATTGCGAGTGGACAGAACATTTAGTGTTCCTTTGCGTGAGTCAATGTAGTAAAGATTCTTAGAGGCCCAATCTACGGCTAAGCCTTCGACACCCTCGTTCTGTGAGGCCAAGACAATTTCACGGCCCGTGCCATTGCGATGCACGCGATAAATGACATCCTGCAACACATCGGAGTAGTAGATAAACTCATCGCGCGAATCAAAGTCCAAGCCGACAAAGCGAGCGCGCCTGGACACCACGGGAAGAATAGCATCACTAAAGCCCTCAATGACGGGCTCCAGGACTTTTCCCTTGATGAAGCGCTGTTGGGAGTACATCAAGAACTCACGCACCAATTTACAATTCTTTAGATCAGTCTGCAGCTGATAGCCGGTATGACAGGCACAACGATAGCCCAGTCCCGTGGGCGCACCTTTAACTGCGGTTACAATGCACATGTGATTGCAGCCACCATTATTGTTGCCACAGGGATTTGAAACGCGTGGTTGACTCAAGCCATGTACAGCGACAATACCCTTCGGTTCACGTATATCCTTGGCTTTGTATGTGACCTGTATGGAGGTGGGTCCAGCAAATTTATCTACCGACATGATACCTTGCTTTGTGGCATCGGTCCAGAAAATGCGATTCTCAAAGAGTGCTAAGCGTGAGGGACTTGGAACCTGTTGACCCCGCAGTACCATAACACGATGATTGCCCTCATAGTCCACCGTTTCAATATAGTCCAATAGGGAGTCACACCAAAAGACGCGTTTCGACACAATATCCACCGTTACACCGGACGCCTTGTAGGCTGCCTCGGAAACTATAGATCTTGTATGGGTGCCATCCATATGGGCGCGCAAAACTTGTCCACCATCAGCAACAAACATCAAACCTGAGGTGGGGTCCAAGGCTAAGTCTGCCGGACCTGTGAGATTGGAGCCCAATACTACAGCGTGCCAGTTGCCACTTAACTCAAAAACATCAATCTTCTGGCCCACTAAGTCGGCAACGTAGATTTTGTCACCCACCCAGTCAACGGCGAGGGCCACTGGAGCCCAAGTGCCAGGCAATGTTAGATCTAGTGGTGCTATAGCGCTGTTGAAGGTATCGAGGGGTAAGGATTGTACTTTCCGTGTCTTTATATCTGACCAATACAAGGTGTTGCGTTGATAATGATAGGCGACACCGGTCGCGGCTGTGGCATTTGCGACTATGCGTGCGTCGCCACCATGTGATGACATGCGTACAACTGCATGATCATGCGCAAATATCAGCTGCAGGTTAGCGGCATCAGGCGCAATACATTTGGAGTTGTTAATGAGCGTATAACCCTGAGCACACTGGCAGCTATAGGAGCCATCAGTATTGGTGCACAGCTGATCGCAATGACCCCATTCGGCGCACTCATCCAGGTCGACACAAGTGTGATTGTCTGCGGCGAGTGATTGGCCAGGACGACAATAGCAAATGCCGCCCGTTAGCGAAGGGCCACACTTGTACTCGCAGCTAAGCGCAGGACACGACGCAATTGCTATAGAGAAGAAAAATAAGCGGGTTGTATTATGTTATGGTTGCCAATTAATCACACACACATGACATTAAATGCAAATGACCACTTTATGCGGTTGTTGCCAAATTGGATACTTACAGCATGCAGTCTCTTCGTCGCTGCCATCTTCACAGTCACGTTTACCATCACAGAGCTGAGATTTGAGTATACATTTTGGAGTGCCATTAGGACCGCCACGCGGACAAAGGAACTTATTATCAGGACATGCTATGGCCGTACAATTGGCTTCATCACTTTCATCAGCACAATCATGATAGCCATCACAATAGAATTTTGAGGGTATGCAGAGTGCATTGGTGCAGCGAAATTGACCGTGATGACAGGGTGGGAAATCTGTTGAATTTGAATAATTGTTATGTGAGGGAGGGATGTCAATTTGAAAGGGGAAATTAAATGAATGACTGTCATCATTGATAGTAGGTGCACAGTAGCGGCCAAGCTTAGTAGTGTTGCCAGTTCAATTTTGAGTTGGGGTTTGTTTGTATTATTTTAGGTTATTTTAGGAAATTTGTTTTTGAAATTTTGAGAGAATATATATACCAATGTTATTTTTTATGAACATTTTTGCAAAGCCATTTTAATTAATGATCTTTTGACATAACTCAGAGTTTGTGATAAAGAGATTCGATATTTTTTAAAAATTTGTTGCTGTCCGTTTAAATCCTTTCTTATTTCAGATAATATTTTCATGGTTATAAATATCTGTTAAAAAAAGTTGAAAAAAGCTTTTACCCGAAATGGAATTGTTGGTATGGATAAAGTCAAGATTTTGGACAAGAAGTAGGACAATTATTATGACAACTATAAGAATAAACATAACGACATGTTTGGCAAAGAAAATGATAGGGTCAAGAATAAGGCTAAGCTGTCATGTCAAAACGTACGGCTGTGTGCCCGACACAGCAAATTTATTTTTTATTTTACATTTTAAAATTAAGAAGTAGGTAATAGTTTTTTTATTACAAGTTACGATAAAGTCAATCGACGTAGCTTATGGCATTTCGTAGACTAAAGGTAAGTGCAACTACCTTACACGCTGGAGCTGTAGGTTTAAATCTCACTGAGGAAAATAAAATATTTTCTGATTTTTTTGTATTGTTTTCAAAAAATAATGAAAAAATGAAGTTAGATAACGAGGGATTCAAAAAGTCAACATCAATTTTCTTAGGATGAACTTTATTAACAGTTTTTTCACATATTTGGTAAATTTTTTCGGGAAAATTCTAATAAAAAAAAATTGACTTTCAGATTTACTCAAAATTTTTGATAAAAAATAATTTATCAAAATGGAACGACTGCCCTGGTTTTGTTCGTTTCAAAATTTTTTTGAAAATTTGAACTTCTTAGTTTGAATGTTTTAGAATAAAGTTGGCAGCTCCGTAATTTTAAAAAGTTTGTTTAAAAATATGACAATTTAATTTGGCAACATTTAGCTTGCCTAGTTTTGTTGTTGTTCCCCACTTTTTTTTTGTTTTTAATTTGGGACTTTTTTTTTAGTTCTCAGTAAGTTTTTGTTTTTGCATCCCAAAGTTGGCAACACTGCTTGGCGGAGTGTGCTGGCAATTTTATCGACAACAATCAATTCCTTAACGCAACAATACTTACTGCATCCTTGCTCATCGGACTTGTCACCGCAGTCATCCCTGTGATTGCACTTCAATGCAGCGTCGATACACTTCAAACCGTTCGCACAACGAAATTGATCCAAGCGACAGGATATGCCGGTGCAGCTCTCCTCATCGCGTCCATTACGACAATCCAAATAACCGTCGCAGCGTTTCTCTTTCGGTACACATGGGCCAGTTAAGCGGCCACCATCGGCCGGAGCAACACCACCGGGTGCATTGCAGAAAACATCGCTTGACTGGCATTTTCTGTAAGCTGTATGCGTGTGGGTGTTTGTGTATGTGTTGTTGAGTGACCAGGCGAAAATAATAAAAAAACATGATTGAAAAAAAAAACAACCAAACACACAAAACGAACAACAGAGCACGTCACGGAACAGCGGATATGACAGAATAAATACATTTCAGAAATCAATGGAAATAATGTTGATGTCAATAACGATGACAGGCGTCAGTAGAAGAGCATTACATCAGCAACAGCAGCAATAGCGACAGCAACAATTGTTTAGTGTGGATAATTGAAAAAAAAGGGAAGAAAAGAGAGGAAGAAAGAAATATAATAAAAATTTAATTAAAAAATAGTCCATCAAAAGCATCAAGCGAGATATATTAAAAGCTGGTAAAGCTCAGCGTAGGTAGAAAAAAAAAAAATCATAGCATAGTTAACTCGTAAGAAAATAAAAAGCTTTTGGGGAAAGTTTTGCGTATAAAAAAACAATTATTATTATTATAATATATGATATATTGATATGTTGCTATATTGATATGTTGCTACATTGATATGTTGCTACATTGATATATATTAATATATTGATATATTGATATATTGATGTATTGATATATTGATATATTGATATATTGATATATTGATACATTGATATATAGATAAATTGATGAATTGATATGTAGATATGTTGATACATTGATATATATTGATATATTGATATATTAATATATTGATATATTGATATATTGATATATTGATATATTGATGTATTGATATATTGATATATTGATATATTGATATATTGATATATTGATATATTGATATATTGATATATTGATATATTGATATATTGATATATTGATATATTGATATATTGATATATTGATATATTGATATATTGATATATTGATATATTGATATATTGATACATTGCTTTATATATAAATTGTTGTATTGATATATTGATATATTAATATATTGATATATTGATATATTGATATTTTGATATATTGATATATTGATATATTGATATATTGATATATTGATATATTGATATATTGATATATTGATATATTGATACATTGATACATTGATATATTGATAAGAAATAAAAAGGGTTAAGAAATTTTTTGTTGAAAATTTAAACACATATGCAAAATCTTAAATAAATATATTAAGGATGTAACTTTTCCAAGCGATAAGCTTAGAATAAGGGTTGATACATATCTCAATACAGCTTATCTCTGGTTAAGCTTTTTTCAACGTTTCTTAACATCCGTCATCCCGCAACGTATTTGCTTAGCTGAATGCAACAATTGCTAAATTTTAAGCCAACAACAAAAATTTTATTTCTAGATCCACAAAAAAAAAAAAAAAAATTTACTTATTTTCAACTCCCTTCATTGCTCTACCTTCTGCGCTCACTGCTCTTCATTTCCATACAATTTCATTTCTGTTGTTGGCAAGTGGATTTGAGTTTCTTCTTTTCGTTTTTTACATATTTTAACTTTAGGGACTAGTTTTTTGCATCGATTTTGTTTTGTTTTGGTTTTTTTTTTTGGCAATTTTTTTTTGTGCTGGTATCTCAGACAATTCCGTTTTTGTTTGACGCTGTAAGCTAGTGATGCGCGTTGAGTGGTGTATTTTGTTTTTAACCGGTTAGGGCAGACCACTTCCGGTTGGCCCTCAATATGGCTTTGTTTGTTATTTTCTTTTCTTTCTAATTTTTTTTTTGTTGGTTTTCGAATTGCGAGTAAGAATGTCGGCGATGGCTAAAAGATTGCTTCAAACTGCAGAATCAGTTTGTTTATTTAAGTTGCTTTAGAACTGAAAGAAGTTATTTTTTCATGTTCGTCTTATTGTGTGAGGGTAGATAAGTTTTCAAAATCAACCCTTCATCAATTTTCTATAGTCTAGGGAAACAAAAAATTTTCTTCTATGTTTGATCAACATTCAAGTGATTAAAATTAGTTGCTTACTCTGGAAAATTTTGTTCAAGTCTTGCTTAAAGTTTTTTTCAGTCGGCAAGAATTACTCTATTCAGAGATGGTAGTGTTATTGTAAAGAAAATCCAGTGATATTTGCCATAATGATGAAAAACTCAGCTTTTTCCCAGCAGCAGAGGGTATACATTGTAGATATATGATGGATATATTACAAAGCAGAGAACAGCTTGAGTGCATTCAAATTTCGCTACGAATGTCTCGTCAATATACGAGCTACGAATGTTTCTTCTGCATTTAAATTAATGCGCGAATACATGTCAACGACACACAAATGCCCGACGAAGCAAGACATTCACAACATTCGCCAAAAGTGATGAATATTCATGCTTTTATTTCCATATGCACCAAGAAAAAAAATATTAAAGAAAAAGGAAACGAACAACACAAAGCACTGCTAGAGAACAGCAGCAAAGTATCAAAACAACAAGAATTCATGCAGCAGCAACGACTCGAGTTTTAAGCGAATCATCCGAATGTCTGCATTGTCTGGATTCTGCCTTTGTATTGATTCGAAATCGTGACAAACTGTGCTTAGAAACAATCGTTTTTTACGAACTCAAGCGGCATGCATGCATTAATTTGTGAGTGCGTTTTTGGTTGACAACGAATGTTATTCGAGTGGCAAAAAATTACGAATGGTCTTATGCAAGTCTCTGTTACAAAGTATCTTTCTCAAGATTATCTTCTATGAAAAAAAAAGGTATTACATATACCATTGAATTAGAAAGAAGGGATAGGATGGATAGGAAATGGATATACTTCATCTTCTCTCAGCTATCTTGGGCATCGACTCAATCTTGGTTGCCTAAGCCTCCTTTAACTCGAACTGTTAAAGTTCAGAAAGTTAAACTGTTCAGACACATGACCTGACACCATCAGCTCGTGTGCTTTCCAGGTCCACAGCAGATATTTACCTACACTACTCCATCATTCCACCCTCCAACTAACTATCGCCCGTCTTATGAATCAACACAAAGCTTCTGCATTTATAGGAGGCATCCCTAATAGGCGTTGCCGGGGCCTGAAATATAAAAAGCAACCCTTCTTCCATGAAACTTTGATAGGATCGTGAATAGATAAAAAATGCAGAACTCAACAAGAAATTTTCAAATAGTCAGTGAAAATTTGGAAAAGTTGAAATTACTAAATTTTAAAAATTTCACAAATTTTAAAAAAGGTCTAAAACGCGGTTTTTTTGTGAAAAGACCTTGAAGAACTCAAAGGTCCGTGGACGACAGAAACCATAGAAGACTGCTAATGAGTTGGTATCGTGGTTAACTATACAACTGTCCAGTCTAGTCTTTTTAAAATAATTTGTTGTTGTAGTGATTTTTTTTCTAAATCAGTTTAAATGTGAAATTAAAATTTGTGGAGAAAATTTCATAGGCTATCTTGATAGTCGAGTAGGTAGCAAGCATGAGTGTAACCCCGGAGGTACCGGGATCAAATCCCAACCAGGTCATGGTCCTACGCTTTAACCTCTTTGAATTTTTTCCTCTTTTCCTCCTTTTTTGTGTTTTTTAATGACATTTATGTCGTTCATAAACGAGTTCGAAATCAAGTCCTGTCTATATTGATGGATAAACTATGACACCTCGCAAGTGACACTTTTTCGAATGTACATATTATACGAATGTTGGTATAAATCTAGTAAGGAATGTATTAACTTCGGCTTGGCCGAAGGTAAAATACCTCATACTCGTTTTTGATATATAACATCCGAAGTTAAAAAGGTTTTATTATTTGGATGACGTCATTTGTATGTGGGATAGGCGTGGTTTTCAATAAATTTATTTAAATTTCACTCTCATTGTACGTTTTAAATATCAATATCAATTTCACATTATATATTATGTATGAAATATCAAGTTATTACATTTGTTTTTGTGGATTTAATGAAGGTTTTGATATTTTGATGACGTCACTTTCTATGGAGAGTAAGCTTAGTTTTCATGCAATTTTGACAAAAATACTAAAGTGTTGATCTGATATCGAAGCTTATGCGGAATATTTCAAGTGTCTACATAATTTTTTTTTTTTAAATTTTTAGAGATGTTGCCATTTTGATGTAGTCACTTTGTATGGAAGGTAGTTGCGGTTTTCATCTGATTAATTTTTGTAGTCTTTTAATGATATGGGTTATAAAGTTTTTTGCTTCTCTTGTTATTTTAATGAATTTTCCGTTTTGAGGAGTCAATGTTTGGCCATATACATGACGTATTCTCGAACATTATTCTCTTAGATTTAATTTTTTTTTAATATTTTAACCCATACACAGTCTCTATGTTATTATATCGGCGATATTCTACCAAACTGTACCATTCCTTTATTTATACCAGATAATTAATTTCCATCGATATTTTTAACGTAGAATACGTTATACGGGGGTGTTAATCTGGAGCACAAAATTTTGAGAAAATGTTTGTCACTTTCATTATAAGTTTTTAATACTTTATGCATGCATTGAAGAAAATTCAAGTATGGTCGTAACATATTTAATATGTCTTCTTTTGATTTGTATTTAAATAATCATATTGCTACATATAATTTTTTTGATTCTATAAGTAAATCAAAATTTAACTCCTTCAAATTTTGTATTAATTTTCATATGCTTTGTATTTTATGTATTATAACATCATGTGTAAGAGCAGTACGATTATCTGTGTGTTCATCACAGAACCAGTGTGAGAAAGAGAAGAAGTATAATGACCAAGTAGCGAACGACAACCATGATAAATACAACCATGATTTTTGTTTGTCTTTTCTTTTAATATCAAAGACATGCTCCATATGCGCCCTTTGCAGCATTTTTTTATGCTTCGGCCATTGTAAATCCATAGGAATTCTTAATTTTTGTAGAGATTTTCTATAGTTCAGACACAAACCTTACAATCATAAGCAGAAAATGAAAAAATGTTTATGAATAACAATGTTAGCAGGTTGCATAGAAGCTGCGTAAAGCCTAGTATGCTGTAGAAACGAAAATTTCTTGGCATATAATTCTACACCCGAAATATTAGTGTAGAGTCAAAAATGTTTGTGTGGAGAAAAAAGCAACTACAGTACGACCTAGCTCAATGCAACTAATAGAAATTCGGCCAGTTGACGTAGTTAATGTTGAAGAAACGCAATTAAACTTCTAAACATAAAGCTTTATGGCATTGAATCCTAGATATTGTAGTTTTATGTATTAAGATATGCACTTAGTTTCCTTAAATATTGTTTTAAGAGATTTTTCGTGCATCAAAAATGTATTTTACAAGAAAAGAAGAACTGAAAGTAAATAATATAAAAATTTATGGAAGTGTACGCAAATGGAAGTTGCGATAATTGTGCATTTTTTTTTAAGTTGCGTTTACTGAGTCAACAATATAAATTTTTGAGTATTGCGATAATCGAGTGTTGCGTAAAGCGAGGTCGTACTGTTTTCTTATTGAAATGTCAAAATTCTGGCGCCAATTAAATGCCCGGACATATAATCGACAGCGAAATTTTGACATTTCAACTCTCCACATGGTGGTTGTACTTGCTAGCATTGAACAAATTTTTAACCTCTACAGCGTACTAAGTAGCGAAAAAAAAATTCCGCTGCCTTTTCGCTGTCAAAAACTCAATGCATTCCTTATGGAAAGTTTCTTTCTGCTTCTACAGCATACTGGGCTTAAAGCCTTAAACAGTGCGTAACTAAACAAGCGTTTAAAGGTTGTTTAAGGAAATCTATTGAATAAGGCTGTTAATGACTAACGTATTCTACGTCTGACCTATGCGCCCGTGTTATCTAACACAGGCTTGAGCTTTTTTTTAATTACATTTGATTTATTCTAAATTTTAGTTTTTTTTCTGAATTTCAAATAGATTTTCGGAATTTAGTTGATATTTTCGAAATTTTAGATGGAATTTCTAAATTTCAATTGATTATTTTCTGAATTTCAAATAGAATTTCTGAAATTTATTTGCTATTTTGTGTATTTCAATTGATATTTTCTGGATTTCAAATAGAATTTCTGACCTCTAATTGCTTTTTCTGATTTTCAATACAGAATTCTGAAATTTAAAAAATTTGTTTTCTGAATTTCAAACGGAATTATTGAATTTCAATTGATATCTTCTAAATTTCAAATGGAATATCTGAAATTCATTTGCTATTTTCTGTATTTCAATTGATATTTTCTGGATTTCAAAACGAATTTCTGAATTTGAATTGCTTTTTCTTATTTCCAATACGGATTTCTGAAATTTAATATATTTTTTCTGAATATCAAATGGAATTTCTGAATTTCAATTGTTGTTTTCAGAATTTGTAAATTGATGATTTCTGGATTTTAATCTGAAATTGAATTGATTTTTCTGGATTTTAATTGGAATTTTAATTGATTTTTCTAATTTCGAAATTAAAATAGAATTTCTTAGATTCATTTGTTTTTTTTCTGAATTTCAAATGATTTTTTTCATGATTTATAATAAAATTTCTTTGACATATACATATATCAAAAAGCCAAATTGATATTTAAATTTTATTTTTTCAAACACAGAGACTTATGGACATAATTTTATTTTGAATTTTCTTCTCTGAAGCAGATAAATTAATTTCGCTTATATTTTGAAATAACTTTGTGTTTTGAAGATATTAACTATTCCCTATGTCATTTCAAATTAAGCATTAATTAGCAGATAATAAAATGTAATGAGCAATTTATGAAGAAAGCACTTACACACTCAAGAATAAGCAGGCTCAAACACATACATACATATGTATTGGAGTTCATCAACTCCATACTCAAAAGTGGGCGCATACCTCAAACATCCATGTTAAATTTATTGAACTGATGGATGCATGCATACATGGCATGGCAGCTATGCTTAAATTGGCGTTATACGGTTATTATGAAAGTTTTTGCGCAATGGCGGAAACAAGCGGAAGCAAGGCTTTAAGGATTTTTAATTAAAATTTATAATTCATGCTCTCATCACCGCATTCATGCATGAAAGCAAACCAGCTGAATACTCGTTTGCTGCTTAGACCAAAAAACCCCCAACGCTTAAGACCGACCTCCACTGTATGTTCAATAAGTGTTTGAGTGTATGTGTATGCAACAAATTTCCATTCAGTCTTTATGTCTATCTATTGTGTTGACATATTGTAAACTTGATTAATTTAGTTATCCTGCGGGAAAATCTGTTGAACATCGTTTACCACCGAATACAAGCAGTTATCACAGCGTTTATGATGACGGGTTCACATAAGTGGATGGGAGGGTGAGAAGTGATAAGCAACGAGTGGGTAAGTGTAAATGGTACGGTAACTGAAAAAACATAAAATACACATTAAATGTAAAGATTTTGGAGATTGCGGATATAAAAAGTATTTAAATAAATAAGCAACAACTGCATGGTTCTTAATGAAATCGCTCAAATCGGATATGAAGAGGTTTTCGTAGACGTTTTCATAGTTAAATGGAGGGTATTTTTTTTTGATATTAGTACTAGTCAGTCAGTATTTTTCTCGTTTATAAAACTCAATTAGTGTCAATATTTACACAGAAACAAACCTTATTAAATGTAGAAAAATTATGTAAAAATCAAATGATTTTTGCTTTTGTTGTTTAATTTTTGTAAACAAATTGCAATTTCAGTTTAAAAGTCATGACCACCAAAAATTTCTGCATCTATAGCAAGATTCCAAAATCTGTAATGTTCAGAACGCTTATTTTCTCCAGTGTGTCAGTTTCTAAAAGTATGCAAAAAACTTTGATTTAAATACAGCGCCTTTTGATATAAAGGTTAATGCTTATAAAGTGAATAAAAGGCTTTTAAAGCAAACGCAACACTTTTGAATCGAACGTAAGAAAGTTAAAACATTCTCATTTTAAACAGTTCACTTTGAAATCTAATGAAATATTTTTTTCGATTATTATGATTTCATATCGTGATGTGTAGGAAAAAGGAATTGGAGGAAAAGGAAAGGAATTATAGCGGGAGGTATTAACGTGACAATGACGACGTTTTGTTTTTGCTTTTGCTTATGATCTTGCTTTTGATCTTACTTTTGATTTTGCTTTTGCTTTTGTTTTTGCTTTCTATTTCTATCTTCCATACCTTTTTCGATGAGTTTCGAAAATTCTTCTTCAAAATTTTAACCAAATTTAAACTTAATTAAAACTCGTGTAAAGTTTGAATGCAATAAAAGTATGCCAACGTTTGACTGCAATGCAATTAAAAATCCTTGTAAACGCGCACTAAAACAAAACTCTCAAGTGTAGTCGTACAACAACAGTTACTTGGTAGCGGTAGTTTTTAATTCTGTTGTCGCAGTGTTGTTGTTATTCTTGTTGTGAGGAGCATATAAACAAGACTGTGCGACAGCACAGAGTGACGAAAGTTTTTTTTTTAAATTATTGTAATTTTTTTGCAATATGTTGCTGGCATTTTGTGCATCTTGAGTAGCAACAGGGGCAAGGTAGAAAAAAAAATAATAAACTACGGTGACAAAGTAGTTCTTTTGTCGCTTCTTAATGTTTACTGCCTCAAAAAAAAAAAAAAAATATTGCAGCACTGCAACAAAAAAGAGGAACAAAAAATAAGGTGACCAGGTGTGCACAAATAAAGTGCCAGCGACAGTAATTTGAGCAAATTCAAGGAAATGCCATATTGTGATATTCCATAAGATTGGGTCCATGGCAATGCTCATCTATATTAAAAACATGCGCTAAACCGTCTAACATCACATCTTAAGTAGTTTTGGAGACTGCAACTGTTCTCCAAATTTTGCTCAAAACATGGTGTAATGATAATAAGGTGTTAGTTAATTTGACACTTCTCTCTCAAAATGATAAATTTTTTCGCCCAGTTCCTGTCAAAAACAGCTGATGGTGGATTGGAATGAAAATAAATCAGCTAACGCGCAGTCGGTCGAAGCTCAATGCCATGTCTACTTCTTTTGATGGCTATTATCAGTTGAGGTATTGAACATTCTTTCATTCGATATTTTCTTGAAGCAGTCGATGTGAATGCAAGACAATTTGCATGCTGGCCAAAGCTTCATGTCGGTTCCTTCCAGCGCACGTTTTTGATAAAATGACAAAACCATTCAATGGCGAACTTGGCAAATGGGCGAAGACAACTGCAATAACTTTTTGTCAACACAACGTGTCACAATTAATTGCATTAAATATTTATTTAAACTTTATTCGCCCAATAACCTATAAAAACTATAACACATCATCATCTAGCAACTCAAACAAATAACACAATTTGATAATTATCCACGGCTCCTCTCTTTCGCTCTCAATTTTTTGACAGAAAGAAAGCTATTCTTGGTGTTGGCAAAAATACACTAACACCTTATTATTATTACACCATGGCTCAAAATAACAAAATAGTTCAACAATGGATTTCTGCTCACAACGGCTTTGATGAGAATGAGAGAGCGAATTTAGCTACCTAGCTTAACAGCTACATAGCCGTTGACAGGTTCGGAGCCATTCTGTGGTGAATTTAAAACCCTCTATAAAAACAATCACTCTAAAAAATTCAAGTGATTTTTGTAACAAAATTAGGGCAATATTGTGATAAGCTCATATTTTTCAATATGGCTAATTAACCTAGTCAAAAAAAGCTTCTTAAAATGAGTACAGGAATTGAAGCTGTACACTGCAAGAAGAAGAATCACCTACTAAGAATGAACCTATCATTAGATTCACTATGCAGAATCTGCCTAAAGGTTGAAGATACCTCTAGACATATTCTCATTGAATCTGAAGATGGCGTAAAAGTTTCAGTTAGACATCGTGTTGATCTTAACCTAGGAAATATCTTACATATTCTGGGAAAAATTAAAAGTTAAATAACTGCTTTACCTATTTGGGTAAGTCACAATAGGCTACACAAGAAACCACAGTGTCTGAGCTGTCGTAGGACTCTTCCCACAAACCATGTCGAATCTAATCAATCTAATGTCGTAGGACTTTTTTCACGAAAATTTGTAAGTTAGTCTTATGCGTAAATTAATTCTTACGTGTCGCCTCTTTTGATTATAATATGAATTTTCAAATTTATTCTTCTATATATTCGTATTTTCAAATGAGATAAGCAAAGGAAGAAAAATGGACCCTGAATGTATATTTTCAGAATAATTTTTATACAGGTTGTTAACTTCAAATTCAACAAATTCAAATTGCAAATTCAACTTTTTCCCAATCAAGTTTAAATTTAAAAGAATCAAAATAAGATTTTAACATATAAAAGAAAATTTTTGCATTAAATATTCAACTTGGAACTTTTTTTTTAACTCAACTTTGTAATCTTCAAATACAACATTCACCAATAATTTGTATACCCATCAAAACTTACAAAGTTATAATACCCCACGTAACGCCTATAAGGAAACGTGGTAGATATAGAAAGGTGCATATCGACTGATTTCTGACTGAACCTCGTAAGTCAAAAAAAAATCGAGGTTTTCTAGAGGAGCAAAAAACTGATTTTTTTCTTAGGGAAAAATATAATTAGTAATCTGTGCGTGGCGTCCGTGGCGTAGTTGGTTAAAGTGCGTGGCCGCTATGTCAACGAACCTGGAGACCCGGGTTCGAACCCCACGACAGAAAATTATTTGAATTAAAATAATTTTTCTGTACGGCCGCCACCTCTCTGCAGACAATGGCAAACCTCAGAGAGTAATCAAAATACCATGTAAAGCTTCTTGAGAATAAGAACATTCCGTTCATCGCCGTTTGGAGTTGGCGTTAAACCTGTAGGTCCGTTTCTCGGCGAATTGTGTTCAAACTTAATAACACGCACAACCGATTGATCATAAGAAGCTAGGTCAAAGTCCTTTCAAGGGCTGAAATGGCCAGTTATTTATTTTTTTTTTAATCTGTAATTGTAATTTGTGATTTTTAAATTGTAATTTTATTACAAATTATAGTTCTCCCTATGGAAAAGTTATTTTTTTACTTTTCCTGAAAATCTCGATTTTTTGACTTAAGAGGTCGATATATTCTTGATCAGCATTACCTCCTGATTCGAGTTAGCGATGCCCTAATTTAAATGTTAGATCAAGTTCAAAAATTATCCAAATCGAATGAAAACAACAAATTCCTCCCATAAAGTGTAATCTCTTTAAATTACACAAAATTAATATTAAACCTTGAATTAACTTTAAAGATTTATTTTAATTATTAACCTTAAATTCTTAACCTTATAATTTCTGATATCAAAAAAGCATTCTTCTTATGAAATTTATCAAAACCAAATGAAAATCACGCCTACTCAATACACAATATGATGTTATCAACATGGTAAAATCTCTGAAAACTCCATTAAAATTAATATACCTCTGATTCCAAAAACGCACTCTTAGTTTGAAATTTGACGAAATTGGATGAAAACCACACCTAGCTCCATGGCGAACTGAATTTTCAAATATTGTAAAATTTCTTAATATAAAAAAAAAAATTAATGAAATAATGACTTGAAATTTTGCTCAAAAGCTTGAAATTGAAAAATGCAATCTGATTTTGAAATTTGTCAAAATCGGATGAGAACTCCGCTTACTTCCGATAAAAGGTGACGTCATGAAATTGATAAAACCTTAATAGCTCGCAAATTATAACCTTAAAACATAACACAAGAGTTAAGGGGTATTTTAATTCGGAAAATACTTTAATTATAAGTTTTCAAAATATATTAACACTTAAATCTGAATTATTCAAAATCAAATTTTATAAATAATTTTTTGTGACCAAGACTTCTTAACCCAAAGAGGAAAGATGCATTCCAACTTTTGGAACTTACGAAAGTAATCATATTTCAGCCGAAATATTCAAATATTTTCAATCGTTTCCATTGTAATAGTTTATTCCAAAATTTTGCTATTGTGAAACAAAGTGGTTTTTTTTTTAATTTAGTCAATAGGATAATGCAATAACCAGCTACTAGATTTATGCAATACTATAGGTATTATTTTAAGCAGCATGTTTTTAGATAAAGCATATTGTTCTCAATATACAATCTCTTTAATAATTACAAAAAAAAAAATATTTTACGATATTAGAATTAATGTAGAAGGGGCCAGGGTTGGTTTACACCCCGTAAGTGTGACAAGTAAGGGTTAAGACTAATAACATTGATAACTGAAAATAATAAGAAAGGCATTTATAACATTTTTAGCGATAAACAAAGTTGTGTGTCAGATGTTTTTAACAAGCTCAGTTCAGTAACTAAAAAAAAAAACTCTTAATTATGAACAGCTGGTCACCTTTGCATGCAGAGCATGCTTGTATTTATTATGCTTGTATTTATTATGCTCTGGATGCAAAGGTATGTGTTATAATTTATGTTTGCATTTTTTGCTTGAGCTTTTTAAAACATAGAAGACTTTCGTGTACGCCAAAGTCAAAAGCAAAGAAAGATTAAAAAAGATGTCTCATCAGAAGTTAAAAATTCAGAAACGTCCTGTAAAACTTACATTTTATGCGTGCATGGTAACGTGAAAGCATGCAAGTGACTGAAGAGAGCGACGGTCGTTAAGAAGATAACAAAAATTAACTTTGTGCGTAAGTCTGCAAAAATTAGTTAGTTGATATGCACAAAAATTCTATTTTGTGAATATATAACTATTTATATTTTTTTTTTAAATCAAGACACTTTTGTGTTCATGAACATTTTAATATTTTCAAAGAATTAAGTTTTAAGTTAAATAAACTCAATACATTAACATTTTTATTAATCGATTTTTTCACAATATTTTTGATTTTCCAGCTGAAAATCAATTTTGAACTGAAAAGCTATTTGCAAAAGTTGCCAACCCAAATAAATTTTGTAGCTCATATTTACTGAAAATTAAAATTGGTTTTTCAAATAGTTAGAATAACAGTTTTTGGTATAAATTGCAATATTTTCTTATGTAAATATTTTCAGTACTAAAAAACAAAAAACGAAAAAAAAAATATAAAAAAATGAATTTATATTATTTTTTCATATTTTTTTTTTTTAAATTTTTTTTTATTTTTTTATATTGCTTTTTTAAATTTTTTTCTAATAATTTTTTTTTTAATACTTTGTTTACGTTGGTTGACAAGTGATTATCAGTGAATTATTTGAATATTTTGTTCAATGTTTTATACCGCACATAAAAATATGAATCTAACCTGGAATTGTCAGTTTTTTCATAAAATTTCCCAAAAGGGACATTTTTTTAACGGTGTAATATTTCAAAAAGGCATGACTATGGTTAATACTTGGCTTTATTAAAAAAAATCTTATAGAATAGAAAAACATGATTTTAAACAATTTCTGAAAAAGTAAATTTTCTAAAATAATAAAAAAAAAAACTCCAAAAAAGTGTCCAATATGATAAAGAAAGCTTAAACCGAGACAATTTGAAAACAAAACTCAAAGCAGAAAATTTTACTAAGAAAAAGAATACTAATTGAAATTCGTGAATATAATTAATAAATAAAAAAAAAATAAATAACTGGCCATTACAGCCCTTGAAAGGACTTTGCTAGCTTCTTATGATCAATTGTGTCGTGCGTGTTATTAAGTTTGTACACAATTGACCAAGAAAGGGACCTACAGGGTTGCCCATATTCGACGGACTCATCTGGCAACGCCATAACTTTTGACGGAGATGTCAGATCGCTTAATGACATACCGCGTTTGAAGCGTCAGTCCAAGCAGATTTTTACCATGGAACAATACACGCCACGCGAGCGCTCTGAAATAGTTGAAATTTACATTCAACAGAAGAAGTCAATTGTGAAAACTCAACGTGCTTTTAAAAACTTAAAAAATGTGAGAAGTGCGCCTTCTAAGAACACCATTAAGCGTTTATACGAAAAATTTTCGACTGGTGAGGCTCTTTCTAATCCGAAGAGGCCAAATAAAAGTCGACCAAGGCGATCGGCCGAGAATATCGCTGCCGTACGAGCCAGTGTTGAGAGGTCCCCAAGAACATCCCAAAAACGCCGTTCTCAGCAGTTGGGCATGGCTCGGTCCACTTTACAACGGATTATTCGCGTTGATTTGCATTTGTTCCCGTACAAAATTCAATTGACGCAAAGATTGTTGCCTGCGGACAAGCCTCGTCGATTGGAATGGGCCCATGGGTCCGTCGAATATGGGCAACCCTGTACATGTTTAACGCCGACTCCGAACGGCGATGAACGTAATGTTCTTATTCTCAAGAAGCTTTACATGGCATTTGATTACTCTCTGAGGTTTGCCATTGTCTGCAGAGAGGTGGCGGCCGTACAGAAAAATTATTTTATAATTTTTTGTCGCTGCTGGGGTTCGAACCTGGGTCTCCAAAGTTCGTTGACATAGCGGCCACGCACTTTAACCAACTACGCCACGGCCGCCGTGAATATAATTATTGAGATAAAAAACTAAAATATATAGTTAAAGGCTAGCAATTTCGAATTAAACTTATTAAATAAGAGTCTTCGCCCCTAAAAATTTTACTTAATATACTGACATCAGGTAAAATTGATCGAAATTCTTATGAAAATTCTTATCTTTAATAAATACAATATCACGATATGCCAGTTCTGTGCAAATAAACGGATTCGTCCATGTCAGTCCTTGTTCTCAATCGAAATCAATCCAAATGAGACGTCAGAGGTCTCCTACGCTTTAACCTCTATTTATTTCTTTCCTCATTTCTAATCAACTGAAATTAAGAATTCATCAATATTAACGTCTCTACACTAAGGGAAATAACGCATATTAGCATTATCCACGCCTCAGTATAAATTTTATTTAAATATTTACGTGGATAAATCAAATGTTTTCCTTACAACTCGTTTTTTTCTCGTATTTGAATTCTATTTATACCACACACGTACACACATATTCCACACAAGCAAGCAGCAACAGCATCGCACACGTACACACATATTCCGACAAGCAGCAACAGCATCGCACTGTTCCTGCAGTTTGTTTCTTGCATTTGCAGCTATATAGTTCTCATTTAGTTTTTGTTGCAAGGGTAATATAGCTTGCAAGTTTGGCAAAGAATAGAAATGATGTAGGGTGGAGTGACAACTTGATATTTCCTATGAAATATCTTACACCGGTTGTCATTTACCTACATTTTTTTGTACACTACTTTTTCGTTCTCTATTTAATACTATTTTTAACAGTTGGTGCAATATTAGGGCACATAAATTAGAGAACGAAAAAAGTGAAGCAAGAATAAATTATACAGGCAATGGCATTTGATGAACGCAATATGAAGAAAATAATACTATACAACCATTAATAACATATTGAATTTAAATATTTTTTTTTTGAATTCAATATTTTTATATAAATTTTCTTTAAATGCGATAGATTATTTTCAAATAGTAAATATTTGAAAGATATTTTAAAAAAATTCGTGCATAATTTTAATATATTTTTTATTAATTCTGTTTAAATATTTAAATGTTTAATTTAATTAAAAAAGTATTCAAATAAATTTTAAATATTTACGTATTCGATTTATGCAAATGCGTTATTGGTGCAAAAATGACTCGCTTTTTGAATAAATTAAAAAAGTTTTTGGAAAAATTTAATATTTTTTTCCCTTAGTGTAAAGTTATAGTTGGTGGTAGGGGAGTTTGAGGAGAGCATTGCTTAGCAACTACAATTGACTGAGGTAAAAATATAATCCTCATATTCTAGAACGTTTGTAGAACATTCTACACATGCAACACTGAATTGCTCCTTTCTTTCACTTATCTTACATTTCATTTCGAACCAAGGCAGACTTGACTGAATAGGTTTAAAACCTGAAATCCTTGGTTTAAAGCTAACAAAAGAATCCAGCTTGTGTTGAATCAATTTTCACATCCGAAAATTGATTTTTAATTGAAAATCAACACAAAATTCAATTTTTGAGTTTCTAAATTTATAAAAAGAAAATTTCAAGTTTATTTTCAGTGAAATTCAATAACATTGAATAAAAAATCTGTAATTTTATTTTTACTTATTTTTTTTTTAAATTAGCCTTTGTTATATTTAATTTTATAGAAACATTCTAAGTAAAAAAAATAAATTAAATTAAATTAAAATGAAATTAAATTAAATTTAACATTGACTAACTTTTTTATGCGGAGTGTGTTGTTAACTTTTCGTCAACTTGCCTGCCGGCGCTGCCGTTTCATTAGATGTTTGCCAAGTGGGGACTACATGACATTAAAACGTTGTTTGACAATTTAATGAAAAAATGTAAAATTCCACAAAAGTGCAATTAAGTATCTGCAGAAATGCAAAATGAAGCGTAAAGTTTTGTGCAATTAAGCAAAATTAAAATGCTTGCTGAATTTATACTTTATTTAAAATTCCGCAACTTAATTAAGCGACCCACTGGGTGGAGCTGTGGGAAAGTGGTGTTGAAAATACCTAAACTCGATCTTATAAACAACCGAAACAGTTACGAAACAGCTACCTTTGCCCTAACCTGTCCTTACAACATTAAGTCAAATGGTCCCACTGTGCGCCCTACCCTTACTATTACCATCATTCACTATTTTATTTTGACAATGTGTTGGTATGCGTCCCAGGATATTGCTCTACGCTGCATCGGTGTTGCCCAAGATTTACATTTAAATAGCTTGGTATCTGACAGCACAAGAACGACTGACAGACAGACAGACAAACAAAGTCTTTCGCTTGGTATTTCATTTGGTGTCTTAAGCATTTTTATTCAAAATTTCACTTCAACAAAAAACAGCAGAGCGAATAAATAGTAGAGCAAAAATAATAAAATCTTCCTTTGGGGACAAAATTTTAATATTTACACCCATTTAATTGGAACAAAAGAATGGAGCATCTCTAATTGTATTGTTGAAAAATGTACGCTTAATGAAACTGTGCTTTGTGCTGCTTTATTTTGCTTGTCAGCCGATCTACCGCTTAAAAAGAAAAAAGGGTCAAACCAAATTTTATAGGTGGGCTTAATTTTGGTTTAAAATGCTGACACAAAAATGATTATAATAGCTCACAATAGGTTTAAGGTTGACCAAAAAGGGACAGTTTATTTTTTATTTTTTTTTACTGAAGGTAGGGGGAATTATTATTTCAATGGGCTTATAAATAAATGTATGTCGACGTTTGGTTAAAAGAGCTTAAGTTAAGTATATTTTTAACGCACGTTGCATTTTGATTTATTAGACATTATGTGTTTAAGGGCAGCTTTAAAGCTTTGAAATGATTTTAATCACTTTTGCTTAGTAGAAATAAATAATTTGAAATTTAGATATTTTATAATGTCGAAGTATTAAAAAATTATCTTTAAACAGCGAAGTTTAAATTATATTAGGTTTTGTTTTACTTATAAAACTGCACTTTTTTATGAAATCACTAAGATTGCAAAGACATTTGAAATAAATGTTCAGGGCTTCAGTGCCTCATAAGAAACCTCGTCGAAAATGGGTCAAATAACATGTAAATGTATCTCAGCGAGTGATAATCAACAAATTATTATTGGAATATTTTGCTCGATGTTTTCTAACTCACATTAAAACATAAATTGAGCTTAAAATTGCAGTTTATTGAAAATTTCCCAAAAGGGAATTTTTTTTAAAGTGCAAATTTAAAAAAAATGGGCATAAATATATTTAAAAATTTTATAAAAAAGAAAAAATTATTTTAGAAAAATTTTCCAAAAAGGGAAATTTTAAAAATAATAAGAAAATCCACATAAATGTGTTGACTATTATAAAGAAAACTAAAAACCAAAAATACAACTGGGAAAAAATTCATAAGTGGGCCACATTTTAACATGAAGAATATTAGGAAATTTTAACATGAGGAACATTTGGTGAAAATGGGTTCAAAGCTCTAGAATATTTTGAATATTGGATATTATGTATATTTTGTTCAATATTAATCCTATTAACGCATAAATCAATGCTTAAGACTAGTTTCTTTAAAAATTTCCCACTAGGGAAATTTTTTTCAAAGTGCAATTTTTACCAAAAACTACTCAAACAAAGTTAGAAAAGCTTGTAGAATAGTAAAAAAGTAATTTTAAAATAATTCCCAAAAAGGGAAATTTATAAAAAAATAAAAAAATCTACATTAAAATGCTTATTAAGTATGATAAAAGGCTAAAAATAAGGAACACAAATTATGAAAAATTCATAATGTGGGAAATATGAACAAAAGTAAGGAATCTTACTGAAATTCAAAAATTTAATTTTGAAAATAAAAAACTAGTGCTAAATAAAAATACAAATTTTGAATATTCACTATTTTACTTAGCATGAAGCTTTTATGATGAAAAATAACAAAAAATATAGACGTCTCCTTTTGGGGTGATAAGATAAAATTAAAGTAATTTTCGTTTAATTTAAAAATAAAAAAAAATCAAAACGCAGTTTGCACTTATGTATTTAATAAAATCACTAAGATACTGAAAACATTTGAAATGTTAAGAGTAGTGCCTCATAAGAAACATTAGGTAAAAATGGGTTAGAGCATTGAATATTTTGAATAATAACACGTAAATCTGAGCTTAAAACTAGTTTCTTGAGACGTTTTTTGGAAGGGAAATTTTTCTAATAGTGCAAATTTAAAAAAAAAAAATGGTTAAAACAAAGTAAAACCAACTTGTAGAATGGAAAAAGAGAGTTTAAAAAATTTCCCAAAAAAAGAAAATTTTTTGAACATTGCAAATGTTTCTAAATAAGACATAACTATAGTTAAATAAGCTTATAAAATACAGTGCTTTTGAAAAAAATTCCCAAAAAGGAAATTTTTTGAACATTGCTAATGTTTATAAATAAGACTTAATTACAGTCGAAAAAGCTTATAACATAGAAAAACAGCACTTTTAAAAAATTTCCCAAAAAGGGAAATTTCGAAACTAATAAGGAATTTGCATAAAAGCATTTAGTTTGATGAAAAAAGCCTAAAAACTGAACAACAACATGGAAAATTTTTAAATTACAGAAATTTTAGCTAAAATGTAGAAACTTTTTGCAAACGCTAATATTATTAAGTTTAAATTTTCTTGCTTCCCAGAAAGGTTTTTTATGTCCCTAAAGATATAAACTTTAATCAATTTTCTGTACTTTCGGTTATTGATAAAAAACAAACCTTGTTGAATTGGGTCACCCTCAGTTTAAAGCATTTGCTTCACTTAAGCATAGCTTCAAAAAAGTGCACATGTAAGCAATAATAAAGTTATTGCATACTTTTGAGCGTGCTAGCGATGTTTATCTTGAGTTGTAGCAGAAGAAGAAATGCATAAATGCACAAAAATAAAAAGGACATTCATCCTTGTGCTGTTTGGTTGACATAGAATCGTTGAGAAAATCAGACTTTTAGAATAACAACAACAACAACGCCTTATTGTTGTGAAAATTTATATGAAAACATTGCACAGTAAAGCAATGAATGAATGAAGGAATGAATGCGTGAAACCAACGCAAGACAAACGGAAGCTAAGCGGAAGACAAACAACAAAGCTGCAACAAAGCTTGCAGCAGCAGTGCGTCCATCCGCATGCACTGACATATCCATAGCCACAACCACATCTACATCCACATTCAGCCCCATACCCATCCACACTTACTTACATTCACATCTACTGTTTGCACATTTTATTTGAGTTAAGTAAATATTTATAGAGGATTTTTTTTTGTTGCATTCAGCTATTTCAAGACAAATACGTTATGGATACTAGGATTCTTTTCAACTACTTCGTTTCCAATAAAATGCTATGATTGGCTATAGAATTCTATGATTTTTTTTTCCAACGGTTATATTTATATATTTATTTTATTTTTTTCGAACTTACTGCACTGCAATTCATCCGACTTGTCCTCGCAGTCGTCGGTCATGTCACAACGAAAGTGAGGCGGTATGCAGTAGGTTTTGTTGAAGACATATTGGCCGCAACTAATTTGCCCGGGTTCACATTCCGGCGGCGCTGTTAAAGACAAAAGATACCGCTTTAACAAAAGAAATAAAGAGCCATTAGAATTCATGGCTGCATTTTATTTATGATGGTGGTGTTAGAATGGCGAATTGCTTGAAATGGAAATTGAATACAAGCACTTACGACAGGACTGCTGTTCATCCTCGCCACCCTCACAGTCCTTCTGATAGTTGCAGACCCACAGCGATGTTATGCATCTGCCATCATTGCAGCGAAACATGCCCGTGGGACATGGCACATTTTCAGCAGTTGTTATTGTACCGTCGCCCAGACCAATGCGACCGCCATCGGCAAGTCCACCTGAGAAAAAAAAAGAAGAGGAGAGAAAAATGAAACATTAGTAACGAAATGCAAATTTTATCTAGAGCATGTAGTTATGTCGAGGAAACTTAAAAGATTCATTTTGAAAAAAAAAAAAACGAAAACAACAGTCAATGTATTCCTAAAAATTAAAGATGCAGGAGTAGTTATATAAAAATGATGACAAAAACCTTAACACTTGTGTAAGAATTTAAGATACATTAAAAAAAAAACCCTCAAATATGATAAATTTGGTCAAAAATATAGTCAGCAACTATGCAAAAATTACAAATCATCTAAGGGAAGACAACTTGAATAAGAAAGATAACAACACAAAGAGCTATAAATAAACATGCTGCATAGTTAGAATTGCATGACAGCCACGAGAGCCCAAAGGGAGAAAAATAGAAACACTAACTCAACTTTATTGAGCCATATACAAAGCCTTTGTTTTGGCACCCACTGCACGAGTTTCCTGAAGGAGCACGAAGAGCAGCAAAAGAAAACAGAAAAATCTCATAAACAAGAAATTACAAAGAATACTCTTGACACTCGGCATAATTTAATGAAAATATTATTAAAAACAAAGTATAAAATGTCTTCTTTACAGACAGCATTAAGCGCAAGGAAAAAGTGTTGGTAGAAAACAAAGATAGAGAAAGAGAAGGAGAAGGAGAGAGAAAACAGAGAGATAGAGAGCGAGAGAGATGGAGACAATTACAGACTTGATCGAAGGTGCCCAGTTGGTGGCTCGATTGGTGCATTTTTTGAAAAACATCTGTTTGCTGCTTATGCTCAAACTTCAGGATTTTTATACCCCCACGTTTAAAAAACGTAAATGGGGGTATATTAATTTTGTCACTCCGTTTGTAACGCCCATAAGGAGGCGTGGTAGGTATAGAAAAGTATATATATTATTGATCAGCATCACCACCCGAGTTGATTTAGCCATGTCCGTCTGTCTGTCCGTCTGTCCGTCTGTCGTCACGATTACAGCCGTAATTTTAAAGCTATCATCACGAAATTCAATATTTAAGCTTTAATCTAAAAAACTAAGGTCGAGTTCGAAAATGAGCCAAATCGGATGAAAACCACGCCTACCTCCCATACAAAGTGCCTTTATCAAAACGGTAAAATCTCTTAGAATTCCACAAAAATTAATATATGGACTTGAAATTTTGCATATGAGCTCCGCTATTTAAAGTGCACTCTAAGTATGAAATTCAACCAAATCGGATAAAAACCACACCTACCTCCCATACAAAGTGACTTCATCAAAAAGGTAAAATCTCTTTAAATTCCACAAAAAATAATATATGGACTTGAAATTTTGCTTATTAACTTTGATATATAACATGCACTTTGTGTATAAAATTCAACCAAATCGAGTGAAAACCACACCCACCCCCCATACTTTTGGGTTTTATAAAAAATGAAAGCGAATATTTTCTGTTAAAACTATGTAGGTATAACAAAAATGTTTTATACAAATAAACATTTTATTGATGGCTTAAGACTTTGAATATACTTCGGTTCGGACGTGGGGGTATTTTAACTTCGGCCCAGTCGAAGATCATTTCTTACTAGTTTTTTTCAACATTTGAATATGACCTTTCATTATTTATATTGAAAACAAATTTGAGCTTTAGGCCAAGTATGTTGACAACAAGACAACATGAAGACAAATAAAGCAACAACCAACAACAACAACAGCGGCTCTGTATAGAGCATATCACACAGCTTGACTATACAGACTGTTTCGTTGGCCGCTACACCAACTCATCAGTAGTCTTGCATGACTTTTCACTGTGATCCACTCCATTTTTTTCTTAAAATATAACTTTTCAAATGATTGTTTAATTTTTATGCATGGACATCTCAAAAATTATGTGATGAACTCTTAAGGATTACAAAATCTTCCACAAGTCCTTGCCACAATGCTTATGCGTCCTTGCATGGAAGGTTTTCAAATTCTTTTCATACGATTTATATATGTCTTTATATAAGCCGAATTTGACAATCATTTAAATTTAATAACCTTCGTCAAATCATGTTCGTTCTCTTCATTCTGAATGTCATTTCTTCGTTCAGAAAAATGTTTTCTGTTTTCCAGAACGATGTAAAAAAGTTTTATGTGGCGAACTGTAAACACATTAGGTGTCGAACTGTTTGACTTTTTTGTTTGTGTGTATTTACAGACTATTTCGTGCGTAATGCTATAATTTATTTTAATAAGTTAATGAAAAGTTCATCCAGAATGAAAAGATCAAATGCTCAAAGAAGGCTGGCTCATTTCGACAAAAAAATTAAACCGACTCAACATCTTTATGGTGTCATGGAGAATGGCGGAGTAAAAGGAAGAAACGCATATACTCCTTAGGACAGAAAATAAGCATTGAAATCCAAATTTGAGGGTCAAAATTTTTGACAAACACATAAATTTAAATTTGGGGTGACATCTCAGATAGTATGTTTTATCCAAATATGTAGAATTGAGCTGCAAAAATTTTGAAGTCCTAAAGTAATTTGTAATTTTTCTGTGTGTCATCCCTGATATCCCTATCCTTACTTCCAAACTTACCTTATTTTCCGAAACTTACCCTATTTGCGGAAGTTTGTTTGAAAAGCGAGAAAAAGAAGATGACGTAATCAGGCGCGCCGGTTTAAATTAAAAAATTAAATAAAGCTAAATAAGAATATTGTCCTACAATTTATTGATTACAGCTTAAAAATTAATTTTAACAAGTGGTACATTATATGGGTGAAATATAGTTATTTTTGAACCAACAATAACCGCAAGCCCTGATGTACCAGGTGCGAGTAGTAATATGGGTGCGTCTCACCCATGTGTTCTTGGGTTCGAATCCCGGTAGGTTCCTGTAAATATTTCATTAAATAGAGAGACTAAATGACATTACTAAATAGTTTAAATTACTTAAGTAACAAAAGTTATACAGGGTGGCGCAAAATAAACGAAAGGGTTTGAATTCTTTATAACTTTCTTATTATTAATTTTTGTTTTTTTTTTATTTCTTTTCAGAATTTTGTTAAGAAGACTTGGGATATTTAAAATGGAGCAATACACAATTGAACAAAGTGCCAAATAGTTGAACTTTATTTTTCAAATCAACGGTCCATTATTTTGACTCAACGTACATATCGTCGATATTTTAATGTTCGGGTTGGACTCTCTAAGTCAACAATAAACCCACTGGTTGGAAATTTTCAACAACAAGGAGCAGTAAGGAACCTTTCTGGTGTAGGCAGACGACGAACGGTGCACACGGATGACAATATTGAAGAAGGAGAGTATTCGGGTAGCTGGAGAAACATCAACAAGGAGACGTTCTACACAACTTGGCCTCTCACGAAGGTCGTTGCAGAGAATTTTTCATCAACAAGGAGACGTTCTGCACAACTTGGCCTCTCACGAAGGTCGTTGCAGAGAATTTTGCATACAAAAAGCATGTTTCCATACAAAATTTAGCTTGTCCAAGAACTGAAACCGACAGGTTACCAGCAATGACTGGATTATGTAATTTATTTACGGCAAAAAGCAGAAGAAAATTATGATTTTTTTCATAATTTAATTATGAGTGACGAAGCCAATTTCCAATTAAATGCGTTCGTTAATAGGAAAAATTGCAGGCAATGGGCTACGGAAAATCCAAGAGTGGTTCAACAGAGACAGTTACACCCTCTTAAGTGTACTGTTTGGTGCGGTGTTTCGTCGGAAAAGATAATTGGCCCAATTTTTTTGAAAATGAACGCGGTGTAGCCGTTTCCATCACTGGTGTTCGATATCGGACAATGTTGCAAAATTTTTTAAGGCCAGCTGTGCAAAACCATCCGCAAGTATGGTTCCAACAGGATGGAGCGAGAGACACAATGGCTTTTTTACGCGACATCTTTGGTGATAGAATCATTTCGCGTAGAAGCCGCAGATTTAACCGCTCCATACTGTTTCCTTTCTGGTTATTTGAAAGGAAAAGCTTATGTTAATAAGCCTACAGCCAACCAACAATTAAAAAACAATAAACGCGACGAGATTAACAGAATAACACCTGAAGTTTTGCAAAAGGTTATGGAAAAAAAATAAAAAATTATAATAATCATGGTAAATTCCTAAGTTCCTTTCGTTTTTTTAAGTAATTTCTACTTTGATGATTAAAATGTAAGAATTTAATACATTTGAGTTATAAATGTTTATAAAATACGAAAACAACGATGGACAAGTTGAAAATGCAAACACAAAATATAGACTGAACCAGTCTTTATATGATTATTTTTTCATAAGACCCTCTGGAGATGACCTACCGCAAGGAATTAAAAATATGTACTTAGCTTGACTAGCGGAGTAACCTAAAAATAATTGCTTTCGTTTTGGAAAAGCTTTATCTAATGCTCTTGTAAGGTCACTATATTTTCTGCTTATTTGTAACAATGTCCGATGATGGCGATGAACAAATTTGTTTTTAAAGTAATTGTAAATATACAGAAATTGGCGTCCGTGGCGTAGTTGGTTAAAGTGCGTGGCCGCTATGTCTACGAACTTTGGAGACCCAGGTTCGAACCCCAGCAGCGACAGAAAATTATTTGAATTAAAATAATTTTTCTGTACGGCCGCCACCTCTCTGCAGACAATGGCAAACCTTAGAGAGTAATCAAAATGCCATGCAAAGCTTCTTGAGAACGAGAACATTCCGTTCATCGCCGTTCGGAGTCGGCGTTAAGCATGTAGGTCCGGTTCTCAGTCAATTGTGTACAAACTTAATTACACGCACAACACAATTGATTATAAGAAGCTAGGTCAAAGTCCTTTCAAGGGTTGAAATGGCCAGTTATTTATTTTTTTTTTAAATATACAGAAAACAAAGCGATGAAAATTTTATAAAAATTAAATGTTTTCCCAAAAGTCAGTTCAACAAAAAAATCGTTTTTCTGCCATAAAAATTATCCGATTTGTATAATTTTTTTTATTTTTTCTAAACTTCATAAAAAGTCCAAAATCCTGCAGCATTTAAATTTGAGAAAGTTGCAGCGACCTTGGTGAGAGTAAACTTCTTTTTCAAAACCGAAAGAAAAAAATTAGGAAATTCGTAATAAAATTGGCCAATTTTGGGTCAAGGACTAATATTTTTAAAAATCGAATGGCATATTTAGCGGACGATTTTACATTAGGATATGTTATGGTCAAAAGTTTTTGTAGGACTTAAATTTAAATAGGAAACTCGATTTGAAACATCCATTTTATGGACATACTTCTTCAAGTTCAGGTTTTTTAGCGGCGCAAATCCATTTTGCGAATTTTCGGTATTTTTTCGCGTCACGTGCTTACATAATATCCAGAATTTCGAATCTGGCCTTGCAGGGAGGTTCTGGACTACTTTTGGAAAAAAACCGTCTAATATATACAGCGTGAATCAAAGTAACTGTCGCACTTACTATGCTGTCTACTGGGAGTTTTTCTAAATGCCCCGTTATGATTTTTTTTTCGCTGCTAAGACTTTGAACAGTTCTGCTTGTAAAAACATGATTTTTATGAAGCTGCAGTTGACAATAAATCTTTGAGCGACATGATCGCGAAACGCGCGCTTGTATTTATTAGAATTCCACTTAGCCGGTGAAAAAACAGGAGAGATCGTTAAAAAGTTAAAATAATTTTATATCAACCGCCGATTTGTTCAACGTACGGTTGTGAGATACAAGAAGGCTGGAGATATTAAAATAAAAAACAAACCGGGTAGAAAACGATGGGTCCGAACAACGGCGGTTATCAAAAAAGTGCGTGAAAGAATTCGTAGAAATCAGAGAACGCAAATAAACTGAACGATATCCGAACCGATCGCTCAGAGGGTGATACAAAACCTTTATTTTTCATTCGTTTCGTTCGTGAGGGCTACCGAAACACGAAACTTTTCAGTGGAAGAGAGAACTAACGTAATTTTTATAATTTTCGCTAACGTGTCAGTATAGAAAACGAAACCAAATCAAACGTTTCATTAATGATCATTGGTATGCAAAAGGCATTGAACTCAAACTCCGTGGAAAGAGTCAGCATGCGAATGATGCTTGCCTCTTCTATCGAGTTGATTTTAAGTTTTGCTTTTGACCTGTTTGTAAGTACTTTGTCATCATTCAGTGGTTGATATATGTGAACGTAGAAAAAAAATTATTTGAAGAATCTATCAATGAAGATCGCTTCTATACTTTTATTCTTTATTTTCGTTTGCTTTGTTTTCTGTTTTACTCTGATATTCTAAGCCAAACATTCATCAAGTTTGAGGCAACATTGTTGATATGAACCCTTCAAAAAAAAAACAAACTGCGCAATAAATGCTAACTGCGCAAAATAATGCGAAGTAGAGAATTTTTTTGTTGTTATCCGACGATCGTTTAACGAATCGTTGTTTCGGTTTCGTTTGTGTCTCTTCGTCGCTCAATCGTTTTGTTTTGTTAATGGTTTCGCTAGTGACAGAAACCGAAAAACAAAACAGACGCCCAATCGTTCTTTTGTTGTTTGAATCGTTTTTGGTTCCGAACGAAACAAAATAGAACGATTCGTTTTTGTTAATTTGCGTTCTCTGGTAGAAATAGAGGAGTATCACCCAGAAAACTCGCCAAAGATTTGAACATAAGTCAACACTCGGCCCATTTAATTTTTAGAAAAGATTTGAGATTGACAGCATATAAAAAAAAACGATTCATGGTCTCACAACAAAACACCGAGAAATGAGAAAGAAAAGATGTGAGCAGCTCTTTCGTCGGCACGCCAACTGCGAAATAATTTTTACTGATGAAAAATTATTTTATTGCAAAAATCACACAATCCGCAGAACGATAGGCTATATGCAGAAAGTATGAATGATATTCCCACAACAAGCCGAGGGATCGAGTGGTTCCAAAATACTTCGTCCGTTATGGTATGAGTTTCAAAAAGGGGAAAACTCCCCATTGTTTCATCGACAAAGGGGTAAAAATTAAAGTGAAATATTACCAGGAGGAAGTGCTCATAAACCATCTGATTCCTCATGCCAAAACACTTTTCGAAGAGAATTTTGTTTTCAACAAGACTCCGCGCCAGCTCATAAAGCAAAACTTGTTCAGGGCTGGTGTCGCGATAACTTGTCTCACTTCATCTCCACAGAAGAATGGCCTCCATCTTGACCGGACTTAAATCCTTTGGATTTTTGTATTTGGGGTTACATGATGGACACATTAAATAATTTAAAAAATATGAATCTTGAGTCCTACAAAAGACATTTGTCAACTATATGGGATAAAATTCCGGATGCAGTCGTGCGTAGCGCCTGTGAGAGCTTTGCTGAGCGTTTGAAATGGCTAAATAAATTTGTGAGAAAATACTTAAATAAAAACAAAACTTTAACTTTTAGTGAAAATATATTGTTAACTTTGGTTTTATCAAAGAAAAAAAAAGGTGCGACAGTTATTCTGGTTCACGCTATATATATATATAGACCTTAATTTATACTATTAATATTAAGAGTTATGTTGATTTTTTCAAAGGTTTACTTTCGTACCACGTCTAATTAGACTCTGCTCGGTCGCCCATCGGTTCAAAAAAACTCCTTATTCCAAGGTAAAAATATTGGATGCAAGCTCAGAGCACAAATCAAAATATTTTGAAATTTTTTTTGATTTCTAGTTTTGTTCACTACGATATTTTAACATTTACTAATTCGAAGAAAACATCGAATTCTAAATTTTACGAGAGAAATCAAATCCGTGGTAGATTCACGATGTTGAAATTCTATTTGTGGGAAAAAATTTCTCAAACGAGGGAATGTTTTTTTTACAATAATTCCACATAGGCATGAACAGCAATTCAAAAAAGAGTATTCAAATGTTTCCTTGTAAAAAATTTTTAAGCTTTATGCCGAAAAACTTCAGAGAGCATTATATAAAAAATTTCTTATTTTTTAACAGTAAAGTACTTGTGGTACTTGATCAATATAATTTATTAATCAATTACATATAAAAAATACAATGTGAAAATAAACACAGTGCCATGATTATTGATATTTTTCATTTAGCTGATGTCGAAATGATCAAGTGATCAATGATAAAGTGAAAAAATGATAATGTATGAAATTTATGAGTTCGAGCCAAACATTGAATAAAATAAATAATGTTTAACAACTAGTTCATTCGACTCAATTGTATATATGTATAACTTTATATTTTATTGAAAGGTGGGCGTGGCAAAAATTCAATGATTGCCTTTTATTTGCACAAATCTCTTTTATAGACGCATGACTTATGTAGCAAAAATCATTTCAAGTTTTTCTCCTTAGCTATTTTTTTACAAAAACATTTTTTGGCTCATTTAGAAATTTTCTTGGGCACGTCTGCCCTAAGTTGTCAGAATTAATTCAGACTGTTGCATTTTTGCATCTACTGCATCAGCCCAGCCGCATCGCAACACACCGCATGAAATAGCAACGAAATAGCAGCAAAAGACAAAAGAATGCAACAAAAGTTGGTGGTGTTGCAGGCGTTGAGGGAGTACAAAATTATGGTGAATGGACAAAAAAAAAACAATATAAAAAGGGAGTAGCGAAAAAATCACAAACAGGACGAATGCAAGTGGAGCGCATAAATTCAAATGAATGAACAGACAAAAGACGATTTCCCCCACTTGAACACTTTATTTTCATAGAGCAGAGCCGACGAACGGCGACACGACAGCCTGCTGGGAAATGGGCGAATGCGCTTAGTTCATAAATACACAGTAACAACAACAACAACTAGCAATGGTAGGCGACCTTTCTGCCACACTACACAACGATTTCCTGACACTTGGTTTTTTTTTTTCCAGTGCAATGTTTTTGCATGCTTTGTCGTCGTTGTTGTTGGTGTTTTTATTTGTGCACATTGTCTCCTTTTTCATACAAATAAAATTTTCTTTATGAGTACTAAAAAAAAAAATGTGATATAATATGTAGGAAAAAAAAATAAAATAATCAACAATAGTTAAAACAAAACAAAAATTTATTTAATGATCCGTTTTTTTTTCATATTTTTTTTAACTCTCTTGTGTTTTTTGTCTCTCCTGTGTAGGGCACTATTATTTATTATATTTCTTCGCTTTATTGTTAAATACTCTTCAGTTCCTTTTTGCTTATTTTTATATTTTTTGAAATTTTTACTACTTTTGAGCTTATTTCTTATTTATTTAGCTTTTTTTTCCAGAACACCGCAACGTTGTCCCAGGCGGCACTTTGACACAGCGCTGTATGTGCAGCTTTTGTAATGTGTGTGTGTGTATGTGTCTGTGTTTGTGTTCTGCCGCCTGGACGGAAGTAGACGCCATTATGGATCATAATGGCGGTCGAGTTGCAGTGAGTAGTAGTGAGCTTTGGATTCTCAGATTACTTCCGCTTGAATTAAAGAAATTTTTTTTTATGAGTTGCCACTGAAGTGGGGCGAAATGTTGTGGAATAGGAGCCAGGGGGGCGGGGGAGGGGAGTATGGTTTTTACTATAGTTGGCGGCAATATGAGCGGAACATTAAATGGTCAACGTTTATTGTTTAATGGTGGCATTTTTATAGAGTGGCAGCAAGTCAAGTTTTTAAATCTCTCCGTAGAGCTTTTTCTAAGTTCTAGAAATTGAATTATTTGCGTTTTTGCGTACTAGGTCGTTAATTTTTTTTATTTTGTTTTTTTTTTCAACAGAACTTTTTATTCAAATTTCATAAATATTTGTATGAGAAAACTTATGTTTATGCGAAGTTTTGTGGGCCATTCGCAGTTTGAGTTTGAAATTAAAATTTAAAATGAAGAAGTATTTATTTTAAGAAAATTCCATTTAATTTAATATCTTCGAGATTCCACGAATATATTTCACCAACTTTTAGCCCCTAAGTATGCAAAATTTTATATATTTCTTGAAAAAAAAAATTAGGAAGGAGAAGGTATCAACTGAATAATTTTTCTAAAATTATTGTGAACCATTGTAGCAGATGGAGGATGGAAAATTAATTCTCATCCGGATTTCTTTATTTATTGCATTGGAAAATCTTTAAACATTTCAAATTTTTATTTTAAATAAAACAGCAATAAATATTTTTTTATTATTTTGATAGAATTTATCTTTATTTATGATTTAAAAGCAAAAAAAAATAAAATTAATATTTTAATTCTTTTACATCCATAACTGAACTCCATAACTGAAATTAAATACTCGCAAATAGTAAAAATCTTGCACAAAAAATAATAAATTTATAAACGATTTATCCTTTGAAAAATTTCTGATCGATTCCGGACAAATTGATGACAAATCCGGATGGAGATAAAAAAAAACTATTGAGGAATATATTATCTTTGGCTTGGCCGACGTTAAATTATCCCCATATTCCTTTATAACAAACATAATCCAAATGACGTCACTTTATATAGGCGATAAACGTGGTTTTCATTGAATTTACTGAAATTTCAAACTTATCATACGTTTTAAATATCAAAGCTTATGTGTAAAATATCAAGTTAGTACATTGATTTTTGTAGAAGTTATGAAGGTTTTGCTATTTTGATGACGTCATTTTGTATGGAAAGTAGTAGTTTCTATACGATTTTGATAAATTTTAAACTAAAAGTATTTCATATCAAAACTCTAATGCAAATTTTCAAGTGTTTCGACTAAGTTTTGTGGAAATTTTCGAGATTTCATAATTTTGATGACGTCAGTTCGTATGGCAGGGAAGCGTGATTTCATCAGACTTTGCTTCATTTCAAATCTAGAGTGCGTATTTAGACATGAAGATGCAAAATTTTAAGGGCTAAGAGTAGTTTTTACGGAATTTTTCGAGATTTTACCATTCTGATGACGTCACTTTGTATGGCAGGTAGGTGTGATTTTGATCCGACTTTGACAAATTTCAAACTAAAAGTACGTATTTGGAATCCAACCTAATGAGCAATATTTCAAGTGCTAAGATTTGTGGATTTATGATTTATAGAATTTTTAAAAATTTTACCTATTTAATGACGTCACTTCGCAGAGGATGTAGGCGTTCGTTTTCATCCGATTTTGTTAAATTTCAAACTCTGAGCGCGTATTAGAAATCAGAGGGTTGCGCAAAATTTCAAGGTTTTAGATTAATTTTTGGGGAATTTTTATAGACCTTACAACTTTGATAAAGTCTCTATGTATGGGGAGTAGGAGTGGTTTTCATTCGATTTTGATAAAAGTTTTATGTATAGTGCGTATTTGAAATAGAAAAATATTTAGATATACGCACTCTGTTTAGAAACACTTAGTAAGTGTTAAAATTAATTTTCATGCAATTTTTAGAGAATTTACTATGTATATTGATGACGAAACTTTGTATGGGAGGTAAGCATGTCTTTCATTCGATTTTACCAAATTTGGAACTTAGACTGCATATTTGAAAGTAAAGTTTTCATGCAAAATACACAATGTGCTTTGATTTATTTCAATGGAATTTTTAGAGATTTCACCTTATTTATGACGTCATTTTGTGTGGGAGGCAAGCGTGTTTTTCATAAGTATTTGCCAAATTTCAAACTTAGAGTGCTTTTTGGTGTGGAAAATTTCAAACGTTTAATTTTTATTATTTTTATGGAATTTTTCGAGATTTTACCACTTTGATGACGTCACTTTAGGAATAGAAGTGATTTTCATTCAATTTTGATAAATTTCAAATTTTGGGTTTGTATTTGGAATCAAAGCTTATTTAAAAAGCGCATTTAAAATCGAAAGATATTTAGAAATACGCACTCTGCTTAGAAACACTTAGTAAGGGTTTAAATTAATTTTTATGCGATTTTAAGAGAATTTACCATTTTGATGACAATACTTTGTAAGGGAGATAAGCGTGTCTTTCATTTGATTTTACCAAATTTGAAACTTAGAGTGCGTATTTGAATAAAAGCTTTCATGCAAAATGCACAAAATATGTTTTGATTTATTTTATGGAATTTTTATAGATTTTACCTAATTTATGACGTCATTTTGTGTGGGAGGTAGGCGTGATTTTCAATAGTTTTTGCCAAATTTCAAACAAGAGTGCATTTTTGGTGAGGAAAATTTCAAGTCTTTAATTTATTTTTATTTTTATGGAATTTTTAGAGATTTTACCATTTTGATGACGTCACTTTGTGTGCGAGGTAGGAGTGGTTTTTATCCGATTAGGCGCATTTTCAAACTTGATCTTCTTTTATTCTGAAACAAAGCTTATATGATAAATTTCATTCCTATATTTTCAGAATTACGACTGTAATCGTGTCAACGAACAGAATAACAGATGAACATACTAACGGCAATGACTAAATCAGCTCACGTGTTGATACTGATTAGGATTATAAACATGTTTCTGTGTCTACCACGCCTCCTTATAGGCTTTACAGACGGCGTGACAAACTTAAAATATCCCTTACGCAGTATCTGTACTACGTATGTCCACAATAAATTTAGGTGGCCTCAGTAGTCGAGTGGTAGCGCGCTTGAAAGTCATCCTAGAACTCCTGAGTTCGAATCATGGCAAGACTTTAACCTTTCTTCCTTACTTTTCCCATTTATAATCAAATGAAATTAAAAAAAAATCCATTAATGCATTATGACTTTCCGCCATGTTTAGAACATCCTAAAAATGTTTCATTTGAATATCCCTTCCTTTCCACTGATCTATTGGCCCATTTCGAATTATGACAGACTTGTATTGGTGTAAAACATGAAATCATTGGCTCAAAGCAAAAAAAAAAAAAACAAAATGTGACTAGGAGACGAGTTTCAAAATCATGCTCTTCAGAGTATGACTAGGCATAACTTTTAACAATTTCAAAATCTCAAATTAGTTCTCAAATTCTCTCCGACTAAATACTCAGCCAGTATTTATTCATAAGTCATTCAACATTCAAATGTCAAAATTTAAACTCGTACAAATCCAAAGTTTAAATATTTAAAGTTTGTTGTAATTGTCATTGTAATAGTTGTTGTTGTTGTTATTATTGTTGTCCACATTTTATGAAACTGACAGCAAAACAAAGTTTTAATTTTACCCTCGACAATAACCTGAACCAGCTGTCGCATAACCTGGCACAAAACTCTTAACAACTAACCTCCTTTCCACCCGCCTCAACCTCAACGTCAGCCCAAACAGTAAAACAGTGGCGCTTAACTGTATTCCCCACACGTTATGGCTTCGGTTCGTTGCATTCTGGCTGCAATGATTGCATTAAAATCGGCTGAAATTTACAGATGAACGCTACACTACACAGACACAGCAGTGACAGCGGCTGAGTGTGAGTGGCTATGTGGGAGTGTCGGTTTGTTTGTAAAACAAAAAACCCATTCAATAAATGTCATGCAATTTCTCCACTCAGAGAATTTGATAGATATTTACGATTATGTTAATTCTATGATGCATTTATAGCAAATAAATACCTTTTAATGCATTTCTGATGAGCTGCTCTTATTGATAAATGGTTTTTAAATGAGTCTGTTTGTGAAAGACATTAACATAGTGTTTTGTTATAGTAAATAGCTGTACTAGAATAAAATTAAAAAAAAAACTACTTTTAGAGCAAAGGACATCACTCAAATAACAATGTGAGATATGAGAAGAATAAAGAACATAATCGCAATATCTACACTGAAATATCTCAGAGGGCACACGATTACGAGGAAAATTTGGACGAATTTTGCGCATCCTAACTGCGATTGAACGTGAATTATCGTAATAAAATGCAACGATTTCAGTTCTTTCCTTCCCTGTGTAGCATTCCACAGAAAGTCCCCCGCAATTATACACGACAAATATCAGGAATTTGACATCTGTCAAGTGTCCAGCTATTAAATAATACACCTTTGCAACCGTTCACCTCTGTTGATACACTATGAACACAAAGTTCAAAGTTAAAAATAGGAGTAGTGGATAAAAGCCATGCCTTAGGATGATATTGTACGATCGGTGAGACAAAGTGCACATTATCGCTGAGATTATGCGCATGTCAACCGGACGGGTACGGAACATTTGCACTTTCTCGGCATAATTGACAGAATAAGTAGAATTTAAGTAGCTTGAGTGGATCACAGTGAAAAGTTATGCAAGTTAGCGGCCAACGAAACAGTCTGTATAGTCAAGCTATGTGATTTGATCTATACAGAGCAGTTGTTGTTGGTTGTTGCCTTCTTTGTCTTTATGTTGTCGTGTTGTCAACATACTTGGCTTAAAGCTCAAATTTGTATTCAACATTTTGCATAAGTTTTTTAAACTGAGAAAGCGCACGTACACCAAAACGTTGTGAGTATGTTTTAGTCAAAAAATGTCACACTTTCCAATAGAATCGTCTGGTATGCCATTAGAGTTGCCAGGTCTTGTAATGTCTCGCGTACGTTTTATTCAGAAGGGATATACAGGAGACAACAAATATATTGTGTTGAGAAATAAAGAATGTTTTGACCAAATAAATGATTTTTTGTTTCACTTTTACTTTCATACTATGCTAAATGAGTACTTTTCATCCTGTCCTCATAAATGTTGTATTTCAAATAAAACTTAAATTTCGACTAAGTCAGGGTTCAAACTCGCATTAAACCTAACCCACATTCTATCGAATTATTATAAAATGATAACTTAACCTTCTTTTTCCCCAAGCTATACACAAAGAAAAGGTCTTATCCTCTCTATAGTTAAATTTTCTCATTTGTTTATTAGTGTATATTTGCCCACCACAGCGTTAGCTAAACCCTTACAGCTCACTTAATAATATTACCCTGTTGTAGCCCAGATAACAGTACATCTTTTCTTTCATTCAATATGCAATTGCATTGATTCCAACAAATATGTGAACCCATGAAAAATAATACAGTCTCATAATTTATTTAATTAAAAATTAAATTCTGTTCGTAATACAGCTTAAATTTTTTAAAAATTTTCTTGTTTACATCAATATAAATATATTGAAAAATAATCACGGAAAATTGCATGCATGCATATGCAAAATTCACAGACAGAAATATATACAAACAGATGTGGTTGAGCATAACACTCACTCGCCCACAAGCACACATGTCAAAGTTGCTCTGGGCTAATTATTGCATGCTTAATGCTTAAAAGCTCCCGAAGCACAATCACAAAACCTCACATTTTAACCGCGTGCTCTTTCGCACGCACTCCAGCTGCTTTCACTATTTCATATTTTACACTGTACATTTTCAGTGACGTAGTTAACTCGCTTATTGATGGGGCATTCGACACTTTCCAAACAGGGCTTTAGTGACTCTTTGCTACCCCCTCCTGGGCAAGTTTTGTGCATCTTTGTTTCCCAATGAATTTTTTGGATTTCACTGCCTGCTTTTGCTACTGTGTTATTTATTTTAAACCAAAATCACGCACACCCACCCAGACACACACACCACATTTGAACACGTATCGTTGTAGAGTATTTTTGTGAAAAATAGTTTTACATTTTATTGCAACTGTGCGCTTCAATAACCAAAGTGTTGTTGCACCCGTGTGAGCTGTTAAGGCAACCAAGAGAGCAACAGCAGCCACAACAATAGCGACTTTGAAAACTTTTACAATTGTTAGCTTTTACTCGTTTTGTTAAGCTTTTTTTTTCTCTCCTATTTTGTGTTTAGAGACGTGTTCTTATCTCAAATCTGAGTTACGTGCTTTCTTTTGCATACGTAAATATGACAGTTTTTGAAATATATTTAATTAATTTTCACTTTAAAGAGCAGACTTTTGAAATATGAAGAAAACTTCAAGTGGTGAGGCAGTAAGGAGGGAATAATCTTGAAATATTTCATAATATAAATATTTGTTTCATTATTTCATGCTGAAAAAATTTAACGTCTTCGTTTGCATTCAGTAACTATTCACCGTAGAGGAGTCGGGTTTAATTCTCAGCTTGAAAATTCCCAGTGATCCAAAACTACTGTTTTAGAATTAATTTATGAACCTTTTCGGGTAGAAACGTTCATTTTCGGCACTCATAAATGTACTCTTTTTGTATCATTCGTCGGACTAAAATGCCTCTCAAAAATTAACCTTATTTTGTTCGGAAATGAGTTAAAAAAATAACCATAAATTGTAGTTTTTTTGTTCGGAAATGATTTAAAAAAAGAACCACAGAAAAGTTATTTTTCGGCACTCGGAAATGAACCTTTTTTGAATCAATCACCGGACGAAAATTGACTCTCAGAAACGAATTTTTTTTTTTAGAAATGAGTTAAAAAATGAACCATAAAAAAGTAGCAGTACATCCTTCGCCCTTCTTATGGCAAGAATCAAATCGCACTGGTTTCATTTCAATTTTCTTTTATAAAAATATCAACAAAGGTTGAAATTCTCTCTTTTTTAACTCATTTTAGAATATAAAAAAGTTATATTTATTATTAATTTCTGAACAAAAAATGGTTCGTTTATGTGAAATAGTTTCTACTGATATGATAAAAAATTATTATTTTTTGAACTCATTTAGAAATAAAAAAAAGGAAATATTTATGATTCATTCCTGAACTCATTTCTGAACAAAAAAGTTTCATTCACGAGGAATTTTTATCTATTAAAATGATAAGAAAAGATTCTTTTTAGACTCAAAATGAGTTTTATTTTTTAAATTATTATTTAAACAAGTAAAAGCAAAAGAAGTAAATTTTTTATTTATGGAAAAAATTAAAATAAAAAATTCTACCCAAAAAAGTTCGCAAAACTCTCACCTTAAGCAAAACCTTCGCTATGGTTCAGTGGGTTCTCTTCAAATTCAGGCATTTTCAAATGGCGGACAATTGAGGAACTAGATGCAATACGGTCACATGGATACATACCACCTTGATCAAGAAGTTCCTGGAATCACCACCGAGTGGCCCTCTCGGGTCACCCGATTTGAGTTCTCTTTTTTTTTTTTTAGTTGGCCATATCTGTCATTGACATTCTATGAAATTTTCAGCTTGATAGCTTGACATTTGTAAAGTGAAGCCGTATTCAGTACATCTACGATTGTGCGTGTTTTCGATTCTGTACAATTTTAAAACTGGAATTGAATTCCCAACAACGAGTTTGTATTAAATTTTGTGTCAAAAATGGTTTCAATGGTGTGACGACATTGAAAATGTTACAAAAGTGTTTCGGCAACGATATTCTGAGGAAAACAGTTGCTTATCAAAAGCACGAACGTTTCACAAGTGACCGTCAGTCCGTGAACGATGATGAACGCAGTCATCAGTGAACGCCATCGAAATCGAAAACCGACGAAAACATCAATAAAATCAAAGAATGTATGACCGCAGACGGCAAATTGACCATTAGAGAGATGACAGTGGAGTTGGGCATTGCTTTTGGATCTGTTCGATACATTTTTGTTAATGATTTGGGCCTCAGACGTGTCGCTGCAAAGCTGGTGCCGAAAGACCTGAATTTCATGCAAAAAAGGGACCGCGTTGACGTCGCAAAAGACATGATTTCCAAGACCGAATTCGAACCAACATACATCAAACGGTTCATTACTGGGGACGAGACGTGGATTTATGAGTATGACACGCAATCCAGACATCAAGCGAGTGAATAGCGTGCACCGAATGAGCCGCGACCGAAAAAACCACATCTTTTTCAGTCGAAAAAGAAGGCGAAGCTCACAGTTTTCATGGATTATAAGGGTCTTGTGTATCATGAATTCCTTCCACAAGGCCAAACAGTCAACAAAGAGAATTATTTGGGCGTTATGAGACATTTGAGTGAAGCAATTCGCCAGAAGATTTAAAAAAAAACAATAAAAAGCTGCATTTTTTCTCTTATAGAAGCAAAATCTAGTACTTTTAGGGGTAATGTAGCTTCCATAATAAACTTGCCGTGCTCTTTATAGCAGCTCGAGCACTAGTTGCAGTGTTTACCAGCCACAACGAAAATGTTGTGAGTAATAAATGAATGCTGTTCACTAATGAATACATCTTAAAAATACTCTTTGTTTTTATTACGGGAGCTGCCATTTAAGCCTCGACAACACTAAGCATTGCCAGGTAGTTTTTGACAATTTCATTTGAAAATTTGTCATTTTCTAGCATAAATTTACTCATGACGTTTTGGTGTATGTGGGTTTATTGTGTTGTTTACAGTGGTTTGAAAATTGTATTTCAGCAAAATAATGGAATTGACACGTGAACATTTTCGGGTGATGATTTTTTACGATTTTCTTACGTGGATTGACAAGAACAGAATGCATCGATCAAATTAGTTCGGTTTTTTGTGATGAAGCACCATACATAGAGACTGTAAAATGCTGGTTCAATGAGTTCAAGCGTGGTTGTCATTCTCTCCAAGACGAATTTCGTGAAGGTCGTCAAAAAAAACGGCTGTGGCAGAACGGTTGTGGCAGAATCCAAGAATGATAGAAACAAGATTACGCGTTCCGCAGTCCCGTTTCTATTGCTCTCTTTCTCAATTGACTGCATGACGTCACAGAGCACGTCTGTATTACAAAATGAATGCAAATGTTCGATCACTTTGACAAATTGAGGAAATTGAAAATAAATTCTTGCGGAAAAGTAAAGTAAAAATTACTACTCTTCTGTATAAAAAAAATTGATATTTTCGTATACGAAAAAATTAAAATTTTTCAAACTTTCACGATTTTTATCTCCTAAACCTTTCGAGATCAATAAAATTACATTGCACCAATAGGTTTAGTAGGTCCATATACATATTGTAAAAAAAAAAAAAAAAAAAAAAAAAAAATATTTAATATGGAGAACACAAATACATGCTGTTAATGCAAACAAAAGTGCTGTGTGACGTCATGCTCTCTCTCTCTCTCTCATTTGCAGAACTCGTAATCTTATTTCTATCATTCTTGGGCAGAATCGATGTTGTGCGTGAACTGTTAGAAGTAGACCAGCATGTGACATACCGTGAGATCTAGGGCATTAGTGGAAGAAGTAAACATTCGATTTTACATGAGAATTTAGGTGTCAGAAAGATTTGTTCCCGTTGGATATCTCATAATTTGACGTTTGCTAAAAAAAAAAGTTTCGTGTCGATTGTTGCAAGCAAATACTGAAAAAATACAGCGGGTGTGGTTCGAAACACGACTACGACATCACCACAGGTAACGAACCGAGTACCTATGCTTATGAGCCTGAAACAAAACAGTAATCCACTGTTTGGGCCTTTCAAAGTAAGCAAAATCCGACCAAAGTTGTTCGCGGATGGAGCACATTCAAGCAAATGGTTGCCAGTACTTGCTAAAAAACAAATCATTTTGCAACTTTACCACTTGAGTAACAGATAACTGTTAATGCTGAATGGACCACAACCAAGTTTTCGGAGAAATGAGGAAAACCAACCACCGAAGGAATATCATCCTCCATCACGAAAATGCAATTTCCCACACATCAGCTTAAGCAAAAGAGTTTTAAGCTCTCAAAAACGTGGAATTGTTCGGTCATCCGCCTTACGTCCCGATTTGGCACCTAATGACTTCTTATTGTTCCCTCGAATTAAGAAAAAAAATGGGTGGCAAGCATTTTTCTTCACTTGAACAGGCCGTTCAGGGCTTCAAAAACCTGGTTTTGGAGGTACCAACTCCTGAGGTGTAAAATTGTTTCGAAAATTGGTTCAAGGGAATGCAAAAGTGTATTGATCGTCTTGGTGAATATTTTGAAAAACAATAGAAGTATTTTCACTGATAAACCACTGTTTTTTCACAAACTTAAAAGGTAACAGGCAACACAGGCTTAGTGGCGTCCGTGGCGTAGTTGGTTAAAATGCGTGGCCGCTATGTCAACGAACCTGGAGACCCAGGTTCGAACCTCAGCAGCGACAGAAAATTATTTGAATTAAAATAATTTTTCTGTACGGCCGCCACCTCTCTGCAGACAATGGCAAACCTCAGAGAGTATTCAAAATGCCATGTAAAGCTTCTTGAGAACAAGAATATTCCGTTCATCGCCGTTCGGAGTCGGCGTTAAGCCTGTAGGCCCATTTCTCGGTCAATTGTGTACAAACTTAATAACACGCACAACACAATTGATCATAAGAAGCTAGGTGAAAGTCCTTTCAAGGGCTGAAATGGCCAGTTATTTATTTTTTTATTTTTTTAAAAGGCAACCCTCGTATTAATGTGAAGCAAACCTTTTGAAGCAAAAAGAGCTCTTAAACTATAAAGATAAGTTTTCTGAGAAGTTCAGAATATTTTTGGACTTAAGTTTACCGAGTTGTTTAGAGTTCATAATAACCATAAAAAAAGTGTTTCTCATCGACGTTGTTTTGAATACAACATTCGACAACAGATGCACAAAATATTTGGTGAATGCGAGAAAAACCAAATAATCGCGGCTACGGATGTTGTTTTTATTTTTTCATTTTTATTTTGTTATTTCTGGTTATTTAGACGATTACAATATTTGCAGTTTTGTCACGTACCGACGTTTGCGATGTCATTTAAAGCAGATTCAAAAATTCTCCAGTGATTTGCTTGATTTGTTATTATGGCAAAAATAACCAAAGCCGCACAATGGCAACACTGGACAAAATGGTTTGAATGGCGTGTTATTTGTAGGCGTTGGAGAAGAGAAACAAAAACTAAAACAGGGTGCAGCTGTAACAGGAAGAACGCAAAAAAGTATTTATATAAAAATATTTAATAAATAAACTTCAAAAGAAGTATCCACACACACACACATAGATAAAACTGTTGACAGAGCTTTAGCAAATATGTATATATATGAACAACGCTTAACAAACACTGCCAGCCAAAAGTATGCACACAAATTAATTTATTATTTTTCAAATTTTACCCCGAAAGTAATTTGCTTAAAAAATGTGGTTGCTTCTACATTTTGTTTCTATTTGTTTTGTGTTTTTTTTTAGCTGTATTTTTAATGTGGCTAATAAATTTTATTTGACTCTTGCAGACAAATGAACTCGTAACTGACAAAAATTTGCATTAATTTTCCATTTTGTTACTTTAACTTCGACAAAGAATGCAATATTTTGAGAATGAACAAATTTCGTCAAATACTCGCCAATCAGTTTTATGTCTACCACGCCTATTTTATTTAACTGCCTACATATAAATTTCAGCAAATTTATGACTATATAAAAAGTATGCAGAAAACAAAAGGAAAAGAACAGTCACAGCAAAGACATTGAACTTGAACAAGCCACAGAGAACGACAACAAGGAACATAAGAAATTTTTATGGCTTCATATAAAAAAGTCAAGCCGCAAGCCACAGTCACACAACCCGACCTCAGCCCAAATTTAATGATTGTTGTTGGCTTAGTAAAAACCCGATCATAAATAATAAACTTGCCACTAAAAGCTGTCAAATTCATGACTGGGTAGACGTGGTTGTGTCTCAATGTCAAAAAACGATGGACATCCGAGCAATGATGGATATCTAGGGAAAATGCAGACAAAAAAACAAAAATCACTACTAGTAGCAGCAAAGGTAGTTAAGGTGGCAGGCTCAGCAACAGCGAAGGAGATGAAACTCGACTAGCTGCTGGTAGCATTAAAGAAATCGTTTTAATGTTTCACGGATTAATGTTCGTCTGTTTGTTGTTGTTCATGTTTTCCGCAATGCAAAAAGCTTAAAATACTCCATCACTCTTGAACACCATAATTCTTCACGTAAGGGTTTTTGGTCTCATATCTGTTTGTTTGGCAACTGTTCTGTTCAGTCCATTTAGTGAATGAATGTTTTTATTTTTATCTTTGCGGTAAGTGGATAAAAGCTTTACCTAGATTTCGTAGAAAAAAAGACATAAATTTTCACTAAAATATATAGTATGTATGTATGTGTATTTTTCCTTACTACTTACATTGTTTAACATTAAACTGAATTCTACAGAAGCATTTCAGAAGATTGGAAAAGGCAAATTTCTGATTTATATTGTACAGTGATGGCCATAAAAATGGTATTAAATTTTAATTTATGTTTATCTTGGGTCCCATGTATTTATGTATATTACAAAATATGTGCGCATCAATTTCCAATGTGACCAATGTCATTAGTTATTATGAATTGATTGCATAAATTTGCACTTATTTACAATATTTACGATGCTTATTTATTTGTGTTTTTTTTATGTTTACAACATTATGAAAATTCCTTTAATTTTACTATTGAACGAATATCACGGATTGTCATCCTTGTCTTGATAAGAAAATGGTTTAACAGAATTGTGAGAATAAAAGTGAATTATGATCCATTCGGAGTTCACACCCAAAACATCTCACACAAAGCAAAAGCAAAAGCAAAGGAAAGCAAAAACAAAAATTAAAAATAATAATAAATAATACCAAAAAAGAAAATTACAAATTTTAATTTAATAAAAATAAAATATTACAAAAACATTTACTTAAAAATTAAATAAAAAAATCAACCAAAACTATAAAAATTAACAATAAAAATAAAATAAAATAAAAATTACAATCAAAATAAAATTAAAACTAAAACTAAAACTAAAACTAAGACTAAAACTAAAACTAAAACTAAAACTAAAACTAAAACTAAAACTAAAACTAAAACTAAAACTAAAACTGAATTAAACTAAAACTAAAACTAAAACTAAAACTAAAACTAAAACTAAAACTAAAACTAAAACTAAAATTAAAACTAAAACTAAAACTAAAACTTAAACTAAAAATAAAATTAAAACTAAAACTAAAACTAAAACTAAAACTAAAACTAAAACTAAAACTAAAACTAAAACTAAAACTAAACTAAAACTAAAACTAAAACTAAAACTAAAACTAAAACTGAAACTAAAACTAAAACTGAATTAAACTAAACTAAAACTAAAACTAAAACTAAAACTAAAATTAAAACTAAAACTAAAACTTAAACTAAAAATAAAACTAAAACTAAAACTAAAACAAAAACTAAAACTTAAACTAAAAATAAAGCTAAAACTAAAACTAAAACTAAAACTAAAACTAAAACTAAAACTAAAACTAAAACTAAAACTAAAACTAAAACTAAAACTAAAACTAAAACTAAAACTAAAACTAAAACTTAAACTAAAACTAAAACTAAAACTAAAACTAAACCTAAAACTAAAACTAAAACTAAAACTTAAACTTACACTTACACTTACACTTACACTTACACTTACACTTACACTTACACTTACACTTACACTTACACTTACACTTACACTTACACTTACACTTACACTTAAACTTTAACTTCAACTTCAACTACGACTTCAATTCAACTTCGACTTCAACTTTAACTTCAACTTCAACTACAACGTCAACTTCAACTTCAACGTCAACTTCAACTTCAACTTCAACTTTAACTTAAACTTAAACTGAAACTGAAACTTAAACTTAAACTTAAACGTAAACGTAAACTTAAACTGAAACTTAAACTTAAACTTAAACTTAAACTTAAACTTAAACTTAAACTTAAACTTAAACTTAAATATACACTTACACTAAAAATAAAAACATAAAAAACAAAAAAGAAAGAGACAGATGAAAAAAAATTTTTAAAAAATAGAAGTACAAAAATATGAAAACAAAAATGAATATAGGAACATATGTATATTACATTGATACATACATACATACAGGGTGTTTTTTTTAGGGGTTTGTTTTTCGAATAGAGATAAAACTGGCATTTTGTGGTCAAATCTGGCAACTCTAATGTCATTTATGTTCAGTTTGGTTTGCCATTTCATCATGAACAGGTTGACAAAAGAACAACGCTTGCAAATGGGCCGAAAATGAGATTGATCTCGATGCTGATTTTCATCGCAAAATTTTGTTCAGTGATGAGGCTCATTTTTGGTTGAATGGCTACGTCAACAAGCAAAATTGCCGCATTTGGAGTGAAGAGAATCCACATGAGATCCTTGAGACGCCATTACATCCACAAAAACTGACTGTTTGGTGTGCTCTATGGGCTGGTGGAGTCATTGGACCATACTTCTTCCGAAATAATGCTGGAGAGTCAGTTACCGTTAATGGAGACCGGTATAGAGCCATGATAACCGACTATTTTGTTCCCGAATTGGATGGCATGAATGTGGATGAGTTGTGGTTCCAACAAGACGACGCTACATGCCACACAGCGCACGTCACAATCGATTTGTTGAAGGAAACATTCGATGAGCGCATAATTTCGCGGAATGGACCTGTCAATTGGCCACCAAGATCGTGTGATTTGACACCATTGGATTATTTTCTTTGGGGATATGTGAAGTCGCTCGTCTACGCCAACAAACCAGAAACGTTAGGGGACTTGGAGGCCAACATTCGTGGCGTTATTGCCGACATACGGCTCCATATGCTCGAAAAAGTGGTTGAAAATTGGACCTGTAGAATTGGCTTTATTCGAGCCAGCCGCGGCGGCCACATGCCCGAAATCATATTTAAACATTAATGGCATAAAATTATCCTTCCAATAAAGCCAAATTGATGGACATTAAAACGATTTTCTTGTGTTTTATCTCTATTCGAAAAACAAACCCCTAAAAAAAACACCCTATATAAGAAATATTATAAAAAGGATCTAAATTCAAACGAAGATTAGGCCAAGGATAAGAAAAATATTGAGGACAAGAGTTTGAACAAAGATTAGGATCAGGAATAAGATAAAGATTAGAGCAAAGATTTGGACAAAGACTACTGTCCAAACTCTTGTGGACAAGGATAACGATAAGAATAAGAAAAAAAAACGTAAGCAAGGAATTGGACAAGGATAAAAACAAGGATTAGGAAAAGAATTTAGACATCGCTTAGGATAAGCATTAGAACAAAAATTGGGACAAGTTTTGCGACAAGAAGTGGGACAAGCATTAGGATATTGATTCGTTTAAGTACGAGAAGGAGAATTCGGACAAGAATTTAAAAAATAATTTGGACAACGATTACGATAGCGGGTAAGGCAAGTTTAGGGTCGAATTCAGGAGTAAGAATAAGGAAATGAAGATAATATATGAAGTCCAAACTTAAAGGGTATGTCCATGACACAGCTAATGGCATCATGCTTTTCTAATATTTTTAATTTAATAAAAATTTCGTTCAAGAATTTTTCTGTTCGGTAGATTGTCGTTTTTTTGTCGATTTAGTTAGAACACATAAGATTTTCAATGAAAAAATCGGTCTTTTTATTTATTCCCGAAATATATGTAGCAATCCTCGTATTATTGTTTTGAGTCTAAATGACAATATTTCAAACTTTAATTGTTTTCATTCCTCCATATTTAATACTTAGTAGTTAATAAGGTCGATCAAATATTTAAGGAACTTTCAGTGACTTGCAAGTCAATAGATATATTTAAAAAAGTTTATACATGCGCATAATTAACAAAGAAATGGAGTCAGCAAAGTATTTCGACAAAATTTTTCGTTTGCTCACCTTAAAACAGCTCCTTTGACTTTGCCAATACTTTGAGAAAAATCGATTTTTATCTACAAACTTAACTTATTTTATAACTCTATTTTATAGCTCTATTTTATAACTTTATTTTATATTTGTATTTTATACCTCTACACCTCTTACTTTAATATTATTTTTTGACAAAAATTCTTCAATGAAAAATGATTTATGATAAAAACCGATTTATTGAAAGTATCGATTAATTGCAATCAACCTCTTCTTCTATGCAGACTTATCCACGTATTGAATTTTCAAATATGTGCTCATAAAATATGTTTGCCCAGCTAAAAGATACCTCATTGAAAAAAAAAACACACACATGCCTGCTTTCAGCTGTGCAGCTGTAAAAACTGCTTTAGTGCCAAATAAAACAAGATGTTTTTTTTTTATCTCTACAGCTTATGCAGTCTTTGATGCACTCAGTAGCTTTCTCGTGCATTTTTAACAAAAAGTGTGTGTATGTGCGTATGTCTTGTGTGGATCTTAAAGGATTTGTACGCAAGGAAGAATGAAGAATGACGAACTATAGTTGAACAGAAGCAGCAGCAACAACAACAAAGTGCAAACGGTTGCAAAAAAAAAAAAAAATACGCTAGCAAAAGAAAGAAAGAACAAGAAAATGTGTACAGGAGACACAAATGAAATGAGAGCAAAAACTGAACGGAAGGACATCTGGAATTCTCAATCCTTAAATGCATGACGTCCATAAGAAGACGACGTGCAAGTAGTTTCCTGAAGGAGTTGACGTTGAACGTGTAACGATCAAAAATACAAAGCCAGTCACTCATTCACTCACTCACACGCTGACACGCATGCACACACACACACACATATACAGATCACGTTGTGCATAGCTGTAGCATTGCAAATAACTAGCGGAAGCGCAGCTTGTGCCGCTGTGTGTGTGTGTGTGTGTGCCAGTGTCTTATTTTACTTCCGTCATAGTTGCCTCGTCTTCAGCTGCCGCATGATTTCCGTTCGTTTACTTTTAGCTGCTGCTGTCTTTGGTGCTAGCTCTGGCATTTCTTTAGTTTACTTTTTAAAAATTCAAAGCAGGCGGAAGTGTAGCATGAAATGATATTACATAAGCTCTAAAGCATATAAATACATTCACACACACACACATACACACAGAGCTAAATATGTAGCAAACACACATGCATGCAGCACGGTTGCAACTGTGGCAAACATGAAAAATATGCAACACTTGCTTTTGCACATTAGCTTAATCCTATTCCTAAGCTACCATTTCTCGTCGACATGTTTGCCAAATGTTATTCTTAAGGCGCACAGTGGAGCAAAATTGTGGCCAAGTGATCAAAAGCTGGCAGATTTGATTTTCAAATCACTTTCGTTTTAAATTTAGAGTAGTTTTGAAACAAAAAAAAAAATAATAACTTTTAGAGACATGAATTGAAAAAGTTCGAAAGACAATTTTTCAATATTCTCTTAAAAGCTTTTGATAACGTTTAAAAATAGTGCTTAAGACGCAATTTGTTAAATTTTCATTTTTTTATGTAGCCAGCTTCCTATTTTTATTAAAACAATAATTTTATTTAATATGAAGATAGTTTTTGAATTAATTTAAATTGATGAGCTTTTAAAGTTTTTTGTCAAAGCTTGGAACCGGTCTGTATTTTTCAAATATTTTAAAGAGGAGGCTTTTATTAGGAACAAGGCCAGGGTTTTTAGCTCTATGGCTAGTAGCTGAAATTGATTAGTAGCTGTTGGCCATTTAAAGATAGCTTTAAAGCTCTCTATGTCAAAAAGTGGCTTTCGAGAAAAGTGAGTAAAAGTTTTAACAGCTTTCGAGCAAAAATACTATTAAACTATGTAAAAATACAAACAATACAAAAATTAAGAAAACCGTAAGGCATAAATAAGTGGCGTCCGTGGCGTAGTTGTTTAAAGTGCGTGGCCTTTATGTCAACGAACCTGGAGGCCCGGGTTCGAATCCCAGTAGCGACAGAAAATTATTTGAATTAAAATGATTTTTCTGTACTGCCGCCACCTCTCTACAGACAATGACAAACTTTAGAGAGAAATCAAAATGCCAAGTAAAGCTTCTTGAGAAGAAGAACATTACGTTCATCGCCGTTCGGAGTCGGCGTTAAACCCGTAGGTCCGGTTCTTGGTCAATTGTGTACAAACTTAATAACACGCACAATACAATTGATCATAAGAAGCTCGGTCAAAGTCCTTTCAAGGGCTGAAATAATTATTATATATGAATATATTTAAATATATACATATAAAGAATTATGGGGGCAATTTGATAAGTTAGTGACTTTTTGAATTAAAGGTATTTTTTCGACAAAAAAGCTTTTTCCAAGTCTCCTTTTGGATGGATACATATAGTCCAGCGTTTTTCCAATTTTTTATTCCTTCTAAATATAAAATTTTATCAAAGTTCTCAAAATAAAGTTCTCTTCATTCGACCCTTATCTTTTACCGCCGAGCTATTTTTTTAGGTTTGGAAATAGGAAATAGTCGCAGAGAGCGAAATCTGGAGAATATGGATGATGGAGTAGCAGTTCGTCGGAACCTCGTGCTATGGCCAATAGGACTCCACTGAGGCTGTCTTTGAAACTAATTGAATCATTGAAATTTATTTGACTTTTGTAGATACCTTGGATAAAAATCTATGATGAGCAGTCAAATAATTTTCACTGAGATTATCTATGATACTATTTATTTTTTGAGTTTTATGGACTGCTTGGGTAAGACATCTCTATAATTTTTTCGGTATCTTAACTATCTGGAAAAAATTGGCCTAAGAAACATCGATTATTGCCCAAGAAGTATACAAAGTTAAAAAAAAATTATCAATTGATTAAGAAATATTTGCCCAAGTACTCCATATAATCCATTGAAAAAAAAATGGTTTCAAGTAAACAAAAAAAATATTAGAGCTTCGAAACAACTTTAATACTAAAAAAAAAAAACTTAATTATGCGAAATCTTAAAAATGCAAAAAACTTATAAGGAAAAGAACTTTAGAATTTTCAATTTCTAAAAAGAGCATTTTGTACCCACTGTGCAACGCACGTATCTGCACTCTGACAGTTTTGTTCTCCGATTTCAGAGGGTTAATGTTTCTGTCAATATGTGTGTTCAAGTTTGGATCTGAGTGTATATATGTGTGTGTGTCAGAGAGTGTAGCTTTGTGCGCATTAATAGCAATTGTTTGGCAACACTTTTCACTTAAGAACTTTGTTCTAATGAGCTTTAATTAAACTTTCAATTGTAGCGCACATTAATTGTGGTTGATTTTAAATGAGTTAAGATTTAAAGCTTAGACCGAAATTATAATTACAGCTTTGAAAGCTTAATTAAATAGTTGCAATTTCAATGGTTATGTGCAACAATGAAAACAAGTACTGCGTGGTAAAAGCTTTTGTCAAAGTAAAAGGTCAAGGCATTTAAAAGATTGACATCGTTGACAGGTCTTTTAAAAGCTCCGTGCTTACAATAGTTATGAATAAAATAAAATACAATAAAATAAAATAAAATAAAATAAAATAAAATAAAGCTTTTGTTTATCTACTTAATATTTTTAAAAAGCAGTTTTCGTTTTTCATATTCGATAATAAAGCTCTTTTGCGCATATTTTAAGCTTTTATATAGGTATGGATTTTTTTAACATAGCCTAGTGTAATTGTTTGTTTGAGCTATATTAAAAAACACCTAAAATATAAGGCTTGTATAAAAGCTTTCTACAAAAGCTTTATAAAAGCTTCACAAAAGTTTCGTTTTTTTTCAAGAAAATGTTAAAGTTGATGTTTGATCTTGAAGTTGATGTTTTGTACCACATTTTGCAGAGCAAGCGGATAGTATGGAAGCTTGGGTGAAATAAAACAGCTTTATATTTAAGTATTAAATAAAAAAACACAACAAAAGCTTTTAAGGAAAAGAATTTTAATTATTTCTTAAAAACCTGAACATCAATTTGTGACAGCTTATAAATAATTACTCCGAACATAAATAACAAAAGAATTACTTGCAAAAATAAGCTTTAGAGAAGCTTAAAAAAAGCTACATACGCCAGTTCGAAGAAAGAAATGCTTTCAATAAAATAACATTAAATTAATGACTAGCTGCTATTACGATTTATCGCTCACTTTTATAATGATGATGATGATGATGACAAATCCAAGCAATAACAACAAATACAACAGCAAATAAATGCCGACAAACTAATCAATGAAATTAATTTTAGAATTGCCAAAAAACTATCGATACACATACCTATGCTACTGGTATATACTACATATATTGATTCAGTGTGACCATCAAAGTAGCAATATCTCGAACCATGACCAACATTAAATATCAACCTAATGAAGCCTAGTTAATGGCAAATATTTGCATTAAATTCCTGAATTTAGCTGTAACAAAATTTTAGCAAAAAAAATAAATAAAAAAAAATAGCTAGATAAACATTCCCTTTTGCAAACATGCCTCAACAAAAACAACCAAAACAACCAAAACGACAACAACACGACGCAGCCACATGCCAATATTACTAGGCTATTGCATAGCTTTGATTTCTAGGAGCGCACATGTTTTGGCCTATAATTGGATTTGTGGGTGGTTTGGCGTTTTGAACTCGCACTCGAAAAGAGGGTTTTGGAAAATTCCTTCTACGATTTGCTCTGCAGTCAAATCAAATTTTGGCTCGCCAGGTGTGGTGTTGGCTGGATGCCTCCACTCACTCGCCTACGTGGTGGTGTGTGTTGATACACTTCAATGATGCAGCGTTTCCGGAATTTAAATGAGATACAACGTATTTCATTGGCTTTGTATTAGCGATGGTACGGCGCACAACAACCGCTGGAAAAATTTGGAACGCCAAAAATTAGACGATCTCTAAAGGATGCAATGCGGTAAACACAAATTTACATGCCATCAAATGGCGGTATTTGTGAAAACGGAAAATGCGGTTTTTGTAGGAATTAAGCAGATAAGCCAAAAAAAAAAAACACGGAGAGGGTGCATATTGTGTGTGTTCACAATGTTGTATGTAGTTGTAGTTGTGTTTGAGATAATATTGCAAATAAATGCATTTATCTACATGGTTGCATGTAGAATGTCCCAAAATTTTTCAAAAACTCAATAAAAAAATGGTTATTCGATATTTAGACGAGGCATTTATTAGTACGAGAGCAGTTCCAGAAGTACACGACATAACAAAGAAAACACAAAAACTTTTTTTTATGAGTTTGTGGAACCGGAGTTTTTAAATTTAATTGATTGGAGCCGGAGTCGAGGCCAAAATTGAAGTCGGAGTTGGAATCGGAGTAAAATATAGCTGTATTAGATTCCCCGCAATAGGTTGAAAAGGAAAACAAAAAAAAAAAGATACAGCAGTTTCGACTATACCGTAACACAAGACGTAGAATTCGACTTTTGACTTTTGATGACAATTTTTTTAAAAAATATTTAGGAAGAATGGATAAATAAAGCAACAGCGGAATTTTTTTTCGCTACCTAGTACGCTGTAGAGTCGAAAAATTTGTTTAATGCTAGCAAGTTCAACAAGCCATGTGGAGAGTTGAAATGTCAAAATTTCGCTGTCGATTATGTGCCCGGATATTTAATTGGCTGCATAATTTTGACATTTCAGTAAGAGTACAGTACGACCTCTCTTATATATATTATATACAAGAACCAATAAACCAATAAAAGTGCGTAAGAAATTCAGCTTGAAATAAAAACTTAAAAAGAAATACACCGGGTAAACCAATATTTTGAAATAAATTCTTTATCTGACTGTTTCTTTATGTGACTGACTAAAGACAATATTTAAAAAAAAAATAGTATAAAAAACTGTGAATTTTTCAGTAAGAACTGATGAAAACATTGCTCTCAAGGACTTCATGTTGGGTCTATTCCTACTAATTTGAATAATGGAATAAACGTATTCATTTGATGATAAATCCTAAGATGCAACATGCATAGGCCCCATAGAACCCTTAAGTTTTCTTGTATCAGGGCCATATCTAGCCCGTACTAGCCCATACTAGCCCCGATTATTATTCGTAGGATCAGGTTGGCTTCATTATAAAATTTTTTTCATTTTTATTGCCATTTTCATCACATTTCAAGCTGAACAGACACCATAATGATTTATCCTGATATTGCGCTGTGCTCATCAGGATGGTGTTTAACCAGCTTTAAAAATTGTTGGTCCGGTTGTGCTTTCGTATTACGCTCGATTACACCAAATATAAGTTGGAAGTCGAAAACAACAACAAAAACAACAGTAAAAACAACAACCACAACAACAATAGCAACAAAAACAGCAACAACATCAACATCGAAAACAATAACAACAGCAATTACAACAACAACAACAACAGCATCAACACTGCTGCAAAATTGCATCATTTACATGGCTTTGCAAATTCATCTGCTTCATTGACGCGTATGCAGGTCAATGTGAAGCACGCTGTATGAAATAGAGCTGTGCGAGTGTGTGTGTGCCTGAAATGGGCCAATGACGGAAATATTAAATTTTTGGATAATGACGGCGGCGGTGTCGGTGGCAATGGCATCGGTCAACGTTCAATTTTCTGTTTCCGACCAAAGAGCGTTGGCTGACTGGCTGCCAGGCAGGCTGGCAGGCTAACAGGCTTTCATTATGAAGTAGCCAGTGCATAAATCTTGCACTCATAAAATAGGAACATTGAGCAATAAATACACAACAACAACAACAAAAACAAAGCATCGCCAAAATAGCGCTCACAGTGGCATTAAAAAATTTAAGCAGGATCTGCACCACAACCCGAATATGCACAAGTGCATAAATTCTTTCATTTGTAGTTGTTGTTGTTGTTGTTGGCTTACAATGCATTTAAGCCAAATTTCCCGTTGCAGCTGAGCTTGAAGAGTTGACTGCTGTTTGCGTGTTGATGATGTTGCCACCATATTTTATTGCCACCATTCATTTATGTTTGCATCATCAACAGCGATAATAATAAGTTTTCGTAAATTACAGTCAGAAGCAGCAGCAGTAGTGATACGTTGTTTATTTATAGCGTAGTACTCGAAAAGGTCGAAAAATAAAAAATAAAAAACAATTTGGATTTCCTGGTTGTGCTTCAAAAAGCTATTAATTGGCTTTTTTAGGAATATTTTTGCTTTTTTGTTTTGATAAGAGGGGAAAAATACGCACCATTGGGGTTTGGTTGATATATATGTTGCTAGAAAAATAGTTATGAGTTAGTCTGTATGTTTTCGTAGAATCCAAACAAATATTTGTTACAGACAAATACAATTTGTGTGCTGACTCGTGGATATGTTTGCTCATAAGCAGCTATGGGCAGAGAGCGCTCTGGGAGCAAGAATTGAGAGCAAAGGATTATGTAGCAACACAAAACGCAACAAAAAATCAAAGACAAAAACAGAAACACAGAAGCTTTAAATGTAGTGGTGCCCATACCCGCTCATAAGCAATACCATGGTTGAAAAAATAAGGTTGTCGCATGGGTGAGATCGAGTTCCCATAAATGTCAAATCGAAGTTGACAGCTCGTACATAATCTGTAAGCCAAAATTGATAACATGTAAAGCCGATGAAGTTGTTGTTGTTGCTTTGCATTGATTTTGACAATTTTGGGTACCTTATTTATTCAACCATGAGCAACACAAGGCTCACCGCATAAAACTCACTAAAAATGAGCGGAAAAGCTTTATTTTCTTTGTTTTAAGTTCGCTTCTTTCTTCTCTCAAAAACAATCGTTTTCAAATGGGGTTATGCATTTCGGGTTTCGGAAAGTGCAGCCCTGTCATTTGGCAGCTGTCAAATGTTGATGTCATTCAAACTGGTTTTTGTGTAGCTAAAGGTTTATATTTGAGCCAAAACTAACACATATTTGTCCTTAAAAAATGTATAGACCCTCACATTTTAATTCGGGCATGAACGGGTTAAATGCTGATTTTTCGAAGTAAATTTTCTTCAGCGATGAGGCCCATTTCGCGCTAGGTGGGCACGTGAATAAGTAAAATGCCATATATGGGAATGTGAAAATCCCCAAGCGATTGTGGAGAAGCCATTACATCCGCAAAAAGAGTCTGTCTGGTGTGCATTATAGTCTGGTGGTGTCATTGGTCCGTATTTTTTTAACACATTGACGGACAGTAGAAACAAGTGAAATTCGAAAATTGACACTATATGTTTTTGTAATTTTTAGAATATTAGAAGTATAGTTTTACTCTTTCTGCTTAAATACACTTAATTTTGATTAATTCAGCACCTTTAATTAGGTTGCGGCTACAACCGTCATGGCGCCAGCGGACTCTAGACACTATGTAATGGGACGATGGTGGCTATAACAGCAAAAATTTAAAAACGTAAATGACAGGTTTAATGACTGAAATAAGCAATTTTAACCTTGCATACTAAATTTTTTTTCGAAAACATGACACTAGGCTTCTACTTGTACGCTGGTAAATGCACATTTGTGCTGCTACAGCCGCAGTGTCTAAAAACGACCGTTTCGTATTGGACGGCTATTGCCGTCATGTCACATAGTGAACTTGAACTTGACGGCTATAGACGCAACTGTCCGTCAACGTGTTAAAACAATCAAGGCAACCAGTAGAGTCAATTTTGAGCGCTATGGCCGTATGTTAACAGTTTTTTTTTTGCTTAAAATTGAGGATATGGATCTGTACGATTTGTGGTTTCAACAAGATAGGAACACAAGCCACACAACAGCACCAATTACGGCTTTGTTGCAGCAGAAATTTCAAGGACGACTTATTTCGAGATTTTTGTGGAGCTTCGCAATAGATCGTGTTTTTGTGAACAAACCTAAAACTCTTGAGCAGTTAAAAAACCAACATGCGTCAAGTCATGGACGAGCTACTGACCGAGTTGTGCACAAAAATCTTCGAAAATTACCTTAAAAGATTTGAGTCCTGCAAAAACTCCTGTGGAGTAGATTTGAATGATATTGTATTCTGCGTATAATCCCAGTGTATCACATGGATCCGTTACGAATTCGAAATGGACTTACTTCTTCGTATATTTTGTCCAAAACGGGTTGCTTTTCGGATCCAAAACTGATTCGTTTTCTCCCTTTTCTTCCCTTTTACGGATTCGTGTTGAAGTCGGAACGGAATTCATATATGAATCCGTTTTAGACTCTTTTTTTCGATTCAAGACGGACTCTTTTTTTGAATGATGCGAATTCACGACGGACTTTTTTTTTAAATAATACGTATTCAAAACGGAATAATAAGGTTTGTTTTAAATTGAAAATATTTAGTTTTTTTTTTGTTTATAGTAAGAATTTTTATTTTACTTTAAATTATAAATAAGTTGTACTTCGTATTCCTGATCCATTGAATATAAAATAAAAGATTTCATAACAATTTGAAAAATGTCTTTTATGTTAACGTTGTGACCATTGTTTTGACGGGCTTGTAACGGATTCAAAACGGGTCCTTCGAAACATAAATAAGCGACTTCCGCGCTGACGGACTCGTAACGGGTTCGAAACGAATCCGCATCCGTTTTTGGTGCACATTGGGATGGCAAAGTCCAATCATTATAACGAAATAAAAATTTTATCGAAATTTGAGTTTTTTTTCTTTTCAAACCTTACTTCCTGAAGGAGAAAATGGATAATCCTTTATGTATTTTTTTTTTTTGCACTTTTGATCGATGAAAAATGCTTTCCTTTTATGAAAATTTTGCCTCTTAAATGAACCAATTTATTCGATTGAACCGTTATAGATGAAATAAATGTCAAGTGCAGAATTTTTCCCATAAAAGCACTCAAATAAGCGCACACACACATGAGCATAAGATTTTTGACACTCTGCCCTAGTGTGTGTGTGTGAGTGTTTGTCTCCGAGGATATGAGGCTCAATTTTTTAAATGTTATGGAAATACTCCATGGATGATGATGCATATCAACAAGGAATATGCCATAGTTTCAACTACTCAAAAACACACACACACACACACACTACCACACAGGTATTCTAAATGAATACAGCACTAAAAACTGCTTTCCATTTAACACAACTCCACAGCTACATACTCGCAGATAGGAAATCTCTGACAAACCCACTCACATCACACTTGGACACACAATGTATCTCATCCAACAACTGTTTTGTTTTGAGCAACTTTTCTCGGCGACTTATTGCCAAAGTGTAACAACAAAATTACGAGTACCTTCTAGTCCTTGCAGTGGATACAATTTGCAGTGAATTCAATCGGGATGAAATCAGTTTTGAGTTTTTTATTTTATTTTTTTTTTGTTATTTTTTTTTTTTATTGCTCACATTCAATTCCACTCGAGTTGATGCTTCAAATACAATTGTTCTATTTTAAAGCCAAGTGGAAGTGAAGTGCAAGTGGTTAATTTTCTCCTTTGGGGATTTTATTTGAAAATGTGTGAGTGGAAGTGTGTGTGTATGTGTGTGTTTGTTTGGTTGTGATTGTGTGTGTGTTGGTGTGCAGCAGTAACGGAAGTCAGTTTTTGGGAAATTTGCAATTCTATTTACTAAATTGAAATTGTTTTGTTACTTTTTAAACTTCGAAGTAAAAAGTTTTTTGATTATTTATTTGAAATGCAAAAATATTACAGGAAAAACACAAAAGCTTGGCAACGTTAAGTTGAGCCACACAATGTTATCATTTTGCTGTTCACTTGGCCAAGTCATGATTTACATTTTTGTAGTAGTTAAGGTAGTGCTTTGGCAAAGGTTAACAGTTTAAAGTTAGTGGAAGATAAATTTTTAAAGAACTACCGCAAACTGTATTATTTAAGCAATAAAGCACTTTCGAAGTGGTGAAGGAGAAATTGGCGACTAGGTCTTCTCACGGCTCTGGGGCTAGGTTAAGTCCTTAGTCTACGCTATCAAGCCAACCACTTTGGATGAGCTCGAGGCCATCATTCGAGATGCTATTGCCGAGAGTCATCACTTCGAGAGTGTGTTTTCGAGAGTCATCAAAAATTTCACCGACCGAGCCGAGATGTCAATTTTAAGGATGCTATTCCATATATAATGGCATGAATGTAGTTTCAAAAAATGAAAAGTTAAAATCAATCATTTTAAATTATTTAAAAGTTTTAAAAGTTTAAAAACAAACTATATGAATGTAACCCACTGTCCACAAAAGTTCGATACTGGTACTCTATTTTGTTAAAGCTTTTGCGTATAATTCGGTAAAAATATCAATCTCACAGTGTAAGTTTTTAAAAATCTGGCGTAACAAATCCAAAAAAAAACTTAAATTTCTCAGAAATAATTTGTGCATTATATAGCTTATGAACTGTCTGAACTGTGCATACAATTTTTTAACAGTAGTATTATTGCATCTAGTGCTATTCGTGGAGAAATGAGAGTTTTGTTTGTTATAATATATATGTTGCCCTTCAAAACAACGATAAAATAGTTGCATTTAAGATATTTTTCACCACTTTTTGATTTCAGTCATAAAATTTTTTTCAGTTCTTATCACAAATTTTATTTACCACTTTAATATTTACTGAGCTCTGTTTATTATTTGAATTTTATCATTGTGAATGCATTTTTTCGGCGTGTCATTGTGATTGCTCATCGGCTAGTTCAGAAGTGAAAGAAACAGATGCAAGTGCATTATAAGGAAAAATATTTGTGAAATAAGGACAAACAGTGCATTATTTCAGTATTTTAAACGGTTGAGTGAAAGGTTTGAAAGTTCATAAATGGCCAACTCACACGGGATTGCTTGATTGGCAATCAATGAACTTTTCTTACTCTCTTTCGCATGCTGATTGTTGGTAGCTCACACGACACGCCAGTCTATAATTATTTTTTTCACTAGTCAACGTTTCATTAAAAATGATTGATAACTTAAAATTAACCTTCAATAATATTATAAAATGAAATGCCTATGTATGTTCTTCTATTTTTATTTCAATAAAATTTAAAATTTTAAAAATACTGGATTTTTAAAATTATGTATATGTGTACATACAAACAAGGATTTTGAATGGTTTTCTTAAGGAGAAAAAATATACCACCCACTTTTTAAATCTACCACTTTTTTTAGACTCAATCTACCACTATTTAAGATTTTCAAGTGACAACACTGCCCGTAAGGTGCCTTGTGCTGTGCCTTGGTTGTATATTTGTGCAATTTTGTTTTGATCATAGTAAATAACCATTCGCCTGGCAACATTGAACTGCGACACATTCTCTTGCTAAGAGCATGACTGCATGAAAATATAAACAAACAAAGTATTAAAACACTTTTCCGCGAATTAAACTTGTTAATTGTATAATTTTCCACTTTTATCTAAGTTTTCACATGTTTTTCATGAAAAACGTATGCAATATAGCCGATTTTGTGACCGATGACGTAGCACGAAAAATATACTTTTTTCTCCCACTGCTGATTGCTTGATCTTGTCTTGTTGGTTAATGGGTTGTGACTCTCACATCTTTGTTGTTGTAAACCCGTATTGCCCATCGCCTAGCTTTTCCACTCTTTTACAACTTCAATATTTTCTTAGCTTAAATATAGCATTTTCCAATTAAAAAAACCTTTTCCCAATTGACTGGAGACATTTTTCCAATTGAATGAAACCATTTTCAAAATTGAACCTTTTGTCAATTGAATGAAACCTTTTTCAAAACCAATGAAACTATTTTTCAATTGAATGAAACTTTTTTCAAAATCAATGAAACCATTTTTCAATTATAATCATGTTTAAATTAAACTTTTTTCTTTTGAATAAACCTTATTTGTTTATAAGTTATTGGGATTAACAAAATAATACTACTAAATATTATTACTTTTTTAATAAATTTTTATGTAATTTTATGAATTATTGAAAGCAACAAAAAATAAATATGATATTGGCTAGTTAAATTTTTTTTTAAAATTTTAATTTCTTGAGTTTTTCGTCAAAAATATTTTACAAAATATAGTGGAACCTCGTTTATCCAACACTCAATTAGCCGGCACACTGTGGCCTAGAATGCGATTCTAGCGCGAATTAATTCAACATTTTGATAGTAAAAAAAAAAAAAATACTTCCTAACATGAAATTTAACAATTTCATCTAAAAAATATCAAAGTAGAAAATAAAATTGTGGCTTTAAGCTGGAATTTTAAAATAATACTTTTAGGCAGAGTGTTGTTAAGAAATATTTGAAGAATCCAAATTGAGCAAAGTTTCTTCGGTACCATTTCTGGTACCCGAGATATAAAATCTTATATTATTTTTTTTAAAAAGTTAAAAAATTGCATTCAAGTATACATTTCTCAAAAATAGGAAAATGCATATGCAAAAGTTATGCTAATTATTAATTCGGCAATTTTAAGAAATACGTTAACACTATAATTAATACCACCAAAATTTAAACTATTACGTAACAATCAAAAGTGCTGTGTTATCTCGATTACAACTTTTGGTTCGAATATCCTTCACACAGGACACTGTGGATAAAAATCGTGAGTGGCATCGTGTTTACCAATATATTGTTAGTTTAAGCCTATACTTACTTTTGCTTGAAGACATACGTAGTTTTTTTTATAAAAGTCAAAGCATTGTAAGGTCGTTATTTTTTACTGTTTTCCTCAAAAAACGACTTTGTCCTTGCGGGGCAGGAAGACATCCTTTTTTTTTCTTAAAATTTTTTTAGGGTGATCTGGACAACCCCATGCAACTTTTGAGACCTCTTAGAATACGATCTAAATTTTTCGATACGCCCTAATGCACATACGTAAAACATTTCACTGTAGGTCAAAGAAAATGACGAAGTGGGGTGGAGCGCATAGGTCTGGGGTCCCGCGGCTTGTGCTTACCTATCGTTAATGTATTCTAAAGACAATATAATGCTGTATGTAAAATTTCAAGCACAAAACATTAGAAATATGAATTTTGTTAAGCCAGAAAAAACACACACTGTGCGATCTATTATTTTTTCCATCACTGTATAATTCCGCATTGTTTTTGTAGAAGTTGTGCTTATTACATTTTCAAAGTGAGTAGACTGCAAAAGTCACAGAAGACTACTCTTGTTTTCAATATAAAAGAAATTCCTCGTTTGTTGCTTCAAATCGAGCTCACACTACTCCCAATAATATTTTGAATAGGAACATCATCTAAAGAAGCTTTTGAGAAAATATCTTAAAATTATAATTCTCTTACCAGTCAAAATTTTTTAATAATTTTACCAACTTTTTCCAATAACCTCATCTTGAAATCATCTTACCTGAAAATAATTAAAAAAAAATTGGATTAATTATCTAATTTAATTTGTAAATTTATGATTAGAAATGTATTCAAAGTATTCATAAAAAGTAATTATATTTATGTATGGGTCAATTGTAAAAAAAAACATACGCAAAGAGGTTTTCATCTTTTGTTTTTAAAGTTTTTTAAATTTTTCCGTTAGAGTAGTCAAATTAAGTGAAAATTAATGGAGAATTTGAAGTTGTTTTTAGGCCCTGCAAAAAATAATTTTTTCTTTGGTTTTTATACGATTTTTGTATTGAACGTCACACAGCAGATATACGAGGAAAATCATAAAAAATTTAAAAATGTTGCCAATTAAAGCTTACTGTGATGTTTGTAACGTTATTTCATCAGTTAAATCAGCTTTTGAAAAAATTTACAGAAATAATATATTTTTACCAAAACTACCTAATTATTTTACAATTTTAACGGGAAAAACTTAAAATTTTTCACCAAAAAGACATCAAAGTAGAGATTATTTTCAAAGTAGTAGACTTGCAGCAATGAATAATAGAAAAGTTTTAAATAATAATCAATTTCAGAAAAAAACAACAGGGTGACGTTCAATTCATTTTGTGACGTTCAATACATTTTGTTGCGCTTAACCAAATAATATAAATCGAATTGGGAGTTTAACAAAAAACAGGTTTATTCTTTTGAATAAAAAAAAAAATAAAAAATAAATATAAAGTATATAATTCAGCTATACATAAAATTTTCATCCAATTTTTTTTTTTTTTTTATGTTTTTACAAAAAATTAAAAAGTCAATAGCTAGCTGAATTTGTATTGAAAATTTATTAAGACTTCACGTTTTACAATATAACTTCTGAACCCTTTAAAACTCCATCTTTAAATTATATCATTGGAAAGGTATAACATAACGTAAAAATGTAAAAAAATGAAAATTATAAAAAAGAAAAAAATTATAGCACTTTTGCTGGCATGGGATTAAACTTAAACAAATTAAGAATGAGTCAACTTATTGCAATATTTTCAAAAATTTTGTACTTTTCCTCAAAATAGATGAAATAACTTTTCCAATGATACTACATATATTACCGGTAAGCGGTTTAAAGTTGACTGAGCTACGTTGTCTCAAAATATACCCTATTTTGGCCGCGAAAAATTATCCAAAAATTTATAACTTTAAATTTCGTTTTCAAATCAATAAACTAATACAAGAAAAATATTTGAGCCAAATCGGAGATGATCAGCGCAACTGATCACTTCAAAGTGAAATGGGCGATATCAGTAAGTAAAAACAAAAATCAGGTCAAAGTCAAACATAGTACCATTATTTTTGCTTTCGTTTGTATTCTTCATTCCGTTCCTTATCTGGCTTTATTTTTTTTCCGGTATCTTCGTGCTCTTTCAGCAGGCGTTAATTTTGCCATTTTACTCTTAAATATACAAAAACGAAATACAAAATGAATACTTCAGCCGGTGGTGTAACATATCTTAAAAGTGACGTTCAATACATTTGCTCTTTAGTTGAAAATTAATAAATTGAAATTAAATTTCATGAGAACTAATCTCTGCACTTCCTTAATATAACTTACTTGTCATCTGTACCTCTCCTAAATTAAAGCTAACGAAATGTAAAAAAAGTGACGTTCAATATAATGCTTGGGGACTAAATGTAAATTGAAAGCCAAATTCGCGATGACAATGTTTTGAGAATAACAGCAAAAGAAAACATAAGAAATAAATGCTATCAATAGAAAACAGTTATTATTTGTCATACTTTTGCATTGTTTTTAACTTTTTTTTCACGTTTTTCATTAAAAAGTGTAACTGGGTACACATGTTTTTGTATTAAGCGAGTACGAGAGAGCAATATAATATTCTTCAAAACAAATATGCAAACAATTTTAGGATTCTGAAAAATATGTTTTGTCAATAAATATTCTTCAGTGATCAATTTCTCATTTTTTATTTGGTTTTTCGTTTTGTTTTTACCTAAAAACAGAGTTAAAAGAGCGGGGACGAAAAAATAGCATTTTGTATGCAATTGACCCATATATAAAATTTATTTACTTTCAATTATAATGGATAAATAAACAAGTGAAATATTAATTTGGTGATAATGATTTTTTTTTAGCTTTAAACCACAGATTTAAGGTGTCAAACCTTTTCGGTCGAGTTTGGCTTGATTCGAAATGGCAAACAAGTGATTCTTGGTGAATTCAAGTTACTAAGTGATTCTCTCCACATACTCTACCACCAACTACAATTTTAAAGTAATAAGTATCGATAATTTTTTTTTTATTTGATTAGACATGAGCAAAGAAATGAAGAGAGATTTAAGATGGCCATCAAACAACCACCGATTACCTAGGCCGGCTTAAGAAGAACATAAATAGAAAGTTAAAAAAGAAGTACATGAATTACTTTAAGTATTTTAAAGAAAATAATTTTGTTCAATGTCACGCAATTAAGACAAGTCATATAACAATTGCTTTAACTCCTCTTGTAGCACAAGCTGTTGCATAATAGTTAAACAACATTGACAGTTACAAACATAAATTGGTAAAAAAAAAAAACAAAAAAATCAAATAAAAATTCTGCCATATTTTTCAATATTAAAAAATAATCACAGAAGTAATTGAAATAAAAAAATATGTTAATATGCTTAAGTTTGCATGACATTTGCGAATAATATCATATAAATTCAGTGCCATAAAAATGTTTCCATTCAATAAATTCTCTGCCAAAAACCTGAAATTTGTTTTGCATTTAAAAAAGAAAAAAAAAGTAACAAATTTACTGACAATGCTTTATTTTGCCTCATGGCAAAAATACTGATCTTAAGCTCGTTATTGTTGTGAACAAAACTGTTTGCTGTGCACAAATTTTGAGCAACAGTAACAACAACAACAAAAAATAATAACAACAACATTTGTAACAGAATAAATTTACATACGGAAATAATTCGACATTGAGTTAAAGAACAATTCAAAGAAAGAAATTCGTTTATATCAATGTAACACAATTTCATCCTCGATGTATGCTACACAAATTTCATGTAGGTACTTCCTCTGGCTTTGAATTTTGTGTGCATGCGTGTGTGTGTGTGTTTGTTGGATTTTTTGCCAAGCCTGACAGAAATTGAGTGCTTAGATATTCAATGCTTTTTTGCCAAAATAAATTATGCAATTTTTTCCACTTGAACTAAATTTTAGAGTTATTCTTTTCGAAGCATACTTTTTGGCTGCGTTCTCTCTCAAGGAGTACAGTAAAATATATTCATTCAATTGTCTTTTGTTGCAGGATTTTTGTTGTGTGTGTTTTTTTTTTTTTTTTTTTGTCATTTTGTAGCAGTCATAAATATTTGGTTTTTTACGATTGCCAAAAATAACAACAACAACAAAACGAACAATATTCTTATACAAAATATTGTGGTTATGCTCGTTTTGTATGTAAGGCTCTCTGTGCATGACTCTGTGTGTGTGTCCTTGTGCAGCCTTAATAAAATTGACATTTTATAATGCATGTTTTATATTTACTTTACAAAAATTACACTCACATGCACACACACACACACACAAACACAATTACACAGACCTAGAGGAAGTATAGGGAATAACTTCTGGCGTTTTCTTGTTCTCAGACATGTTTCGGTTAGAATAATAAAACCGAACTCAAAACAAAAGCAATAACAAATAAAAAATGGCTTAAGAATAAGCCAAAAAAGATCATAAAATATAATGTATAAAGTAGTACAACATAAAATCGAATGTAACAGCCATAGCGTATAAATGTTACAGTGAAATGTGTTTTTGTTTTTTTTTTCATACTTCAAGCTTCTACCAAGGCTGGCAAGGAGTGTATAGTAAGTAGCAAAGTAAGGCGTTGGCATTGCTATCGAGGTGGCTGGTTGGTGTTGGCAGGGAGCAAGGCAGTTAAAGTGTTTGGTAAACAATGAGCATGAAGTGCTCTGTGGACGTGTTTGTCTGCGACAACGTGTTGGTCTACAGACACATGTTTGGATTTTTAATGCTTTTTCTCTGTCTCGTTCTCTTCAACTCACTCGTTATGTCAGACCATTTAAAGTGCTTCAGCCTGTTGAGGTTAAAAGTTGCTGTTGTCGTTCTTGTTGTTGCTGTTGTTGGTTTTTTGAGCCATTTTTGCCATTTAAAGGTTATTGTTTAGCAGTTAAGCGAACATGAGTTTTCTATTTGTTAACATGCGAACACAAATGTATGGAGAATACAGATTGTAATGAGAGCTTTGATGTGTGCATTGGAGAAAAGAAAGTAGCAGGCGGTAGGGAGCTTAGGGGCACGAGGTTGCACAAAATAGGCCAGTCATAATTTGAACGTAAAATTGAAGAATTTTTTATGATTCGGGTTACTTGTGTTCAATATTGAATAGTGGATAATCAATATTCCATATTCAATATTCAATATTCAATATTCAATATTCAATATTCAATATTCAATATTCAATATTCAATATTCAATATTCAATATTCAATATTCAATATTCAATATTCAATATTAAATATTCAATATTCAATATTCAATATTCAATATTCAATATTCAATATTCAATATTCAATATTCAATATTCAATATTCAATATTCAATATTCAATATTCAATATTCAATATTCAATATTCAATATTCAATATTCAATATTCAATATTCAATATTCAATATTCAATATTCAATATTCAATATTCAATATTCAATATTCAATATTCATAATTCAATATTCAATATTCAATATTCAATATTCAATATTCAATATTCAATATTCAATATTCAATATTCAATATTCAATATTCAATATTCAATATTCAATATTCAATAATCAATATTCAATATTCAAGATTCAGTCTTCACACATGAATAATTAACAATAAATAAAAAATGAGGTTGAATTATTTGCTGTAGCTTTCAGAAAAGTGGTTTGTGCCCACAATTAAATAACAAAAATTCCCTTCGTATTTATAGTTCACAGTAACTTTTACAGCCAGCAGAAGTGGTAGGTAAAGAAAAATTTGTTCAGTATTTCTAAAGATCACGTTAAAAGTGACTTACGAGTGGCATCATTACTAAAAGAAATATGTGGTTTATAATTACTGTTAATGATAAGGTGGGCAGGGCAATTTTTTTTTGTAGTTGTACCTTTTGAATGTTCCATGGTAGAATGTGTGGAAAACTGTAACCTTATTGTGCCAACAACACATATATAAATTCTTTATATTCTCTGACTATTAAATACTAGCAATGCCCGGCGTACGTTGCTGCACCCGGCAAGTATATTGGAAATAATAAGTAAATTCAAAACTTTTATTAGTCCCTTAGTCCGACACCATGCTCATGTTCCACTGCCCGTTACAGTTTTCATCACTCCCAGGTGGCAATTCCATAATGAGTTTCAATGTCCTGTGATTTTAACTTCTATAGCTCTTCTGTATAGAAAATCAGGTTACACCCCCTTTTCCAATGCACGTGCCAGTTTTTTAGTAGAAAGTCTTTGGCAATTAGAAACTCAATACTGAGTATCATTGCTATGCTACTTTTAGTTCCAAAGCTACTCGATACCAAAAATTTGGTTTATTTGTGTGGAGCCACACCCCCTTATCCAATGCCCGTCAAAGTTTTCTAGTAGATGTATATCACCAAGTGGCAACTCCATACTGAATTTTGTTCTTATACGGCATTTAGTTCCAAGGTTGAACAATTTGAATTGTATCGGCAGTGCCACGCCCACTTGTCGAATGGATACTTAATTTTGCCAGTCAAAGCACACAACTAAATAGTACGTTTTTACAGAGTTAAATTGATATGTTACTTATAGTTCGAGAGTTATACCTTAAATTTGGGCTGCTGAAAAAGTGCCACACCTCTCGCCCAACGCCCATAAATTTTCACCAGTGAAACGGCACGTGCAAATTTCATTCGAATATCAAATTTCGATGCTGTGTGACCTATAATTCCAAGAATATTCGATATCACATATTCGCAGAAGGAAGTATCCAATTTGGTCCAGTCGTTTTCAAGTTTTAAGCAACCGAACAAACCGAGATAAATAAGAATATAGATGGATATACATATATAAGAGAGGGGGAACCCCTAGCATATTTAGATAGTTGTCCCCCCATTTGTAGTACTGTTGCTAACAATGATGATATGAACTAAGTACTAAACTTTAGTCTGATAAGATCCAAGCCGTCTGAAATATAAAATTTTTATTCATTTATGGGTGGTAAAAGGAGGCGTGGCAGAAATTTTCACATACAAACCATGGTATTGCCAATAAAAACACAACAATGAAAACCTCAAGCAAATCGGACGCTCCGTTCTTGAGTTATGGAATTACAAACACAAATCACGACTTTTTTTATATATATATAGATATGGGAAAATCTTTAAAATGCCATATATCCGAAACCAATGGGCTAATTTCGTGTACACTTTCCCAACGTATCCTGAAATTTTTGTTGAAATCGGTCGACCCGTTTCCGCAGTAAGTGGTGACATAAAAATGTACACTACTTTTTATATTAATAGATTTCACATTTACAACTATAAACTAATGCGCACATACTAATGCGCTTTAAACAATATAAGGTATTCTGCTATACCTGGTTAGCTAATATGGATTAATTACTTCCATCAAATTAGCATAACCATTATTTTGTCGTGGCCGTGGTACCATCACACATAAAAAAGAGGTACAAAAATGGATCTTGATAAGTGTTTTATCAAAACTTCAACCACTGAGCATACAATAGATAGAGAACTCAAACCATATAAAAATTTCAACCCAAAAAAAATGTATGCAATGGCTCCCACACTCTCAATTATGCTACGATCGTTCTTGTCGTTTATACGAGCGTTACTCGTGTTTTGGTGGCCACGATATTTTGTTATTGCGATCGTGAAGCTTTGGATTTTCGTCACTACATGAATTTTCTGTGGGACACACGCATGCGCTCTGTTGTTGTATGCATTGTTTTTTGCTTTTATTTTTTGTGCTTACAACAACAAAAAGTGAAGCAAGCTAAAAATAGAACAGCTGTTGCTCGCAACAACAAAATGTATGGCAGGCTATTGTGGTAGCTATGAGAACACGAAGGGACGATCGTTAAAATGCGAAGAGAGAACAAAGAATAAATGAGAATGTGGGAGCATTGCATCGCCACGCATTTTATGGCAATTTGAGTCCTCTATCTATTGTATGCTTAGTGCTTCAACCTTTGTAATGTGAGCTTAGCAACACTGCTAATAAAAGCTTTTTATCAGCTACTTGATAAGAGATGGCAGCATCGCTGCTACTGTTTGGCAGCACTCAGTCTGAGTCAAAAACAGCAACAGCATTTGTCTCATTTCCTCGTTCGTGTTTTCGTATAAAGACGAAGTATCGCTTATTTTGCGAGAGTACTACGTCATAGACACTGAATTATATTTATTTACATATGCTTATGTTTACATATTTAATTATTTTTAGCATTATACTGTAGGGAATTTCATTAAAAAAGAAGGAGAGTCTGTCCAAGAATGATAGATAAAAGGATTGCGCAGTCCCAGCGTCGAGAAAAAAATCTACTGCGCAGCCTACGTCATCCGGGTTCTCAACTGTGACACTTTATGAATACATACAAAAGAAAATATCAAAAAGCAAATAGCAAGCACAAGCTAGAAATTTAAAAAATTTAATGAAGTTCTTGAAAATAGAGTGGCGTGGAGAAGAAATTTATAAAAGAATAAATTCATACCGGCTGATTTAAAGCAGAGTTGTAAATCCCATAGCTCAATTAGCTCTTTTACACTGCGTCCACATGTGCAAGTAACCACTTGCAAGTAGATAATAGGTCTGTTCCCGTACTTTTTGAGCTAAAAATGGTAAAACTGTCAAAAACGTGAGAGTAAGGAAAAATCTCTCAAAAATATTGAAAAACACAAAAAAGTACGGGAACGCTTTTTGGACTAAAATTGTGTAAACTGTCAAATAAAATCGTTTGTTTGATGTGAAGCATTGGCAGTGCAGACGAAATGCTAAAGATTTTGAACAATATAAAAATTAATTCTCAAATAAACATTTATATTTAGTTTTTATACAATTTCCCATGTTTTTGGTTTCCATTCCAACAGTTTTTTATTTATTCCAAAGAACTTTTATTGTTTTGCAAATTCTTTGCTAACATGTAAACATATGATTTTAAGCAGTTTGACACTTTTACCATTTTTGCCAGAAGAAATTTCTCGGACTAAAACTTGCAGCTTTTGACAGGGAGGGGAAATTTTTTACTCTCACGATTGCACTCTCTTTTACCATTTTTTCGAGTACGGGAACGCTTCTCGGACTAAAACCTGTAAAAATGGTAAATTGGACTAAAACTTTAGAGTACGGGAACAGACCTAATATGTATTGTCTTCGAAAAAAGTTCGAAAGACTTGCAAGTTGCTTCAGCGACCACATGTGCAAGTGCAAGTTCATTTACATTGACACCACATGGTTGAATAAATAAGGTTCTCGCATGGGTTAGAGCGAGTTCCCATAAATGTGAAATCGAAGTTGACAGGTCATACAAAATCTGAAAGCGAAAATTGATAACATGTAAAGCCAATAAAGTTGTTGTTGTTGCTTTGCTTTTTGCTTTTTTCGATTAGCCTGAGACAACTTTATTTATTGAACCATGCACCATGCCCACATGAAAACAAATCAAACTATCGGCTGACTAAAAGTCTGTAGTGTGCGGCGGCTCTAAGTCTTTACGAAATAGCAAACAAGAAGAACATGAAAACAAAACGAAAACAAAGAAGCAATACAAGTGCTGTCAAACACATCAAGCAACGTATCTGCTTTTTGTGTGAAACGGTGCGAATGCGAGAACACACCCCCATTATACGTGCATTTTTTTTAAGAAATAGTACTGAAAAATATATATACTTTAATTTAATTATAAAAATATTTATAATGACATTAATTCCATTTCAAGTCGCCAAGTTTCAATAAGAAAATGTCGACTTTTTTCACCTTTTCAAATATATATACCCCCTATAAATAAATTGTGACTACGTTTACATTCAGCCATTTTGACGAACCCGAGCTACGTCACGATTTTTCGCAGCCAACTTCATAACAAAGATGGACGACATGCGCAATGCGCAATCTGGTAATATATCATTCTTGGAGTCTGTCTATATTACAATTAACATTGTTGTTGCTTCATTAGCTCATTTTTTTGATCATGCTTATAAGCAAGGCGTAATCAAAAAGAGCTTTTAAACACACAATGGAAAAGAAAGAAAAAGCTTTGTACTGCTTAATGCAGCGTTTATCAATAATTTTCTATGCAGTTTTTTAGATGGTACTTAATCTCAAATTTTAATAACTTTTTGGGTAGGTCTTAAAAAATAATGTATGCAATAGCTTAAGATAATAATGCCGCTTTGAATTAGTAAAAGAATTATTAAAATTGGTTCAGTAGTTCTTTAGTTTAGCGTACACGAAGATACGTGATAAGCCTTTTTTATAATAGTATAGATATATTTTCTTTTGGTCCAAATAAATTTTTGCTAATTGTAAACAAACTTTTTGACAACGGCATTCTGCTTATCTTCGAATTCATTGTAAGCGAAGATTTCACTCTGGCTGTGTCTGGGTGTTCTTACATTTCAATTACTTAAAGAGTTCTTAGTAATAGGGGGGAAAGAAAGGATCTCTCTGATAAAATTTCGTAAAATAATTTGTTTATCTTGAAGGAATTACATTATTTAGAATGCAATAAATCTTGTTGTAAATGATTTTATTATATTACACACACACACACACACACACATGCAATATAACAATACATTTCTAATTCAGTTGAAAAGCATAGCTAAACAACTAAATAAACTCAAGACAGCAGATATAAAGTGGTTTATATACGAAATTATAAACCCAGCTCAATTTCATTGTTAAACAATTCTTCAAGCTCTGCAGCACTTTGGTCACATCCTTTAAATGTCTCCTTCGGAAGGTTGAAAGCTATTTACACGCTTGCAAGAATAACAATAAAATAAATGATGAACAATTTAATACAGCATATAAAGCGCCAGCAAATGAAATGTTTGCCAAGCAATTTAAATTAACGTAAATACTTTATAAATTCAAGCACTTAAATTTGTCCACCGATGCGAAAGTGGAAGGACGTAAGCAGGTTGTTGTTGTTGCTGGTGCTGTTGGCAGTTAATGCTGAAGATTGTACTATTATAAATGAAGTTAATAATGAAGATATTGAAATAATGATGACGTTGACGACGAACGACGACAACAACCTTGTCGATATGCTTGATGCTTACGTCGTTTTTATGGTGACGTAAATGTCAAACGTAATGTAATGGAAACTGATGTTGGTAACATTATGTTGACGATGTTGTCACATTTCATTACGAAATGTCAACGTGTGTTTGTTGCCTTGTTTGTGTGTGGCAAGTTCATTAAATGCACACATTAAGCAAGCAAAGCAACAACAACAACAACAGAATAAATGCATACAAGTTCATGTTACATGCACAGTCAAACACACAAGCAGCCGGAACTCAATTTCAACGCATAACAGTTGAATGAGCAGCAGTTTGCTGCAGCAGCGGTCAGTGTTGCAAGAAAGTTGCAGCGCAGTCAAAGCAGCATAGAGTAGAGTTCATGCCAGTTCGAATGTTTTATGCAATCCATGTAGTAATTGAGAAAATGAAAAAAAAACACACACACACACATCCACTTTAATGCCAGTGAAACTTGGTTGCGTCCTAATTAAATGCAAATAAAAGTCGAAATGACGCGAATATCCATACATAACAAACACGTATACAAATAGCATCTGTCAGATGATACACTGTAATGTGTGTTTGTATATTTAATGAGCAGTGTTTGACTGTGACTGTCTGCACTGTCAGGGATGTTTCAATAAATAAATTTTATGTTCAAAAACTTTTGAAGGGTACTATTTTATTCTGTGCTATGCTAAGTCAAATGCTAAAGCAAATGCTGGAGCATAAACTAAGGCAAATGCTAAAAATATGCTCAAGCAAATGCTTAATCAGATGCTTAATCAAATAGAGTAGATGCTTAATCAATAGAGTAAAGTAGATACTTAAGCAAGTGCTTAAGACGGTACTAAAGTAAATGCTTAAGCAAATTTAAAACCAAACACTTAAGCAAATGCTTAAGCAACTTCTTAAAGAAATGCTGAAGCAAAAGCTTAAACAATTGCTTTAGCATATGCTTAAGCAAGTTATTAAGCTTTTACTAAAAAATATGCTAAGGCAAATGCTACATAATATGCTAAGGCATATACGCAATAAAATGTTAAGGCATATGCTTATGCTAAATGCGAGCAAATGCTTAAGTAAATGTTACATACAGTAAATGCTAAGGCAAATCCTATGATAATAGTAAAGAGAATTCTATTGCAAATGCTAAAGTATATCCAGAGTCAAATGCTTAAGAATATGCTAAGTGTTATGATGAAGCATATACTAATGTATATACTAAAGCATATGCTAACGCAAGTTATTAAGCTAATGCTAAAGCATATGCAAAGGCAAATGCTAAGATATGCAAAGGTAAATGCTAAAGCATATCTCACAGTAAATGCTAAAGCAAATGCTAAAGCAAATGCTAAATACCAAAGCAAATGCTTAAGGAAATGCTATGACAATGACTATTAACTTAATCAACTTAATCAGAAGCTTAACCAAATAGTGTACATGCATAATCAATAAAGTAAAGTAGATTTTATCAAACCAATCAAATGCTTAAGACAGTCCTAAAGCAAATGCTTAAGAAAATTTTTAGCCAAATACTTAAGCAAATGCTTACGAAACTACTTAAATAAATGCTAAAGTAAAAGCTTAGGCAATTTCTTTGGCATATGCTAAAGCAAGTTATTAAGCAAGTTATTTACTAAAGCTTATACTAGGGCAAATACTAAATCATATGCTAAGCCATATACTCATTTAAATGTTAAGGCATACGTTTGTACTTAATGCGACAGCAAATACTATAGCAAATGTTAAAGTTAATATTACACACAGTAAATGCTAAAGCAAATGCTATGGAAATATTAAAGAGAATTCTATTGCAAATGCTAAAGTATATCCAGAGTGAAATGCTAAAGAATATGCTAAGTCTTATGCTAAAGCATATGCTAAAGCATTTGGTAAAGTATAAAGCTTATGTAATGCAAGTTATTAAGCTTATGGTTGAGCATATGCACAGGCAAATGCTATAGCATATGCCACAGAAAATGCTAAAGAAAATGTTAAATACTAAAGCATGTGCTTAAGGACATGCTATGACAATACTAAAGCGAATTTTTCAGCAAAAGCTAAAGTATATTCCAAGCAAAATGCTAAAGCATATGCTAGGTCTTATGTTGAAGCATATGCTAAAGTATATACTTAAGCATATGCTTATGTAAAGTATTAAGCTCTTGCTGAGGCTTATGTTTAAGCAAATGCTTAAGCATATTATAAAGCAAATGCTAAAGGAAAGCTAAAGCATGTACTAAAAAAAATGCTACAGTATATCCTAAAGAAAATGCCAAAGTATATGCCACAGTAAATGCGAAAGCGAATGCTAAATACTAAAGCATTTGCTTAAGGTCATGCTATGACAAAACAAAAGCGAATTTTTTAGCAAATGCTAAATTATATTCCAAGAAATATCCTGAAGAATATGCAAAGTCTTATGCCGAAGCGAGAGTTATTAAGCTTCTGCTAAAGCATATGCTAAGGCAATTCCTAAAGCATATGTTTAAGCTTATGCTAAAGCAAATGCTTAAGCTTACGTAAAGCAAATACTTAAGCAATGCTAAAGCAAATGCTTAGGCAATGCTTAAGCAAATGCTTAAGCAATGCTACAGCAAATGCTTAAGCAATGCTAAAGCAAATGTTTAAGCACATACTAAAGCAAATGCTTAAGCAATGCTAAAGCTAAAGCTAAAGTAGAAACAAAAAATCTTGTTGAATTTTGAAAAAGTTCTTATTTCAAATGTGTACCGCTCAAAAACTTCCCAGATATAAATATTCAGATCTGACAGAAATAAGAACTTGACATCCCTTTGTCAAAATTTACAATCAAAACTAACACTTTGACAGCAATTACTTCAACTACAGTACCAGCAGCAGCTTAACAAGAACAATAACAGAGTAAAGAATAAAAAGTGAAGTGATTTAAAAAAATAAAATATTTACCTACTGACGGCAGATAGAGCAAATGACGCACTCTGATGAGCGACATAGACACACAGACACAAAAACATACACACACACACAATGCAACAGCAAGCGCGTGAAAGTGTGCGTCAAAATAATCAGCATGAAATCATCATGCAAAATACTAAAAGGATCAAGCAAGACAACATCGTGCCCCAGGGAAACATAAAAAAACAACATAAAGACCTTAAAAACGTTAACAGAAAAAAAAACATGCACACACACACAAACACACATAAAAACACACACTCACGTAAACACTCTAGCAACAAAAGTCATTCACTCTCAGCTGTTTGTATGAATTATTGTTAGTTGACGGAAATTTATACAGGAGATGCCGAGAGTGTCTGTAGTGTACACAGAGTACAACGAAAGTGGTGTCAGAGGAATAAATATTGTGAATGGTGATGGCTGCCGAAAATTTTATTACATATCTCTGTTGTTGACTCGCTGTGCGTGAAAGTGTAAAGACAAAGTGACCCACTGACTGACTGTCGTCCATTAAGGATGACAAACAGAAGCGTACACAGAGTATACAGAATAGATTGTGTCGCACAGTTTGTGGTGTAGTCGCAAGGGTCAGCTGTTTAATTTAAGAAATGTGTCATTGTGCAAAGCTTAAGAGGCGAGAGGCTGGATGTAACATAAAGTAATTGGAGCATTGTTTTTGATTTTGGAGCAAGAATCTATGTTGTTTAAATGAAAAGTAAAGTTTGTCTGTCCCCTCTTTTAAGTTTTTAAACAAAATAAAAAATAAATGTAAAAAATAATGTATGTAGCATAGCTTAAGTATATTTTAAAGGACTTAAAACAACGACAAAAATATGCTCCATACGAGCCCATTGTCTTAAATTTCCACACACACACACACACTGTAAAGTGTGTTCCTAGGCGCTCAAGTTTTTAATCCACAGCCTCAAACTGCTTTAAATGAGAACAATGTAATTTTTAATCCTTGAGTATGCTAAAAATACCGTTAAGAAAACAAAAAAAAAAAAATGTTATAATTTATAAGGTTTGTTCGCAAGGAAATTAAAACGCAACACGCCAAATCCCGTTAGAAAAACAAAAGCAACACTGCACAAATTGTTTCGGGCCGTTTTTCAATTTAGCTCAGATTTATGTTAATCCAAAGCTCGTTTAAGCTCTCCACTCCGCGCTGTTTTTGTTACTTCAGCATCAAGCGGAGCTTGTGAGCTATGGCAACCGCGAAAAAAGTTCCGTTCGGAAGGAAGGTGGCGAGAGGAGAACAAGAATGTTGAAATGTTGGATGAAAAAAATAATAAAAAAAATTAATTTTAGCTAATTATGTGTGTGTGTGTGTGCTTTTTTATTTTGCATATTTTTTCAAACGAGCAAAGCTTTTAAGAGGAATTAAATTTAATTAAATTACAAAATAATTATGAACAGGAAACAAAACAAAAAAAAAGAAAACGGTGTTGCCAAGTGCGAAAAAGTGGTTATTTCAATTAATTAGACTAAAGCGAAAGTGATTAAAAATGAATTGGCTAAATAAATATAATTTATTATAATTAAACAAGCTGTAAATTTTGCGGTAAATACTGAATTTTTAATGTTTGATTTTTTTATTTTTTAATTTTATAAAGAGAAAAGTTTAAAATACATAAAGAACTAGCATTTTCTGTTGGTTGGAAAGAATTTTCAATTTCACAGCTTTTCTTGAATACCTTTTTTGTATTTCTAATGTACACTTCTTCAAGAATAGTTGTGCTATTTGAATAATAAAAATTGTATATGCATAAATATATTCAAGGATAAATTTTCGAATGAATTCTTATTTTTCTTTTTCAGACGATCGAGAGCCATCTATAACAGCGCCATCTTTATATGTATGTACATTCTATTAAATAAGAGCGTGTACGACATTATTCGCAGTCGGTAAATAGTGCAACTCTGAAATTTTGTCAACAAGTAGACATAACCTCTGCCCTTGACGCACTAGCAAAAAAGTTAAATAGGTGGTCGACACTTATGGTGTTTTCGTTTCTGCAAAAAAATGTTGCCATACCACAGTGCAACATTTTTCAAGAGTTCCACTCAACCCTCAAAAAGTGCAGGTTTTTAACACAAAACACTGCCCTGCTTACTCGATCAGCTGATATATAAGTGTGCGCCAAAAATAAAAAATTTGCTTTATTAAAAATATTATTTAAGTGTCAAATTATGAATGCATATATTTATCCTTGTCTAACACACACATTTCATAATATTTTCGTTTAAAGCAATCAGCTGATTTTCAGGGCAACATTCTCCCCTCAAAAAGTTTCGCAGGGCAAGAAATGTGCCTTTTTTGCCCTATATAAATGTAACATTTTAAGAAACGAACACAGATTTTTATCACCCGTTTGCACTTATTTAACAATCGAACACGAAAAAAGAAGAGGGCAATGAAAAGGTAACATTTTTTGGTAGAAACAAAAGGGCTTTAGTCCAGAAGTGGGTTCAATGCCTTCAGGAATCCCAATCGTGGCTCAACAGGGAACGTGACCAAGGATAAAAAAATTCTAGTGAGCTTGATTGAGGCAAAAGTGAAATTGTTTCTAGTTTCTAGTGAAATTGAGGCAAAAAGGTCTAAATATATAGCACGTAACTATTCGTAACCATTTACTTGCAAATAATTTGAAATGGCGAAGCACAACGAAGAAACCACTGTTGTCCGAATAACGCGATACTATAAAAATGGCTTGGGCAACAGAAAACATTGATCGCGATTGGAGTAACGTACTCTTCTCCGACGAGTCTACTGTTTGGGGTTATTCGATCATACTGTGGGCTTCGTCTTCGTCGTCAAGTAGTTTTGTACAGCGCACCATTGAGCATCCCATTAAAATTCATCTTTCGGGATGCTTTCGGCAAAAAGGGTTTCGGCACTTTCCACCTCTTTACCGAGAACCTTAATGCTGCCAGAATGGTCAAAATTTATGAGAAGGCTTTATTACCGACTGCCAAATGCCAATTTATAATCAAAAACGAAGACTGGACTCTGCAGGAGGACAATGACCCCAAACACCGCAGCCGCCTCTGCGCAGACTGGAAACGCGAAAAAGGTATCGTCACATTAGATTGGCCTACACTAGGGGTGGGCAAAGTTGCCCGTATGGGCATTTTGCCCGTACGGGCATTTTGGTTGCCCGCTGCTTGCTGCACGGGCGACAGCATTACTTCATAAATTCGATGGTAAAGGAAACGAGGGACATGCACAAATATAATGAGATAGAGCGTAAGAAGAGCGTAATATAGATAGTGATATGATACTTGTGCTCATTGCGCTCAGAGCAGTTCATAATCAATGTTGCATGCCATTTATACAAAAAAAAAAGGGCGTTTTATAATTTTACTATTTAACATTTTGAATTTAATTGAATTCAATCACGTTGAATTCAATCATATCTCGATAACTTCTTGTGTCATAAAATTGCTTTTAAGTAGTTACGCGCAAAATAAAAGTATAAATTTATTATGTGATTCAGTTCTAACAAAATATTAGTTAAAAATATGTTAGGAGGCAGATGTAGAATTGTTATGGTTGCATGCTCTTGCAAAACAATTATAAATATGCCAAGAAGTTGTTTTTGCAAAGCGATTTTATAGCTGCTGGTAGTAATTTAAAGAAAAAAAACTCCCTATTAATAAGCAATCCTCTTAATATATTAGATATGCAACACTTACTTTTCACAACAGCATGCTCTCGCTCTTACGGTTTCTATTTATAAAGCACACTGAAAACAAAGTAGTGCTAAAGTGGTTTTTGCGGAAATTTTATAGATATTTGAAATTTTTTCTTTGCTCTTATTTATATTGCGAAATGAAATACATGTGTAGTGGACGGATTATAAAAATTAAACACAGTGACAGATGGTTAAAGTGAAATACAGATACAGAAGCAAACGGACATGTAAAAAGCTGAAAACTTTAAATTTTAAATTTTTTGGTTTGTATATCTCGGCTAAAAGTGCACAAAATTTTATTATGGGACGGCGATGGGCTCATGGAAAAATCATAAATGAAAATAAAAAAATAACAACAAATTTCATAGAATGTTAGATTTGATTTTTTGAAACAACCCAACAAACAAATTGATTCACTAATGTTATCGTTAACGAATCGCATTCTCGTACATTTTATTCATTAGCAATTATTAGAAGCGATTCACTTATAATATCGCGAGCGGGAGAAATTCCTCCTTCGTTAACGAATCGTCAAATCCGAAAAAAGGAATTCGTTAACGAGTCCCCAAAAATATAAAAAGCAATTCGTTAACGAGTCTCCAAAACTAAAAAAAGCAATTCGATAACGAATCTTATTTTATCTTATCTTAATGACAGATATTTTGAATAAAAATTTTGGTATGAACCAGAGCTTTCAAATGATATAAGTTTCATTCGAATGTGTTGTTTAAAAAAGGGGTAAAAAGGGAGGCGGTTTAAAGTTTGCGCATTATTATAAGAGGTAAGAATCACAAATTTTAAAATAAGAAAGATATATTAAATATCGGAAATAATTGGGGACAAAATAATTCGTTCACAAATCGTAAAAAAATGGTAACGAATCGCTAAAAATAAAAGTAGTGATTAGTAAATGAATTGCTAAAAATGAGAGAAGCCATTTGCTAACGAATCGCTAAAATTTAAAGACTTGATTCGCTAACGACCCACAAAAATGTTGAAAGGCGATTCGATAGCAAATCGATGCTAAAAGCGTCCTCAATGGAATTTAACAAAGTCATGATTTCAATCGGTGCTTTCTTTAAGCATCAAGCCAATCTCTGATGCACTATTCTGATGAACGAAACTATTCGAAAACAATTAAAACAGCGATTCATAAGTGATTCGTTAACGAATCTATATAACGAATTTATATTTATTTGAAAAAAAAATGTATGAACAAAAAACTACTGCAATAAAAAATGGTACAGTTTGATGTAGAAGCATCTATAAATTTGCATGCATCAAATTTTGTATAGTGTACAATTTTTCGTCATCTATTCAAGCAACAGGCCAGCGCAGATGTTGCTGCTTGACGTTCGCTTGAACACTGAAGCTTTGATCGTTCTGTACGTGAGATTAATACATATTTTTCTGTACTAACGCAATCTCAAGTGCGCTCTTGTGATTGCATATTGTGAGAGGATTACAGAGAGGATTTTCCGTTCCGCAATCCGATTCACCTCCAAATTCATCTTGCAATTGATTTCGCACGCTGCTTGCCCGCTGCTTGCCCGCAGTCGCAGCACGGGCAAGAATTGTGCCCACCCCTAGCCTACACAATCGCCTGATGCTAAAAAAAAGTCTGGGGCGATATCAAGCAGAAGCTTCGAGGGAGACCCACCTATACTTTAAAACAGCTTTCCCGAGAAATTCGATGCATTTAGAGAGCTCTTTCTGTCAAATATGCCGAAAATTCAGTGGAAAGTATGCCGCGGAGATGTCAAGCAATTATTAACGCTGGTGGTGATTGGACATCTTATTAATATGATTGCGTCGTGCTTCGGAACATGTAAGTATAATGAATGTATGTAAAGAAAAATTTTCTTAAATAAATTTTAAGATAAATTATGCCGTACACGCTCTTACTTAACAGATTATATATGAAAAATATTTGTGTAGAAATAGAACAAAACCCAGCTTTTCATGATTGTAATATTTTATTCATAACTTTTGTAAGTTTTATATAGAAATGAGTAATTTTTTTGGATTTGAAAATAAATCAGAAAAATTTTTCCTTACATGAAGAAGTCGAAAAAGCTTGTTTTTAAAATAAGTCTAAGACATATTTGAAAATAACTCCGTTCTTTAAACTAAGCTACTGAAAAGTAATGATATTTTTCAATGATCAATGGCACTTTTCTTATAATTACTCAGCTGGTCGAATAAAATTTTTGCTAGTTCGACATGGCCTGTTGTGGCATTAATTAATATATTTAATTCATATTTTTAACAGTGAAGAAAAATCAAAAATTATTCTACAATAGTTATGTATAAAACTACTGCCTAAATTAATCATTATTACCCCTTTGATCAAACAGTCTATTAAATAGATGAATAATTATAGGAATAATTATACTTTTGCGGCGTCTAGTAATCATTAGACATGCGAATTCGTTCAACCTAATAAGAATTGCTCACTAGATGCTAATGCCGAACTTTACATTTGCTACAATTATACCAACGGCCCTCAACTCTCGATAGGCTTCATACAGAGAACATTCGCACACAACATATGACCAATTCCTTCAAGGACTGATTCATAATCTCATTCTTCATTCCTGCTGAAAATTCTTTTTTTTAATGAAAATGCATTTAGAGAACCATGGCCCGTTAGAAGAAAGCTCAAATTCAGAGAGAACACAAAGTCTCGACGATCTTCAACAAATGACTCGTCACGTACAAATCGGAAGGTGACTCTACCATTCTGACTTTGACTCCATCTATCATATATGACGAATTAGTTTCCAAGTAAAGTAACAGATAAGACACTATGCCTTCGAACCATGCCATAGTTCGTCAATCCGCACCATGTTAAACATATTTTCATGTAAACATGTTGTGAATTATAAGCATGCCAATATAAGTTGAAGTGAACAAATATTTGCTTGATGCAATAAAACAATTTGTTGAATATTAAAAGAATTCGAGTAGTTTTTTATGATCGGCTATCCTACATCCTACATCTTTGCTGAAGGATTTGCATTATACATAATAAGACAATTCAATTTCTAATATCAAGCAAAACATTTTAGTATTAAGAAAATTGTTTACTTGAATCAAGCAAATTATTCTAATTTATAGTAAATTGATTTCTCAAATAAAGCAAATTATTCTAGTTTTCACCAAATTTTTACTTGAATGAAACAAATTTTTCTCACTTCAAGCTAATATTAGTCTTGAATATAGAAAAAAATTTTCTTGAGTTTTAAGCAATGTTTCTTGAAGAAAGCATTATTTTTCATAATATCATGTGGTTTAAATTTGCACAAATCTAGCAAAATAATGCTTGAATTGAGAAAATTACGCTTGAGTGTAAACTGATAGCCTAGTTGCTTGATTAAAGCATAAAATGCTTGATTTTTCTCTCCGTATAATCATGAAAGGAAAATGCGGACTGATAAAAGCAAATTGAAAAGCGTAGAGGTAGAAGTCAAAAGTTCTTCTTGAAAGTGTGATTTCCCTGGAGAGTCATTTATATTTTGGAAAACTCCCTGCAATACACTTACAATACTATTTAACTTTACCATTTCAACATTTAACTGCCTTTGAGAAATGTCGTATAGAATGTGCTTCACATAAAATGTGCTGCGCTATAAAAAAACAAAAATGTGCTTCACTGATTTACAAAATATTTGTAAAATTACATCAAATGAACTAACAGCGGAAATAGAATTGCTTGGAGTATTTCTTTAGTTACTCTGAGAACTAAAGAAATATTATAAGTATTAACCCTTAAATGCAGCGTGTGCCATATATGGTACAACCAAAGAATTGATCCCCATGTCTGAACGAGAGTAATTTTTGGGAAAAATAATAAACCTTTTGGGTCAGTCACATCGACTTAAAGCTTTTGTTCTCTTCAAACGGTTAAACTTACAGAATTCAGCTGAATTATTTGGAGCAAAAATAATAGAATAAATGTTGAATGCAAAAAAAAAAAAAAAAAAAATGGCCATACATTTCAGGGTTAAATATTATACTTAATTTTCTTTAGTTTTTATATCAATGTGGCGGCCGTGGCCGAGTGCGTTCAAAAGTGCGTGTACCACTCGTCGTCAATTTGAGACAAGGTTCGAATCCGAGCTGACACAGAAAATTTTTACAATTGAAATTAATTTTTCTGATTAATTGACACCTCTCTGCAGACAATGGCAAACCTCAGAGAGTAAAATAATGCTATGTTAAGCTTATTGAGAACATGCACAGATAATGCACATTAGCCGTTCGGAGTTACTATATAACAAGTAGGGCCAGTTATATCAGATAGATGAGGATTTTTTAAATACTAGTATACAGAGAACCAGGTTTTGAGCATTGAGTATGTTGTGTATTAAAGTTTTTATACCCGCAGCGGTAAAACCAAAATAAACACTCTTTTAAAATAAGTCTCTTGAAATCTTGAAAACTTTGTCAAACATGGTGGGGGATCGGTTATTGTTTGGGGCACATTTAAAGCTACTGGATCAGGTTCTTTGGATGTTAATGAAGTGTGTATACCTTGAAATTTTAAAAGAAAATTTGCTAAGACGTATTGATAAACTGTATCTTCGCAATGATTGAGATTTTTATTAAGACAATGATCCAAAACACAAGGTTAAGGCAGTGCAATTTTGTTTGGCTTATAATTGTCCCCATATCATAGAAACACCACCCCAAAGTTCTACCATCAATCTAGTCGAAAATCTGTAGGACCATCTTTACACAAAAGTTCGAGAGCAAACTTTTTCCAGCAAAAATGAGTTTAAAACAATTTTGCTACAAGAATGGGTTTGAATTTAACCTAGTTATTGTGAAAATTGGTCAAATCAATGGTTAACCGATTGAAGATTGTTATCAAAATTTAGGCATTAGCACGAATCACATTAATTAATAAATTGCTTGAAAAACGACCCTGTAGGAAATGGAAACATTCCCGGATATAAACAGGAAACATTCCATGGAATGGATTAAGCATGTCCTTTTGTTTGGAACTCCATTTCTTTTTGTACACACTATGTCATTCGAGTGAAACACTCTTTTTCGCTGTGTTCAAAATGAATGTGGAAACATTTCTCTCTTCCTAAAAATTGATTTGGAAACATAAATTTTTCAAATATATATAAAAAAAAAATAACCATAAGTTTCTGAAAGATACGATGAGGAATGTTTCCCCATTACTTCCATATGGAATTCTTCCAATTTTTCTTTACAGGGTACAACTTTACAACTTTATCTACTTGTTTAAGTTCAAATATTTTTAGTGAGGAAAAATTACTGTCCGACTTCGGCTTGAAGTCACTGTATGACCAATAACGAAAACTCAATAAATAGAAAAAGCTGCACAAATCGATATTGGAAATTAAATAGCATAGAAAAAAGCTTGTAAATCACATCAATAAGGCTACCAACGAGGAGTAGGTAAGAGCAACAGGAAAAATCAACAATAATAATGATATTATTGTTAAAGTCATTTGTTTGCAATAGCATTGTTGTTGTTGTAATTGCAGTATTGCTTTTTCTCTAGTGTTGCATGACATATAAACTGAAGAAGCGCCTAAAATTACACAAACACACACGCACATATACCTATAAAAATACAAACCCTACCAATATCAGAGCTCAGAGTTGAATCAACAGAGCAGCACGAAGATCACACAAGCCGAAATAACGGTTTACAACAAGCAGCTGCTATTGAGTCTTCTGACTATTGTTGTTGTTGTTGTGGCTTCAGTGGCTACTCTAACAGTGGCGGTTTATTTGTTTTATTCTATGCACACGTTGGTATGCAGCAATTTTTTCTTGTTGTCTCTTCTTCTTTCGCTCGGCAAGTACGTGTTGGCCATAGCCGACAGCATCGTTTTTGCATTTTCAACGATTTTCATTTTCAATTTCGTTGCCAATCGCTGTGCAATGTCGATGTACGGACCACATGTTGGCAGCCCTGGTTGTGAGATAAAAGCTCTGTGCGCAGCAGCGCAACGTTTTGATTATGGATGTTTTTTTTTATCTTTATTTATGTTCGTTTGTTACCTTTTTTCGATGTTTTTCTTGGTTTTGTATTTTTTTTTTCTTGTCCTACCTACGTTGCTTTTATTGTTGTTGTTAGTGTGTTAAATGCAAATTTTGCCGTAGTTGCTGTTGTTGCTCTCGTGTTGTACTCAGTTCGTTGAACTTCTTGGCTTTACGTTTTACGTATTCATGCTTCGTGAACCGGTATCAAATGATTTTTTGAAGATTTTTCTAGTTGTGCCGCTTTTCATGCAAATCATTCGAAATTTGTTGCAACTATTGTAGTGGAGCTGCTGCTACCGCTGCTGCTGCTGCTGTTGTAGTTGTTGTTGATGTTTTATTCTATTTTGGTTGCTGATGTTGATGATGATGTTGTTGATGTCAACATTTCATGATTTTATTTTTTCGTTTGTTGATTTTATTTACGTTTTATATCAACATAAAGTTAGGGCCACGATTGGAAATATATTTTACATTGAATTATGTTGGACTTTAAAAGGATTTAGTCGAAATTCAAATTGGTTTTTAGATTTTTAAAGTATTTCTGCCACTGTTGAACTATCTATTTGCTCGTATAGCTGAACTTTCTAATGCTTGGTTTTAGTCAATTAGCTGTTAAAAGTCCCGCTTTTATAATGAATATAAAAGAGCAATTGTTAAATTTTTAACAAGTCAACATTAAAAACAACAAGAACAAAAACAACAACAACAATAACAACAACTAGATCATAAACTTTATCGCATCGTTTATGTTTCTTTAATCTGCTGCCACCCAACACACACACTTTTAAATACGCCTTTTTCCCATTCCAGTAGCATGCTTCAAGTGCCAGGCAATCAAAAGCAGTAAAAAAAACCAAAAACAAAGATCCGTAAAGAATTGCAAAATAAAATATTCAAATAATAATAATAATGAATATTTTATAGCAGCTATTTTTCCTTATTAAACTGGGCTCAACTTGTGATATTTGGAGATAGATGGTTTCAAGGGATTAACCGGTTTAATGACCATGAATTACTTCTATAAGAAAATCATAAAAATTTAATCGAAATTTTGATGTAAAACTCACAGCAAGCATTAAAGTTTATTGAGAAAATCTGGAAATTCGTTTATTTTTCAAAAAACTCAAAAAAAAAAAAAAAAAAATGAAATTAAGATTGAAATGTCGTAATCTTAATAATGTACCACCTTGATCAAAAATTACGGTGTTCCCGGAATCAACAACGTGTGGCGCTCTCAGTCACCCGATTTGAGTTCTTTTTTTTTAAGGTGGCCATATGTCATTGACATTCTATGAAATTAACATTTCAGCTTGATAGCTTGACATTTGTAAAAGTGACGCCATATTGAGTACATCTTGAGTGTTTTCGACTTTGTACAATTTAAAAAATGGAATTGAATTCGCAACAACGAGTTTTTATTAAATTCTGAGTTAAAAACGGTTTCAATGGTGCGACGACATTGCAAATGTCAGAAAAGTGTTTCGGCAACGATACTCTGAAGAAAACAGTCGTTTATCAGTGGCACAAACGTTTCAGAAGTAGTTGTGAGTCCGTGAACGATGATGAACGCAGTGGCAAGCCATCGACATCGAAAACTCATGAAAACATCAACAAAATCAAAGAATAGATGACCGTAGACCGCAACTTGACCATTAGAGAGATGACAGAGGAGTTGGGCATTGCTTTTGGATCCATTCGAGACATTTTGGTTAATGATTTGGGCTTTAAACGTGTCGCTGCAAAACTGGTGCCAAAAGACCTGAATTTCATGCAAAAAAGGGACCGCCGTTGACGTCGCAAAAGACATGATTTCCAAGACCCAATCCGACCCAACATTCATCAAACGGATCACTACGGGAGACAAGACGTGGATTTATGAGTATGACACACAATCCAGACATCAAGCGAGTGAATGGTGTGGACCAAATGAGCCGCGACCGAAAAAAACATCGTAGTTTTCAGTCGAAAAAAAGGCGATGCTCATAGTTTTCATGGATCATAAGAGTCTTGTGTATCATGAATTCTTTCAACAAGGAGTCCACAAGGAATTCTTTCCACAGTCAACAAGGAGTATTATTTGGGCGTTTGCGTGAAGCAATTCGACAAAAACGAACGGATTTGTGAGTAAACAACTCGTGGATATTGCACCACGATAACGCACCGTCGCACAATGCCATCGTTATCCGTGAAAATTTGGCTAAAAACGAAACGAATACCATTCAACAACCACCGAATTCACCTGATTTGGCTCCCTGCGACTTTTTTCTATTCGGTCAACTCAAGAAATCGCTCCGTGGAACGCGTTTCAGCACCCAAGATGAGATCATGGAAAAATCGAAGATGGCTCTGATGGCCATACCGCAAACCATGCATAAGTGCGTTGCAGTCGATGGGGAGTACTTTGAAGTGACGCCATATTGAGTACATCTTGAGTGTTTTCGACTTTGTACAATTTAAAAAATGGAATTGAATTCGCAACAACGAGTTTTTATTAAATTCTGAGTTAAAAACGGTTTCAATGGTGCGACGACATTGCAAATGTCAGAAAAGTGTTTCGGCAACGATACTCTGAAGAAAACAGTCGTTTATCAGTGGCACAAACGTTTCAGAAGTAGTTGTGAGTCCGTGAACGATGATGAACGCAGTGGCAAGCCATCGACATCGAAAACTCATGAAAACATCAACAAAATCAAAGAATAGATGACCGTAGACCGCAACTTGACCATTAGAGAGATGACAGAGGAGTTGGGCATTGCTTTTGGATCCATTCGAGACATTTTGGTTAATGATTTGGGCTTTAAACGTGTCGCTGCAAAACTGGTGCCAAAAGACCTGAATTTCATGCAAAAAAGGGACCGCCGTTGACGTCGCAAAAGACATGATTTCCAAGACCCAATCCGACCCAACATTCATCAAACGGATCACTACGGGAGACAAGACGTGGATTTATGAGTAAGACACACAATCCAGACATCAAGCGAGTGAATGGTGTGGACCAAATGAGCCGCGACCGAAAAAAACAACGTAGTTTTCAGTCGAAAAAAAGGCGATGCTCATAGTTTTCATGGATTATAAGGGTCTTGTGTATCATGAATTTCTTCCACAAGGCCAAACAGTCAACAAGGAGTATTATTTGGGCGCAATGAGACGTTTGCGTGAAGCAATTTGCCAAAAAAGACCGGATTTGTGAGTAAACAACTCGTGGATATTGCACCACGATAACGCACCGTCGCACAATGCCATCGTTATCCGTGAAAATTTGGCTAAAAACGAAACGAATACCATTCAACAACCACCGAATTCATCTGATTTGGCTCCATTCGACTTTTTCCTATTCGGTCAACTCAAGAAATCGCTCCGCGAGACGCATTTCAGCACCCAAGATGGGATCATGGAAAAATCGAAGATGGCTCTGATGGCCATACCGCAAATCGAATATAAAAATGATTCGAGAATTGGATCAAGCGCTGCTATAAGTGCGTTGCAGTCGATGGGGAGTACTTTGAGGGGGTAAATATCCATTTTAGATGTATAATCTTGTATTTTTAATTTCCTGAATAAATTCCGGGAACTTTTTGAACAAGGTGGTATAAGGAATTGACCTGATTTTCATTCAATTTTTCCAGATTTCAAACTCAAAATACTTTTTATATATCAAAGCTTATGGGTAAAATATAAAGTCAATGCATAAATTTTAGTGGAATTTATGAAGGTTTTGCTATTTTGAGGACGTCACTTTGTATAAGAAGTACGCATGATTTCCATTTGATTTTGAGATAAATCGATCATTATGGAAAAATAATGCCTAAAAGTATACAACTTATAATTTCATCAATCAATGTAATGACATGCAACAAAACTTGAATTTTTAGAAGAGTTTTATAAAAATGCCTCCGGGAAACTCAGCAAGGGGGAGTCTTGTCTCCACTTCTGTGGACCAGGATGGTTGGCCGACTGTTTCGCATCATGGAGGGGGAAGGCTACAAGGTTATTGCATGTGCCGATGATATTGCTCTCGTTTTTAACGTAAAATCTGATCAAACCCCAAGAATGATAGAAACAAGATTACGCGTTCCGCAGTCCCGTTATCTAATGCTCTCTTTCTCAACTGAGTGCATGACGTCACACAGTACTTTTGCTTGACAAAAACGTATGCAAATGTGCGATCTCTTAGGTAAATTGACGAAATTGAAAATAAATTCTTTCGAAAAAGTTAAGTAAAAATATCTACTCTTCTGTATAAAATATATGAATTTTTTAAACTTTCAAGATTTTCATCTCCTAAACTATTCGACACTGACAAAATTTGTACCAATGGGTTAAGGAGGTCTATATACATATTATAGAAATAAGAACAAAATATTTAGGTGTGGATGTGGGAGTAAAATTATTCCAAAGTCTGACAATATCGCTTGTGACGTCATGCTCTCTCTCTCTCTCTCAGTTCCGGAACGCATAATCTGGCTTCTATCATTCTTGATCAAACCCTCAGCCAACTCATGGAAGGAGCACTCTAAGTCAGTGGTGTTCACATGCATACTACTACAATTTTCGACTTATGTGCTTGTGTTTGCAGCTCTCTCTCTCTCTCTCTCTCTCTCTGCACTGACAAAAATTGTTGTACAGGTATTAAGTAGGAATTGTGTTATAATTATCATTGTCATCATCATTTTCATTATCAGTATCATTATCATTATCATTATCATTAGCATTGTTACTATCATCATCATCATTATTATTATAATTCTGTAAATAACGCATTTTCATATTTCCAAAACATTTTGTGCAGTGCAAAACACACGACCAAGTGGCACAAACCTCCCAGCTTGAAGTTTTAGCGCCAACTGATTGAGAGAACTTCGTGCATTCGACTGTGTACGTGTTTCGATTTTTGCATAAAGCTTTCGAGTCGCACCACGCATGATACTAAGTAAAATTCACTGCTCTAAATCCTTTCTAGATGGGCGTCCTCTTGTGGATTAAGCGTAAACCCAGAAAAAACAGATCATAATTTTCACTAGGAAATATAAAATCCCCAACCTAGAACCACCAATCTGAATGGCACGAAGGTGCTCTTTAGTGATAGCACGAAGTATCTAGGAGTTATTCTGGGTAAGAAACTTATCTGGAATGATAAGATAATAGAGCGGGTTAAAAAGGCAAATATGGATCTATTTGGTTGCAAAAAATCTATAGGTAAAAAATTGGGTTTTTCCGCCAAAATAGTACGCTGGATTTATATCGTCCGCCCCATTCTTGTATACGGTTCACTGGTATTCAACTGATATTTACTTCAGAAATTTGCAAAAGTTCAAAGAAATGTATGTCTGTGTATTACTGGTGCATTATCCACAACCCCAACTATTGTTCTTAATGTCATGCTTCAGCTTCCTCCTCTAGAAGGCATAATCTTTGCCAGAGAGTGTGCTAACTCAGCAGCCCTCAGACTAAGAGAATCTGGAAATTGGATAGGTAACAGCTGCGGTCACAAGGTAATTCTGATCTCGTCGGGCAAAACAGATTACTATGTAACTTGTTTAAATCTTGAAAATAACTATGAAGTTCTCTCCCTTCACGGCTAGGCTGGGCTTACAAATACCCACCTAAAATTTACGGAATTAAAATCTTTACAAACCGATCCAAGCTTCGAAAACAGGTAGGGGGAAGAATTTACTCCCAAATCTGGAAATAGAAGCTTCCTTTAGACTCCCAAATAATTGTAGTGTCTACCAAACGGAGATGATGGCTATATATGAAACCGCTTAGGTCAAAAAGACCTTAGGGGAAAGAATATGGTATACCACCAATTGTGCTTAAAATGTGTGCTTCTACACTGGCTCGACCTTTGCGTAACCTTTTCAACATCTCATACAGGACAGGAGTATTTCCATCTTGTTGGAAGGTTGCGAACGTTCAGCCGATACCTAAGAAGGGTGATACCACGAACCCTGAGAACTACCGACCCATTCCGATGCGCTCTACGCTCTCCAAAGTCATGGAGAGTGTAATAAACTTCCACCTTATGAACTATCTGGAGCGCAACGAATTGCTGAGCGACCGTCAATATGGCTTCCGAAGGGCTCGCTCTACTGGTGACCTAATGGCGTTCCTCACAGAGAAATGGAACCAATGTGTTCACTTCTTTGGTGAAAGCAGGGTTGTTGCTCTGGATATTTCTAAGGCGTTTGACCGAGTGTGGCATAAAGCGCTCGTGTCAAAACTAATTGCATATGGTGTTGGTAGTAACTTTGCTCGATGGATCACATGTTTTCTTAAGGACAGGTCGATTCGTGTCGTGGTCGACGGTATTTCATCCAGTGAACATGCCATCGTAGCTGGAGTGCCACAGGGTTCAGTCCTATCGCCAACTTTGTTTCTGGTTTTTATCAACGACCTTCTGTCATTCATACAGGGAAAAGCGCTGAACTCGCATATTGATAACTCTAAAACTCACACTGAGTGCCGCAGATCTCTAACCGAGATGGCAAGGTTATTTAGGATTTACCTTATATGGGTATCCGATAATAGGGATATCGAGGGCAATAATCGGGCTGACGAGTTGACTGACGAAGTGTACGACCTCAAACAACCTCTTAAATGAGGATTTTATTGGTATACCCATGTCCTCCTATAAACTCCAGTTCAAGAACAAATCCTTGAGTCTTGCATAAGTACGTTGGGAACACCTTGTCACATGTAGGGTAGCTAAGCTAACGTGGCCTCGCTACAACTTAAAACGCACTAAATCAATACTTGAATTAAGCGGGGTAAATTTTTCAAAAATAGTAGGAATCCTGACGGGTCAATGTCTAATCGGAACACATGCTCTTCAATTAGGACGTGCATTAAATGATTTCTGCAGAAGCTGCAAATGTGAAGAAATGGTAGAAAATATCCAGCATTTCCTCTGCGAGTGTCCAGCGCTAAGTAAAAGGATATTGGCAACTCTGGGCCATCCCTTCTTAAATGGACTTACCGAAGTTTCATGCCTGGAAATGAAGTAAAGGGTCCGCCATCTAACGTTTTTTTCAACTAGTGCTTATTTCGTGAATGGTAATACTTAGCATATGTCTGATTTGACAGATAATTAGTTTTATCCTTCCGCTGAACGAATATGGTTGTGTATACCCTTGAACAACGCTGGGAAATATTGCGACATTACTTTGAAATTCCGATGCCGATTTTGCCAAAAAAAATCATCTTTTCAGATGAAGCTCATTTTGATCTTGGCGGGTATGTAAACAAGCAAAATTGTCGCATTTGGGGCACAGAAAACCCGCACGCATACATTGAAAAGCTGATGCACCCAAAACGAGTCACTGTTTGGTGCGAATTTTGGTCCAGAGTCATAATTGGGCCATTTTTGTAACTGTGTCCGTTACAGTCAATGGCCATCGTTATCGGGCCATGTGGAACGAATTTTCATTCACAAAAATTGAAGAGGAGGATATTGGCAACATTTGGTTTCAACAGGACGGCGCTACGTGCCACACAGCCGAAGCTACACTCTTTTTTTTATAGCATTTTCAAAAAAAAAAAAGTTATTTGGCGGCCTTTATATACTAAAATTCATCATCCGTTCGAACTGGTTTGTTGAGGAGGGATATCTCTCATAGGTTCAAAAGAGATAATGTAGTATCACAACGGGCCTGCACTGGCCTAAGTGTACGAGTCGTTTGCCGGCTCAGCCATCAAAACCTAACCTAACCTAACCTATAAAAATGCTTAATAATATGCAACACATTTTGTGAGCAGCAAGTAGAATTCATTTGAATTAATTGCAAATGTTATAAAAAGAAAATCTTCTAAAAATATGTCAAAAGCGTACTAAATTTCAACATTTTAAAATAAAAAGCAGCCTTAAAGTGTCCTAAAATTTTTACGAAATCATCTTAAAGTATGCTATACAATTTTTCAACTCAGCATTTCTGAGCCTTTAATTCATTCAATTCGATTTAGCAGCCTAGAATGTTTCTCTAGATCACTTATGTGAAGCTAAACATTGCATATTTTCAGGCACAGGCTTACGGCATATTTTCGCCTACATAACAATAACAATAACAATAACAATAACAAGCAAACAACTCGTCTAAGCTGCTTTATTTTTGCTCTTCTCAGATCTCGGTATTTCTCAGTAATTTGCATAAACTTTTCAGAAAGAATTTTCAAAGATTTCAGTCGTTAGCTGGTGAGGTTTATAAGGTTGTTATAGCAGCATTTTGCTGTTTGTTGTTGCGGATTTGTTCATTGAGGTGGTTAAAATTTTGTTGTTGTAATGGAAGATATAGATTTTTAATTGGATGCATAAAATTGTATGCATTGTTTATGATTTTATGGCAGAGATTTGAGATAAGTGCCTAAAATTATGCCAAAATTTTAAGCGAAGCAAGCAATACTAGCAAAGGTAAATGCTAACCCTTCATTTTGTGTCATGAAAAAGTACGCCAACGATAAGCTAGACACGAGAAGCAGGAATGGATTTCAAAGTTTTTTCAAAAGCAAAGTATTGCTGATCGTTGCTTTATTGCCGTTTATGGCTGGATAGTGTATGAATGGGTTAGATTAATACTGATGTGTGGGTACATTGATGTGATTTATATGTGTTGAACAATTTTCATGTGAAGCCTTAAAGTATGCAACAATTTTGGATTATTTTTTTTAACGGACTTATGAAATAGTGGCGTCCGTGGCGTAGTTGGTTAAAGTGCGTGGCCTCTATGTCAACGAACCTGGAGACCCGGGTTCGAATCCTAGCAGCGACAGAAAATTATTTTAATTTAAATGATTTTTCTGTACTTCCGCCACCTCTCTGCAGACAATGGTAAACCTCAGAGAGTAATCAAAATGCCATGTAAAGCTTCTTGAGAACAAGAAAATTCCGTTCATCGCCGTTTGGAGTCAGCGTTAAGCCTGTAGGTCCGGTTCTCGGTCAATTGTGTACAAACTTAATAACACGAACAACACAATTTATCATAAGAAGCTAGGTCAAAGTCCTTACAAGGGCTGAAATGACCAGTTATTTATTTTTTTTTATGAAATAGTAAATGAAAGTTTAAAAATTTTATTTTCCACTTAAAACTTTTAAGAAACTTGTTTAAAACAAGGCTCCATAAATGTCTTACATAAATATTGAGCTGCTTATAGGCAAACAGTAATGAGGAAGCGCTTAAAACTATGCTAGAATTATTAGAAAATTAGCAGACCTTGGTTATTTAGAACAGAAAAAAATTAAATAGTTTTCATAAACATTTTCTAAATAAGATTCAGTATAGTGCCTTAAAGTATGCAATACTTCTCAGAAATCGGGATTAATTTGCTTTTATTGATTATTATAAAAGACATATCTAGCCTGAGTACCTTTAAAAGCTGTAGCAACAAACTTTAAATAAAACTTTTCTCTAAAAATTGCTTAAAAGAATTTAGAGCAAACAAAACAAAAATTGTCTAAAGTTTTTAAAAAGAAAATAAGTGCAGATCCTAAAAGTATGCAATTATTTTCAAAAATGAAGAAGTAAGCTTCCATCAGTGATTCAAATAAAAGCCAGATATTGCTTTTGTTTTTACTTAAATTAAGAAACAACCCATAAAATATGCTAAGCTTTAAATGTTGATTTTATGGGAAATACAATTTTTTTATAGATTTTTCAGGCAAAAACTAGAATAAACACTATTTTACTGCATACTTGAGTTTTAAGCTCTAGTGCATGCTTAAATAATTATAATAAAACTTTATGTAGCACTTAAGTCATTTTAGTTTTTATAGCCTAAAAGTATGCTTACGTTTTTTGTCGCCATATATATATATGAACTAAACGTTAATTAAAAGAATTCAAATAAAGTTTCCTGTTAAACACAACATAATCATCAAACATTTTTATTGCGCTATTAAACAACGTTTGTATTTGTATATTTAATAGCTTTTTAGTAGCCTTAAACTATGCAACATTTTAGTTTTGTTGCTATTTCATTCATATAAATGCGTTACATGCCTAAAGGAAATCCTACAACATATGCTGAAGTGATTTAAGCCTTAAAGTATGCAACAATTTTTAATGCAAAACCATTGCTGCTTTAAGAAATCTACTCCTTGTGTTGTTTGCTATGAACTTAATTTTATTTACAGCTTCAAAATGAAAAATAACTCTAACCCTAAAAGTATGTTTAAATTTCCCTTGAATAATGTAATAAATTCACTTATTTTCCGACCCACAAACATTTCTTAAAGGTCATATAATTTAATGTAATAAAATTTTCCTAAATGCGATCTATAACGGCATTTTTTACAACAATTATGTCTTATAAAACACAGACATTTACACACACACACGCATAAAGAAACCTGCACCGCTTTTTAAGTGCCTTGAAAGGTGTTTGAAAAGAAATGCTTGCCTACCTTCAGGCGTCGCTCACGCAAATTTG